>JBBMKA010000004.1:0-30058 GCA_037833695.1 Sechiopsis laciniata
TAAACCCTAAACCCTAAACCCTAAACCCTAAACCCTAAACCCTAAACCCTAAACCCTAAACCCTAAACCCTAAACCCGAAACCCAAAACCCGAAACCCGAAACCCGAAACCCGAAACCCAAAACCCCAAACCCCAAACCCCAAACCCCAAACCCCAAACCCCAAACCCCAAACCCTAAACCCTAAACCCTAAATACCTTCGGGTTCCAAACTCTCAAGCTTTAATTCTCTTCAACTTTTGTGATTTAGAAATGTCTTTTTAACCTTTAAAAATTTGCAAAGTAATTTATTTAGTTTACTTTTTGTAATCCTAGCAAATTAAAGTCATTACAACAAAACTCTCAAGGCAAGGCTTAGTGAAACATTGTTGTCCTTGACAATTTTTTGGTTAGAAATCCATGGAATCGGTTGGATCATGCATGGAGATCAACATTAACTCTCCTCTGGAATAACGCAAAGCACTCTTATTCCCAATGTTGTCTAACTTTGCCCTAGCTTTCTTTTCTTTCAAGAGATTCAATTTAATATTTGGCTCTGGGGGCTTTTTCGAGAAAGAAGTTCTTGTAGAAAATGCTAGAATAGCTCTCTCTTTCATGAGAGGCTTGACAAAGAATTTTACTCTAAAAATTATTACTTGATAAGTTGTTATTCTTTGATAAACAAAGAGTAAGAATTGCCAAACAGTAAACAACAAAACAATTCCAAGGTAATGCATGGACATACTTCAAGATTTAAAGACATATCAAGTTATGTGTTACAACTAAAATCTAGATTTCCATTTCTTGAAGAAAGGTCCTAAGCTACTGAATAGAAATGGCCAATATTATAAAAACTTAGAACACTATGATTGTCCATACCATTTGGTCGTTAACAATCCTTCAACTGCTACTAGACCCCGTGCATGGATCTGACTTGTGCTTATCTCAAGCTGTTACAAACAATGAATGTGTAAAAATCAAGCAACAAGCTTAACCTTATGCATATCTGACAATTATAAGAGCATTTCGTACCCCAGCACCTAGACCAAATCGAGCTCCATCACTAAATCATGTGCTCGCATTAGCGCTACCATTAGAAACACATAGCAAACAGCATATAAGCCATCAAAGTGAAAGCACCATTATTGAATACAATAGACCCCTCACTTGCATGAAAATATCATAAAAGAATGTAGGAAGATAGAAGACTGCCAAATAAAGTAAATAGAAAACCTTACCTATCAACTTGACGAACTTCCGTGACAATACAATCGGTGTGTGCACTGCCAGTGTAAAGAGACCCTTTTATGAGCAACATATGAAGTATTGATCAATATCGCCTTCACAGATTAATAAATGCATGACAATTAGCAATTTGAAATGGCTATTTCATCAAGAAATATTAGAGCATGCCTTCCATATGTTGATGTATATGATCGATGGCAGCAAAAATGTCATCCACGATTTCAATTGTGCAAGCCAATGAATTGTGTATTCATGATGAAACGACTGTGCCTCGGAAATATTCAACAGAGAGCTCGCCCTTGGTCCACCATACAAAGCAACTCCAGGCAAATAGAAAACTAACTACTCTTTTAATTTATATATGTTACGTATTCCTAGTGTAGCACGTACATTAGTGTAAAAATGATATGCAGATGTTGAACTTAGGCCATATATTTTCATCATGAATACTTGTTTTAGCCTTTTTGTTCTTCAAACGATAAGGAAGTGTTATTTAGGAATTAGGATTCTGCTCTAAAACTTAAACTCCCTGCGATGGAATTAGTGACCAAAAGAATAAAATAGACTGCCAACAAGATCACATATATAACTCTAGTAACCAAGAGGTTACAAGTTCAAATCCTCCCACTCCAAATGTTGTTGAATAAAAAAAAAAGAATAAAATGGTATGCACTACAGAAATTGCAGCAAGACTAGACAATTATCTACTAATTGTGATAACACATTCTTTCAAAGGAAGAAGGGGTGGATGTTATAGGAAAAAGTCAGCATTGTAAGCACCCAATGAAGACCAGACAATACTTAGATTCTCCACATGCAGCTTCTACTAACCTGCACCAAAGCATCTGGACAAGATTCAAACATGATCAATAGAACACCCAATGGAGATGACGTTTTCTCAAGAATTAGCCCATCTGAAACCTGAGTGCAAAAACAGTCTCTCGAGTAGAAGAAAAACTCAATGAAAGTAAGAAATTCAGGAATTATAAGTTATTGAAAGGTTAATCTCAACCATTTCATTACAATTTTGTTCTATATAAGAAAAGAAAACTTTATTTATAAAATGGAAATGTTACAAGAGAATAGGGCCATTTTTTTAGCCAAAAGTTAACAAAGATACAAGTCTAAACTCTCAAGAAATTATACTTCCAACTTAAGAAATAAATAGAGGGCTTGTGTTCGAGAGAGCTAGGTCATGATTAGGCCACACTATTCGAGAGATGAACTCATATGTCATTTCATTACATTAGTCATAATAATATTCTTAACTACTTTGAATAAAAATACCATCGAACAAGGTTTAATTTCAGTTAACCAGAAAAAAATTATATTGTCACATAATGTATTACCATAAAGCCCATAATTTGTTACCTCAGTCCTCTTCAAAACACGACCAATGGGATCTTCCATGTTTGCAGGTGAACGGATGGAGTTGGCAAGGCTGAATATCTGCTCATATACAATTAATATGACTATTCGCCTAGAAAAGACAGGCTTTGGAAGTATTTAATGTTATACATTTGAGTAAATGTGTAAACAGTGCTAGGTGTATGCTGAAGCAAATAAGCAGTACGAAAGTTGTAAAACATAATCATACAATCAGTAGAATTAAAGAAATCACAATACTTGCCTTTCCAGGTTTCATAGCCAATTGTGATACGAAAGCTTGAAGAGCTTACAAGAATAACTTCCAATTGCAAATTGTTGGTTGATATAATTAAATTTACCCCAATCCATCAGCTTAGACTTTTGGATTGATTGGTGGTTTAACATAATTCAATATGGTATCATAGAAAGAGGTCATGAGTTTGAATCTATGTCAAGTCGTTTCTTCCCCAATTAAAATTAAATTCCATTTGTAGAGCATTTCTCAAATTTCAAAGCCCACAAGTGAGTGAGGGGGAGTGATTGATATAATTAAATTTACCCCTTTTGGATTGCAAACCTAAATCAGAAGAAAAAAAAAACATCAATGAAAATCAATTAAATTAATGATGATTTCACGATACCAAATATAATCTGCATGTGCTTTTCGGAGAGGACAAATTGAGAATCGAATTGGCAAACAAGAATAGAAACGAAGTTCCGTCCATCCAAATCAAAATCAAAATGCACAGATAAAATAAAAAACAATTCTAGAACTATAAATCGCAACAAGAACAATAAGAATAAGATTGTCGAACCAAAAAAATGGGGGTACCCATTTAATGTTCTCATTAACTTCAAGAAACAACGTCTTTAACAGATATGCATTAAGAAAAACAAACATGTTAATAACTTTTTCCAACATACCTGAAGATTATGGAACTCAAAAGAACTATCCTCATGGATTCTTTGATTTCTAAAGTTCCATAAACCCCATACAACCACAATTCCTTTAAAGAGCTTTACCTTTGAAACACATAAACCTTTCCAAAAATCAATTCCTATATCCATCTTCTTGAAAAAAAATGTTTGAAATTAGTGAACCAAGGAAAAAGATGATTCTAAGCACGAATAGCGATCTTGCACTCTTTAATAATGTGCATATTCGACTTTCTGCATTTCCTACACATAGGGCATAAAACATTAATTTTCACCCCTCTTAAAAAAATATTGCTCTTGGTCGGGATCACATTAGACAGAACACTCCAAGCTTCCATTTTAATATTAGGAAAGATATCAATCTTCCAAAAAAAATTCCAACAAAAGCTAGTAACTTTAGAGCCAAATGTTGACTCCTCCTCTTCAGATGCCAGATTAACACCAACATGATAGGCACTTTTAACAGAAAAATTACCAATTTTACACACATTTCACATCACTTCATCATTGATACCCACCTTGCTGAGAGGGATGTTAACAATGATATCAGCATCATCTTTGCAAAAAATGCTAAAAATCAGCTGTTTGTTACAACAACCATCTCTAACCATCAACTCTGCCACACTTCTATCTTTCCAATCTCACCTAACCCTTTCGGTGAAAGGGTTTCCTTTTATATAAATCCAAGGATCTCTACCAATAGTATTTTTTTCTTCCATTCCCCACCTTCCATCTATAGCGTTTCAGAAATAAATCTCTACCCCAACAAATATTTTTCTATAAATCCCACGCGAGCGAGGGATTATTGCCAAGAGGGGCTGTTAAAATTTTATTATCTTTATAATACTTCCCCATTAACAATCTACTAAGTATAACTATCAGGATTTCTAAAAATGTTTAGCTAAAAAACCTTGATTAAAGATATTAAGACTTTTGAACATCAGACCACCTGATTCCTTACTGTTGAGATATCTCGCACGCAAACGCATCTTGCATTGCTGCAATGCGTTCCGCATCAACATTCTGTTTTTAATGCTCACACATTCTGTAATAGGGTTTAATGAAAATGCATATATAAACTCAAATTAAACCCTAGCCGTAATATGACATTCATTCTGTAATCTCTGTATTTTTTTGCCTCTCCTTAATAAACATCGCCCCATTTCCACGACTAGCTAACACTACGTTAGTGAACCATGTAAACTTTATGTGTGTTCTTCTTCTCTCACGTTTATTCTTCGTTTTACGATTGTTGATTGTCGTTTTCATAACACTTACTTTTACCCAGCTTATTCCAACTCATCCAATGAGATTTTCCCTTATTAAAATTTTCGCCCCACCAAAATCTAGCATACATTCTTTGAAGATCCTCATAAAAAGACTTTGTCAGGCGAAAGCATCCCATAATATAAGTAGAATTCGCTTGGTCAATAGCTTTAATCATCATCTTCTTCCCTCTTTTAGAAAACATTTTACATTTCCAACTTTGTAAACATTTTTCAAGGTTTTCTTATTTTTACTATTTTGCGAAGGCATTCCCAGATGCACCTCAAGGTTCTCATTAATCTTAACCCCTAAAAGACTACTCATTAGCTTCTCCTCTCTACCACCAACATTACCACTAAAAAGAATGGTTGACTCTTCAAAAGGTAAGAATCTCTTTAATCTTCAAACAATCATTTTTACTGGCCCTGAAAAACAACAAACTATCATCAGCAAAAACAAAGATGGGAAATCAAGGGACACCGATTGTTAATTTTAAAGTTCATGAACTTGTTCATCTCTTTTTTTCTTTTTTTGGTAAAAGAGAAAGCCCCTCAGCACAAATAAGAAAAAAGTATGGTGATAAAGGGCCCTCTATCTCAAACCTCTCTTAGGAACCATTTCCTCATAAGGGTTTTCATTAACCATAACTGCATATCTAACCAAGGTTAAGCACCGACCGATAAGGTTAACCCAGGTCTGACTAAAGCCTAATTTGAGCATCATATCGAGAACAAAATTTCAATCAACTCTATCATAAGCTTTGCTCATATCAAGTTTAAGTGCTGCCCACCAACTTTGTCAGTTTTCCTTTTATTAATAGAATAAATGCATTCAAAGCTCATAACTACATTGTAAGATACAAGTCTTTCAAGGTTAAAAGCATGGTTTTGTTAACTGTATCCTTGAGTTTGTTAGTCAGAGTTTTTGCAATGATCTTATAAACTTTGTTACATAGACTAATCGGCTGAAACTCCTCCATTCTCATCAAAGTAGCAACCTTTGAGATTAAAGTGATTAGGGTGCTATTCAACATATCCATAGGCAACCCCTCATTAAGCACATCGAAACACACTTTTGTAACATCATCACCCACAATGTCCCAATAATTTTTAAAAAACAAACCCTTGGTTCCATTAGGACTTGGGGTCTTAAAAGAGTTCAAATTTCTTTTTTAGGCGGCCTCAATATCAATCCTAGAAAAAGGTTTATCTAAGAATTGACAGTTCTGGATCGATAACCTTTTCTCCACTCCGTCTAGAATCCTCTCATTCGCAATGAAATCTATAGAATGGGCAGAAAACAAGTTAGAGAAATAATCTCTTTCAATGCAAGAAATCCTCTCTCACATTATGGTGCCAATTTCCATTACAGTCAATTAACTTATCAATCCTATTTCTTTTCTTTCATTGAGTAGCACGCATATGAAACCACTTTGTATTTCTATCTCACCACTTTAACCAATCATCCCGAGCTCTTTGCTTCCGAAAAAATCTCTTCCTCTTCAAGAAACCTTTCAATGTCATTTTTCATATTGATGATGAAATCTTAAGCTGTTGATGGCTGGGGATTTTAGATCTAATGAAAATCTACCAATTAATAAATTTAGTTATAGTTAGCTATCAAATTAATATAGATCTACTATTTGATCTTGCATTTTTTTTTTTTTTTGTCCTAATAGTTACATTTTGTATGAAATTATTTAAAATGTTCTTTAAATTTTATATTTTTGTTTATGTTTGTTAAAAATATCATAATAAACCATTAAAATTCTTAAAAAATAAATAACTTACAATAATTTGGAGAAAATATATAAGATAAATAAAAAATCAGTATTAAAAAAACTATAAAAATTTAACTTAAAAAATAAAATATTATTGAAATTACATTTACAGTATATTTAACATATCTACTTTTAATATCTAATAGTTATAGATTTAACTAAATTGTGATGGTGGGAAAGTGAGAATAGTTTAATTGTTATTGTTAATGTGTTAAAAAGGTATGTAGTTGAGTCTTCCAATCTCTTGTATATTAAAAACCACTACTACAATTTACACATTCCATGACAGTTAGGTTAAAAAAAATAGAAACTGTCATAAAATGTCTAAAAACACGTGTCTCTATGAAAAACATGATGATTTTTTATTTATTAAATTTTATGACTATTTTAATAATTGTCATAAAAAAAAGTTGTAATGACAATTTAGTAATTGTCATAGAAATTTTTACATTCAAACATAATGTTTCAATTTTCATAAAATTATGACAATTTAAAAATTGTAGTAGAAAATAAATATTCCTAAGATTAAAAATTCTATATTCTTATTTCCTTTTTTATTTATTATTTATATAGGTTATTGACTTTTTTTTAGAGGAAATTAGAAATTAAAAAAAAAAATCAGAAAAATGGGATAAATTACTGCAGCCCCAATTTTCTAAAAAATATCGACAAGTGCCTATTGCTTTCGTCTTCTCCTTCGCAAAAACGTGACCTTGCTTGCGATTTTCTTTAGCAACCAACGAGCTCCTCCATTTCTGTCGATGTTTCCTTGTTCAACCTTAAGGTGAGTTCGATTTCTTCACTCTATTTCACCTTTCATTTTCGGATTTGAAGTCATCATTTTACGGGCGGGTAGTTTTTATCTTCTTCCCCTTCGATTTCTTCCATTCTACGAATTTATCAGCAACAGGTTAATGTGTTCATATGAGGAGGTCTGCGAACATCACTGGCCCAATTTGAGCCGCTAGTTGTTCGGGTTGAGCCAGCTGAGCGTTATTTCTTGGGTACCCTCGACTTCTCTTAAACTCTACAGTGTGGTTTATTCTTTTATTACTAATTTATGTTGTTAGTTTTCGAAGTGATTTATGAATATTGTTAGGTTTCCTTAAGATTGAGTCGAGAGGCATTCGTAGGTTGGACTTAGGTGATCCATCATTAGTTTAAGGTTTGTTATATGGTTTGTGCGGTTTTGTGTTTGCCTTAATATTTTTTATTTTTATGTATATTTGTATCCATTATCATCAATACGTTTTTAGAAACAAAGGCCTACTTCAAACATTATGACAAGTTCAAGAGAAGATGAAGTGACTTTTTTTACTATTTAAAGAATCTCATACCCTTTTTTTTAAGATTTCTGATTGATGTATCTAGATTTCCAAATAGGGAAAGATTGACTACTTGGGTTGGAATTCTTCTCCATTAACCAAGACAAGAACAAGTGTACAATACTCATAATTGTATCTTACGAAAAATTTGAATTTGAATCTTACTCTCATGAGCTTCCTCATTATGGGCTATATAAGTTGGTCTCGCCAACTATGATGCAGGTGTGTTTTCTATTTTAACACACTTTTATTCCATGTTTGTTTCTTTTTTCTTTTTTCAGAGTTCAAAAATGAGAAAAGATAGCAAGACTTTGTCAAAAAAAAAAAAAAAAAAATAGCGATACAAAAAGTCAAGGAATTATAACTAATAAAACAATTCATATTACTTGCTTTCCTTGAATTTTCATTGTGTTTCATTAGATTGATGATTTTGCTATAAGTCTCAATTGTTTGACTCTTATAGGATGAGAAAGCTTTAGTTTATGCGTTGCTTTGGTTTGGCTGGGTGCTCGAAATGAACTTTGGAATTCAAGAGATCAGAATGAATAGAAATTCTTGATTTGTTTTGTCTTTTGGCAGGTCTAAGAGTGAATTTGATCCATTTGGTACTGCACATGACTACACAAAATGTTTTTTGGACTCGGTAAAGTTGATTGTCATTTCTTTTTATTGGGGGTAGGGGGTTTTCTATTGTTCCTTTTTCTATTGTTCTTTCTTTCTTGAGCTTGACTGCAATAGCACAACCAAAGATCGATAAGGAATGAATGGAACATGGGTGGATTGAATTTTGTTGCACTTTTAATCTCAATTGTTAGTGGATCATTCTCTTTTAAATGAAATTCAACTAGATTGTAGTTTTTGCTTTGAATGGTAGTTTTGTTATATAATGGGATAAATGTCTTGAAATAACTCCTTAAATTTCTAGGGCACTTGACGACTTCTATGCAATTAAATTTAATTTCTACGACACTTAACGATTAAAATTGCTTTTCTAAGTTGTGAGTTTGCATATTTAGCAATAATTACAAATTGTATTGCTTCAAGGTTGTTCTAACTGAATACTCACTTATTGAACTAAACGACAAATATTGATTGGTTTTGTTGGATATTTATTTTTACCGTGTCTATGACGTTCCATGGTCGTTATATTGTTAATGGTTGAATTATTTTTTGAATGTTTGTCTTTCAACTTCGTCAAAGATTTTTGGTAAGATCTAATTGATTTTGGTGGCAAAAATTAGGATTCTTTATTGTTGTTTTGAACGTTTGTCTTTCTGTGTTCCTATCATGTTAGGTTTTCTTTTTTTAGAAAATCATATTTGGTTCTTTATCGAGTTATTCAACTAATATGTACATTTTATTGTAGGGGTGTGCCCAAAGTGCATCATGACAACCTGCATAACTACGAAGTACAGATAATGAAGTATTTCATTTAAGAGTGCTTGAATTGAACTCTTGAAAGAAAAAGGGTTTCCATTGCTTTCCTTTTTCTGACCGTAGACAAGTCTTTCAATACATTTTAAAGTATGTGAGTTGAATGATTGAAGTTGTAAGGACAGTTTATGTGATTTAAGGTGTGATGGGCATGAGTCATGACCTTATCATCTTTATTTTATTTTGTTAGTTGTGAATTTGTTTTGGTGTTCTGGCAAAAGATTGCATCAAAATCTTTCTAGGTATGACCATTTCACTTACACACTTGTATTTGAAATCAATTTCCCTTCTTTATTAGCTTAATTTAAAATTTCTCCTTCTCTTGATAGATTTTGGTTCGGTTGAATTGAGTTTTTCTTACCTACACAGTTTCTAGTTATGTAAATGGCTCATTTTTTAAAAAAAATTTCATATATTATTTTTAATGCACTTATGAAGCATTGTGTGTTGCATAGTATTTTATTGTGTTATGAATTAGTTTTGTTGGAATTATAGTGTCTGGGGTTTAATTTTACAAAAGTTGACTTGTTTTCGTAGTTTATTCATTATTATTGTGTTTGTGCATTGTTGCACATCGTGTTAACACGAGGAAGTGGGAAATTAAGATGGTCTTTGTATTGAGCCATTGTTTAGTTTTCATTCTCTAATTCACCCATAGACTTTTTTACTTAAAAATTGTGGAAATTTATATGGAATAAATAAGGGAGAAAATAACAAGTTGGAATGGTTGTTCGATATTATTCTCTGTTTTGTTGCTATATTTTGAAAGTATTCGTAGTATCTAAACTTTGGAGAATATTTTTTGTTGTTTTTTTGACTCTTTTGAATACCTTTGAATCCAACCAGCAAGGTTCCATGGTCGTTTGAATCCAACAGGCAAAAGACTGAATTGATATAGGTTCCTTGAGGAAAGCTTCAAAAATCTTTGTTCAAGATACACATTAGCCTTATATTTCTTTATTTCTTGCATTTTGGGTTCAATATGCTAAGTAGCTTGTTGTGAGTTTACAATTACTTTTGCTATTTTAAATCTCCTTGAATATTGATTATATCTCACTTGAATTTGTAGTGGATCCATAATATGAGCATTCCGATGCTCAAGTATAGAGAGAAAGTTGGAAATATCTTAGATTAGTTTACCTTTTATGAACCAACATTATTGTTGTATTTAAGTTTGGTTTTGTAGCCAAACTTAGGCTCAATGACGTTTGAATGAAGTTGTTCTTATTTTTTTTTACGTTGCATACATTGTATCTCGACATAAACAACAGGTTGATGTTGAAGTGATCCAAGTTCCAACATTATTTGGAAGAGCTCAAAACTAGCCTCGGGGTGGGGCAAGAGGAAGAGGTGAGGCTTGGGCCGACCTTTAACCTGACGACCCTAGTGGGTTGACATCTTGGTTAGACCCTCAAGGGTTAGTTTCTCTTGAGCATAGCCAACCTGTAACAATGTTAGTTTGCCTCATCCAATCTCCTGATTATACTTATTTGGATATGATTCTTTCTTTCTTGCACTTATATGAACTTCATACTTTATTTAAAATTATGCTTTGTTTTTTTGAATAAGCCTAACCATTATTTTTTTTTTTTTTTTGGACTTTAAAAGAGAAAAGAGGAAAGCTAGCTTCCGACTAGCCGAAAATATTAATATTGAGTTAGTTCACGAGGGTTGAATATGAAAGACTCAATCGATAGGGTGAGAAAAATAAAGAAGTGAAGTGTCATACATACCATATTTACTTAGTTGTATCAGGAACGAAGTGCGAAAAAAAAAAAAAGAAAACAAGCAAGAGACAAAGTTAACAACCTTATATAGAATAAATAAGTCAAAAAGTTGCTAGCTCTATGATTTTTTTTTTTAATTAAAAAATATTTGAAGTAAATAAAATTTGATCATGTAATTTATAATTTCTTTTTTTTACTATAGTTATCTCATAATTATTAAATAAACAAGATGCCACTTGAGACTTGCTTTCTAGTATAATAATAATAAATTTTTATTTTATTTTTATACACATATGGACCTATAAATTAGTCAAAATTAATTATTGGGAAAATGTACAAATGTAACAATCAACTCCTAAACTTTCAATTAAACATTCACTACTTCTAAATTTTGATAAGTATTGCAATTAATTTATTTATGCTAAATTTAAAGAATTCTCACCGGTGTAAAAAGGGTAGATTTGTCTTTTCTTTAATTGTTTGATAATTCTCATGGCAGGCAAACCCAAGTCAGATAGGTAATGTGGTTGGGAAATTCATGCTCTTCTAGGTCAACATTCTGGAGGTTGTGGAGTCCATTGCGAGAATGACAATCTTTTGAACGCATAGGGTTTGGGAAGTGGAGGTTGAAAGAGGGAATAATTGAAAGAGAAACACATCGAATGGGGCTTGAGGGATGAGCAGAAATCAAATTCATTGCTCTGAAGCTTCTTTATGGAACAAAAATGTATGGAAGAATCTAAAATTCAGCTTCAATCAGAGCTTTAATTGGAACTGTAGTGTTCTTCTTCCTTGTTTTTGTCTGTGGCGAGAAGAATACGGAAAGAACAATTTTTGTACGTGTTGCATTTTAGCACCTCGCCCAAATTCCCAATTAGTGGGTTGGGTTATTTGATTTTTGGAAAACAAATACCTTTTTAGTTCTTAGATTTGATTTGAGGTCTACCTAGTAAGAACACTGGCAACAACTGAATCCAAGCAGCAAACGAAGTTGCGGCGCGACTGCTCCCGAATTCCCAATTAGTGGGTTGGGTTTGGATTTTCTTGCGGGATTTTAAAGGGGAATCAATTTGTTCGATGTTGGGGGGTTGAAATCCGTCGACTACGGCCTTAATTGAAAATGGGTTTCGAAATATTTCAATAACGACCATCGTTTCCGGTGGATTGAATGTCTCCGTTGGGTTTTCCTTCAAATTCATCCATGGCGTTCTCTGAATTGTCCTTCAATTACCCTCCCTTCAACTAAGCATCTTAAATGTCCTAACTTTGATCCCGAACCACAAAATAGTGGACTATTATACCCCCGAAGACCAAAAACTTTGTCGCTTTTTATTACTTAAATCCACTCGTTTTGTACTTTTTAAGTTTGTCAACTGCGCGAACCCCTTCTGGTGTCTAGAAACATGATTTTTTATCGAATATTATAGACGTCTAAAGTCGTCTATGGCATTTTGACCCCAATTTTTTTAGTTGAGTACTTGACATTTTTAAGCAAAATATTTGACTTTTTAGATCACATGGAATAGACCTTCCACTACAATAGGGAGTGCATAAAAAGTATGCTTGTCAAACGTTGATCCCGAATCACAAAAATAATGTACTATTATACTCCAGGACCAAAAACTTTGTTAGAAAACAAAAATCTTTTTAATTGATGAAATTAATAGGTTTGATCTTGTTGGTACCAAAAAGAGGGACTTGTGGAGGGTATTAAAAATAATAATAAAGATAAAGAAAAAAGAAAAATAAATAAATAAATATATATATAAAGAGAGAGAAGGAGATAGAGTAAAATTAGTGGTGCAGCATAGGTGGTGGGGTGGATAATGTGTGGAGTGTGAAAGTTGAGAGAGCAGAGGAGAATTCAGAATTGTAATTAGAGCGCAAAGGGCAAGATGGAAATTAGAGGAATGGTGTGGTGTTGCAACCACCACCCTGCCTCTTCATTCCGATTCATATCCCCGAAAAGTAAAAGTAGTAATAGTAAGAGTAAGCTGCGCCTATCCAACAATATCCCCTTCGCTGCAACTGTGGCCAAGTTTTCGATGCCCAAAAGATGCCCCAAGTGTGGAGGTAAAGGGGCCATCGATTGTCCTGGATGCAAGGTGTGTGTAATTTCCCATCCCTCTCTCAATTTTCAATTCATTCTCTATTCTACACTAATTTAATTCTCTTAATTATATAGCCGCTTCATGTGTTTTCTTTCAGGGGACTGGAAAAAACAAGAAAAATGGAAACATCTTCGAGCGTTGGAAGTCACTCACTCACTCAATCTTTTACTTTTCCCCAAACTCCCAACTAATTTATAATTCCTCCTCCATTCATTATTTTCTTTAATTCTATTTGTTTCAGATGTTTCCAGTGTCAAGGATTCGGATTAAAGAGTTGTCCTGACTGTGGAAACGGAGGACTCACCCCCGAACAAAGGGGAGAAAGATAATCCACCTCCATAATATAAAAATAGGTCATATGACTTAGCCGTGTTTATTATTTATATTTCTCATATTATGTTTTTACCTTTATGCCCTTTTTCTCTGGTGTAATATGGTATTTGACCTAGCTATTAAGTTTTTCATTGTGCAAGTTTGTATTCAAGAGATACTTTCAATACAATAGTCTTTGTTCTTCATATTTTCTCTCCCATGTTCAATACATTTTATGCCATTATAGTTCATTAAATTCAAACGAGTATCCAGTCCAACAAAATAAAATTGGAATCCAATTTAAGATTGATAAAACTCGAAAGATAGGTGAACTACTTTTTTCATCACCAATTAGTTTTGAGATCCATGTCCACATTATCTAATACTAAATCTCAATTCCATTTTTCATTTCAATTCTCCATCACTCTACTTTTCTTACATACCATCTCTCCCACTCCGATCAAATTTGTCGGATTCGCACAAAAAAAAAAAAAAAATTTTAAAAAACAATTTTAACGGCCAACTTTTTAATTCATATCTTCAACCGTCTTTGTTGCTCTTTTATTTTCGATTATTTTCGAAGGAGAAAGAAAAGTTGCTGTTTCTGTAAGTTAAATTCTTATCAAATATATACCTAATTGTCAATGCCACGTCATTAATTTGTTAAACAAAAGTTAAATTAATTGAAATGTTAAACATAAAACTACAAAAGATTATGGGTATAAATATTATTACAACAAATTAATATAATTACGTTAATTTTTCTGAAATATAATCATGTATAGCTAATCTTTTTTACCACAAATAAAGGTTCAGCAAATACCTATTTTAGTTCCTTTTAGTCCTAGTAATTCGTTTCATCCCATTGAATAAGACATAACTCTTTCTTTATTCTCCCTTTCTCATTTCTCTCTATCATTCCTCTCTTGTTTTCTCCATCTTTCATGTGTTCTGGCTCTTCATCCTTGTTTAAGATTACCATACTTCGTCAAAGCCACGAGCTTTTTCGTTGTCGTCTTCGCCCATTATTACATAGGAGAGGGGAATTAGAAGAGCGGGAGAGTGAGTGTCGGAAAAAATGGATTGAGGTGTACTAAGGGTAAAATTGGAATACCCTTAGTACACCTCAATCCAAATTTTAATACTTTTTCTATTACCATTTTACCCCAACATTAAGTTTAATATTTTTTTTCCATTTTTCTTGATTGTTTTCTTTAATTGTTTTTCCTAAAATAACAATATCCCAAAAGTCTTTTCTTCTTCCTCATTTGAGTACGAAAAAACCTTCGTACCAACTCTTATGTAACCTCCTACGACTTCCATAAGTTCCAGCGAATAAACCACCGAATATTTGGCCGAAACAAAATCCATCTACTCAGCTAAAAACACAGAGATTCGAAAGGGAAAAGACGAATATTTGGAGTTTAAATGTTTTTCAAAATTTCCAATTTCTAGACACCGGTTGGGTACCCTGAAGTTGAGTATATTAAATATTTGGCCAAAATGAACACATTTATGCAATACAAAAAATTTTTAGGTTAGTTAAAAAATTACGGTTTTCAGGGGTATTTTGGTCCATAATTTAGGGGGTTTGGGAATCAACATTCGGGATGCATTTTTTCTATTCTCTTGTAATGTAGTGGTAGGGATACTCCACATGACCAAAAAACCACCAAATATTTGACCAAAAAAAAAAATGAATTACCCGCTAAAAAACAAGGGTTGGAAACGAAAAAGACAAATATTTGGAGTTTATATGTTTTTCAAAATTTCCAACTTCTAGACTCTGGTTGGACACCATGCACTTGAGAGTATTAAATAGATGTAAAAAATGAACACATTTATGTAATAAAAAGGAATATTTAGGTTAGTTCGAAAATTATGGTTTTCGGGGGGTGTTTTGATCCATCATATTGGGGTTTCGGTATCAACATTCGGGATGCCTTTTTTCTATTGTCTTGTAATGGAGTGGTATGGGTACTCCATTTGACCTAAGATGACCGAATATTTGGCCCACAAATTTCGACTATTCAGCTAAAAAAACAGGGGTTTAAAAGGGAAAAGGTGTTTAAATGTATTTCAAAATTTCTAATTTCTACACACCGGTTGGGTACCATGCATTTGACAGTATTAAATAATTGACCAAAATGAACATATTTATGTAATCAAAAGAGATTTTAGGTTAGTTAAAAAATTACGGTTTTCTGGGGGGGGGGGATTTTGGTCCACAATATTAGGGTTACGGTATCAATGTTAGGTGCATTTTTTCTATTCCCTTGTAATGGAGTGGTAGGGGTACTCCACGTGACCTAAAAACACCAAATATTGGGCTAAAAAATTCAACTACTCGACTAAAAAAATATGGGTTTGAAAGGCAAAAGACGAATATTTGGGGTTTAAATTTTTTTCAAAATTTCAATTTCTAGACACTGGTTGGATACCATGCAGTTGAGAGTATTAAATCATTAGCCAAAATGAACACATTTATGTAATAAAAAAAGATTTTAGGTTAGTTCCAAAATTACGGTTTTTATGAGGTATTTTGGTCTATAATTTTGGGGTTTCGGTATCAATGTTCGGGATGGATTTTTTCTATTCTCTTGTAATGGAGTTGTAGTGGTACTCCATTTGACTTAAAACCACCAAATATTTGGCTTAAAAAATTCAGCTACTAAGCTAAAAAAAATAAGGGTTCAAAGGGAAAAAATGGGTTCAAATGTTTTTTAAAACATCAAATTTCTAGATATCGGTTGGGTACCATGCAAATGAAAGTATTAAATAATTGGCCAAAATGAACACATTTATTTAATAAAAAGATATTTTAGGTTAGTTTAATTATTACGGTGTTCCAGCAGGTATTTTGGTCCATAATTTTAGGGTTTCGATATCAACGTTAGGGATGCATTTTTTCTATTCTCGTTAATGGAGTGGTAGGAGTACTCCATGTGACCTAAAACCCCCCAATGATTTGGCCCAAAAAATTCAACTACTCAATTAAAAAAAGAAAGGAAAAAAGTGAATATTTGGGTTTTAAATGTTTTTCAAAATTTTGAATTTCTAGACATCGGTTGGGTACCATCTAGTTGAAAGTATTAAATAATTGGCCAAAATGAACATATTTATTTAATAAAAAGAAATTTTAGGTTAGTTTGAAAGTTACGATTTTCGGCGATATTTTGGTCCATAATTTTGGGGTTTCAATATCAACGTGTGGGATGCAATTTTTTTATTCTTCTCTAATGGAGTGGTAGAGTGACTCCATGTGACTTAAAACCACCAAATATTTAGCCCCAAAAAATTCAATTACTCAGGTAAAAAACATGGGTTCTAAAGAGAAAAGGCGAATATTTGGGCTTTTAAATGTTTTTCAAATTTTCAAATTTCTAGACACCGGTGTGGTACCATGCAGTTGAGAGTATTAAATAGATGTCCAAAATGAACACATGTATGTAATAAAAAGAGATGTTAGGTTAGTTAGAAAATTACGACTGTTAGGGAGTATTTTGGTCCATCATTTAGGGTTTCGGCATCAACATTCGGGATGCAGTTTTCTATTATCTTGTAATGGAGTGTTAGAGGTACTCCATGTGACCTAAAACCACCAAGTATTTGGCCCAAAAAATTCAACTACTCAGCTGAAAAAACAAAAGTTCCAAAGGAAAAAGGCGAATATTCAGGTTTTAAATATTTTTCAAAATTTCTAATTTCTAGACACCGGTTGGGTACCATGCAGTTGAGAGTATTAAATAATTGGCCAAAATGAACACATTTATGTAATATAAAGAGATTTTAGGTTGGTTCAAAAATTTCGGTTTTCTTAGGGGTATTTTTGTCCATCATTTTGGGGTTTCGATATCAATGTTCGGTATGCATTTTTTTTATTCTCTTCTAATTGAGTGTTAGGGGTACTCCACATGACTTAAAACTACCAAAATATTTGGCCGAAACAAAATTTAACTACTCAGCTAAAAAACAAGGGTTCGAAAGGGAAAAGACGAATATTTGAGGTTTAAATGTTTTTCAAAATTTTCAATTTCTAGACACCGGTTGGGTACCTTGCAGCTGAGAGTATTAAATAATTGGCCAAAATGAGCTCATTTATGTAATAAAAAAGACATTTTAGGTTAGTTTTAAAATTACAGTTTTCTTAAGGGTATTTTGGTCCATAATTTTGGGATTTCGGTATCAACATTCGGGATGTATTTTTTCTATTCTCTTGTAGTGAAGTGGTATGGGTACTCCACATGACCTAAAACCACAAAATATTTGGCCCAAAACAATAAACTACTCAGCTAAAAAAACAGGGATTGGAAAGGGAAAAGGCAAATATTTGGGGTTACAATCTTTTTCATAATTTTCGATTTCTAAATACTAGTTGGGTATCAAGCTGTTGGCCATATTAAAATTTTGGCCAAAATAAACACATTTGTGTAAAAACAAAAAAGATTTTGGGTGAGTTCCAAAATTAGGGGTTTCGGGGGTATTAGTTTATTATTTTAGGGTTTTGCTATCAACGTTCGAGATGCATATTTTCTATTTTCTTGTAATGGATTGGTAGGGGTACTCCACGTGACCAAAAAACCACCAAATGTTTGGCCCAAAAAATTCAACTACTCAGGTAAGTTTTCGTTTTAAGTAAAAGAAAAAATGATTTGGTTTAGTTTTCATGAAAACTTCGTGTCGAACTCCCAATACCAACTTTTTTATTTCATATTGCTAAGTATAATCTTATGGAGTTTTTTTTACTTTAGATCCCGAGAGTTTGTAATACATACTTTTGTCTAATTTTTATGAAAATTCGAGCTAAACACTCTATAACAAACTTGAATACTAAATGCGTCACTACTTGAAGATTTATTTTTTATGCCAAGTTTGTAGCATTTATTTAAGACTATATATGCACTAATTGAAAATTATCTGTCTCACCGATTGAATTTGAAGTCATCAAACATCTGTATCTTTTCGTCTGCTTACAAGGCTTGTCCCAATTTTCAGATATTCATGAATTTTTCTTAAAAATAAATTGTTTTTTTTAAGAAAAATCAATTCGTCAATAAAATAACTTTCTTCGATTGAAATAAATTTGTATATGCGTACATAAAAAATAAATAAATATGTATACGTAATCAAGAAAACATGAATTAAAACCCTCCCACATTTAGTTAGGTTGAATTCCAGGTAAAATAAATTTGAATCAACAATAATATTAAATTAAATATAAAAGATGATAGAATGTAACAATATTACCATTGTTTGATCCCATGATTTCTTGGTGAAGACAATATATTTTGTGGGCTTGAGCTTCTATTTGACAATTTATGTTTTTTTTTTTGAAATAATTAAACTATTGAAGGGTAATTTTGTAAATAAAAAATATTTTTTTACATTCGAACCGACGAGGCAGAACAGTCAAATATGTCAAAGTTTCTTGATGACATCAAACAGCTGTTAGCCATAAACACTGCTGCACCCCGGGCCCACCAACAGGCCAAGATCTTAATCTCAACCTCACTGTCAAGTACCTATTATTTATATATTTATAAAACTAACTTCTATATTTTGTATTATTATTATTTTATTTTTTTGCAATAAACTACTATTTTTCTCATCTTTGTGCTTTTCTCCTTCTCAAATTTCAGTTCATAACTTTCATGTAAATTAATTAGAAAAAAAACAGTTGAATTTGGGTTTAGGATTACATTTTTTTTTTTTTTTTAAATTGAAAACTTAAAAAAAAAAATTGAGATACCACATCAAATACATCATGTCAACAGTTGCATCATGCACCCAAATTACTCTAAAAAAAAGATTATAGCTCATACATTTTATTTTGTGAAGTGTTTTTTTAAGTACAAATTGGAGAAGAGACACACTTTATATAATGAAATTATCTTACCTTTGTTTAAAGTGGATTGAATTGAATTATAATAATTTAACCTATATTTAAATTTATAATAATTTACACCTAATCATTTTTTTTCATATTGATTTTTATGATCAAATTTGTAACTATAGAATAAAAATGAACTATCACATATCAAGATAAATAACACGTCACCAATTCATTCGGTACAAAATTTATACTTTTGAAGTACAAAGATTGTTTATGTGCTCAAATATAATAATAAAATACAAACTAGCTTTCCTTTAATATATTCTTTTAAATGAAAGGACTAGATCTATAAATTTGTTGCGTAATTTTGAATAAATTATAAAGAGTTTAAAATACAATTTTGATCTCTTAACATTCAAATTCAAATTTATTTTATTTTGATATTTGAACTTTTAAAATTATAATTACAATCTGTAAATTTTAAATTTTGTTTCAATTCGGTCTGTGAACTTTCAAAAAAATCTTAAAACCAGTGTTTAGATAAATTTCTTTTATTTAATTTCCTTTAAAAATATTACTATCTTCTTTAAATCTATGTTCAAATTTTATGGTTGATTGTATTAAAATTATTAACTTATTAAACTATTTTTGATCGATATGAATATACTTCGAAAGCTTATTAGTTAAAATTATAATTTTCTAGTATCTTAATCTGAAAAAGAAGTAAAATAATAATTGTGGATATTATTCGGGGGAGAGGAAGGCAGGTGGTGTGTATAGTGTCAGTCCCACCGTCACCGCGGCACATGTGTTTGTTTGTTTGTTTTTGTTTGAAATGAAATAAATAAGGCCTCTCCCCGGATTCTGAGGTTCACCACAATTGAGAGGTGAAGTTGGTAATGAATGCAATTGCAATGAGGGCGTCCTTCCTTGCACTTGCATTGTCAGTGATATCTGTGTTGTTGTTGTTGTTTCCTGTGTGCTGGGCGGCGAATGTGAGCTATGATCGGCGTTCGCTCATCATTGATGGGCAGCGGAAGCTCCTGATCTCTGCTTCAATCCACTATCCCCGCAGCGTCCCTGGAATGTGGCCAGGTCTCGTTCAAAACGCCAAGCAAGGAGGTGTCGATGTCATCGAGACTTATGTCTTCTGGAATGGCCATGAACTTTCCCCGGGCAATGTAATCCTCCTCTCTATTCTTCACTACTCATCCTCTTCCAACTTCCATTGCTATGCTATTGCTATTGCTAACTCATTTTCTTCATTACTTAGTACCACTTCGACGGCCGATTTGATCTCGTCAAATTCATCAACATCGTTCACCAGGCCGGATTGTATCTTATTTTGCGCATTGGCCCATTTGTTGCCGCCGAGTGGAACTTTGGGTCACCTCTCCACCCCCTCTCTCTCTTCTACCTTACTACTTACCTTCAACCTGCTTGCTTCTCTACAAATAATATCTAACTGTTCTCTCAAATTCTTCTTCTTTCCAGTGGAGTACCTGTTTGGCTGCACTACATTCCTAATACCGTATTCCGAACTGATAATCCATCTTTCAAGGTACCTAAACCCCCTAGTCTTCATCACTCTTTCTTCTATTTACTTAATTGTTTCTTTGTTGCCTCCTTCTCACTATGCGCCGGGTGTTCAGAATCACATGCAGAACTTCACTACATACATAGTGAACCTAATGAAAAAGGAAAAGCTTTTTGCTTCCCAAGGGGGTCCCATCATCTTGTCTCAGGCAAGTTTTATGCTTGCTTATTTATTCTAATTATGAAAAGGTCTACATACAAGTGTGATGCACAATCCTCAGGCTATATATGACAATCAACTTTGATTATGCTTATGTTTCTCATGTAGGTAGAAAATGAGTATGGAGATATAGAAAGAGTTTATGGAGAAGGAGGGAAGCCATATGCTATGTGGGCAGCTCAAATGGCTATTTCTCAGAATATAGGCGTTCCATGGATAATGTGTCAGCAATATGATGCTCCTGATCCTGTGGTGAGAATCCCATTCAATTACAACTCTTCTTTTATTTAATTCAAAGTATTAGATAAACATAAAGACCCTCAACATCTTAGAAGATTCAAGACCCTCAACATTGAGGAATAAACGGTGCTTAGATGTGCGCCTAGGCTCAAATTAAAAGGCGTGCTCTAGGCACACACCTTCTTGTGAAGCCGTAAGGCGTTGAGTTTAATCCTTAGGGTTTCCGGATTAAGTATAATAAAAAAAATATTTTGTTTACCCTAAATATAAAATAAACCTTGATTTTTTTTAATTAAAAAATAACATTTACTAATCCTTATGATTTTTTAAAAAAATATTTCTACCAAACTAAGTTATCTTCGTTATGAATGTTCTTATATATGACGTGCCTCACAAGAAAACCCACGTGGGCCTTTGTGTTATTCCATTTTGGTTCACGCTAAACCCACATGTAAGTTTTTGGCTACTAGAGTTCTTCATCAAGGTGACCCCCTTTCCTCTTTTCACTTTCTTCTGGTGGTGGATGTGTTGACGTTGAGCATGATTGTTTACCGAGGTGTTGAGAGTCGGTCTCTTGAAGGTTTTACAATTGGTGGTAAAGACAATCTTCTCTTTCTCACCTCCAGTTTGTAGATGACACGATCTTATTTTGCTAAGATAAGGAGGCGTCATTTGTGAAGCTTAATAACTTCCTTTCCTTTTTCGAGAATTTTTTTGGTTTAAAGATCGATAAAGGGATAATTCAGTTGTTAGGTTTGAATTGTAAGGTGGCGCGGTGGTTGAGAGCTTGGGTTTTGAAGGTGTGCGTCTCGTAAGGTCCCAAGTTCGAGACTCACATGTGACATTAATTTGTAGACACCTCATGTGTCTCCGTTCTTTTTATGTATCCCAGTGCCTGGTCTAGGGGTGGGCTTGGTTATCCTGGATATAGTAGAGCGAAGCTTTGATTTCTCGGTTTCTAAAAGAAGAAAAGTTGTAATTCTGATTAGCTGCAAAGTTGGATTGATTGGGTGGTTGTGAATGTGATGTGGGATTATTCCCTTCCTCATATTTAGGTCTTCCTCTATGTCATTCGCGTCGCATTTCCTCCTTTTGGGATCCTGTGGAGAACAAAATTTGTAAATGCCTTTCCATGTGGAATAAGTATTTCTTTTCAAAAGGAGGGAGATTAACGCTATTTCGTCGGTCCTTTATGATATCCCCATTTATTTTCTCTCCCTTTTTAGGATGTTGGATGTCGATTTCTGTTGGTTGATTTAATTAAATTTACTCCAATCTATAAGCTTAGGCTTTTGGATTGGTTGGTGGTTTAACATAATTCAACATGGTATCAGAGCAGGAGGTCATGAGTTCGAATCCCTGCCAAGTCGTTTCCTCCATAATTAAAATTAAATTCATATAATGAAATTTACTCCAATCCATCAGCTTAGGCTTTTGGATTGATTGGTGGTTTAACAGCTCGCAACAAAACATTGTTAGGCAAATAGTTATGGAGATTATTCTAGGATTTTCCTTCCTTCATGGGGCCGACGTGAGAAGGGCAGACGAGAACCTTGATCATCTGCTTTGGCATAGTTAATTGGCTATGGAGATTTGGAATCGATTCTTTGCCAAGTTTCGGCTCGTTCTTACAAGACAGAGATTTCACGTGACACGATTGTGGAGTTGTTGTCTTCCTCTCCCTTTCGCGGGAAAAGAGTTTTTTTTGTCGCAGCGCAATAGAATTTTCAAAAAAGTTGAAAGACTCGATGCTGATGTGTGGAGTCTCATTAAATTCTATGTTTTTCTTTGAGCTCTGTTTTAGGCTTTTGAAAAAAAAATTATTCTATAGAGATTATTTCTCAAATTAGAGACCTATTTTATAAAGTCTCCCACTAAGTTTTTGTAGGCTCTCTCTTTTTGTATGCCCATTTTATTGGATTATCTTTCA
The DNA here is from genome assembly GCA_037833695.1 of Sechiopsis laciniata. Lineage (NCBI taxonomy): Eukaryota > Viridiplantae > Streptophyta > Magnoliopsida > Cucurbitales > Cucurbitaceae > Sechiopsis > Sechiopsis laciniata. Next base: position 23,241 of record JBBMKA010000004.1, read on the forward strand.
TTCTTATCCCAATGAAAGCGCTATTGCCCTTTTTGGGCCTTGAGCTTTTAAAAGCCAAAAATCCGAAAAGAATGGTTAGGTAATTGATGTGCGGTTAATCGTTCCGATATAACTACGTAATTAATGGATTTTAAGCTTAACTTATTGCTAAGTGGAGCTCAAGATCAATACACACAAGTATATGTGGTCGGATTGCAGCAAGTACTAAGTATATATTTTATTGATTCCATAGAGATTGAGGTCTATTACCAATTTAAGAGTTGTGCGAGAAAATAAAAAGCATGTAAGTTGATGGTTGATTGGGTTTTTATTCTAAAGACTTTAAACAAACAATAAACTAATGAGCATAGGTGACAATCGCGGATATAGAAGATGCTGAATATGCAATCATGATAAATAGATTTTCACACTTCCCCGTCTTAATAAGTGTTTTCCACACTTAGTGATTTACAGCTAACTCTGCTTCTGCAGCAGTTACTCGTACTAAACCTGGGCGACGCGTGCGATAGTAAGGTTATTCCTAACTCCTTAGATCATGCAAGAGATCTCACGATGAACCTATCTTAACATACTGGACCTGCCTTCAGCTATCTCTTCTGAGTTTTCTGAAGTTTAGCATACGTGGGTAGCTAGTCGGCGCATGCGTAAAAATAAATTGCGGCAGATAAAAACTAAGAACCTACAACAACAACATGCATTCTGTATGCGGATTACCACCATAGCTCCTATCTAACAAGACATAGAAATGAACAACAGATAATAAGGGAAATTTAGACATCTCATTACTAAACGTTGAAACAGTTCTACAATCTTTTCCTAACTAATAAAATATTAAAAAAAATAATAGATAGGAATTGATGCGGATATGAAGTGTGCAGAATCCTTGTCATCGACTACTACGAACAGCACCAGCTCTGGTTCATGTAGATTGACACTTGGCCAATCTACCAATTCTGGCCACCCTCACCAGCTCTCCGATTGCAGCCTCTTTCTTGCTTTTTATAGAGTTGATTTGCTTGGCTAATAAGTTTGGGCGAGCTGGAAGATCTTCATCAATACATGATTCCTTGATTATTGCTGGGATTTCTTGAATTACGTCAAATTGATTGCTTGATTGATTTTCAGTTTTTTTCCTTATTGGCATGATTCTTCAATTGCAACTGCCTTGAGACTGCATCGTGTTGCCCTTGTGATCCGCAGTTTGTGTTGATTCGTTCCGCAGCGCCTAAGTTCTGCATTTCCTGTATTGCATCGCATTTAGCACAGATTATTTACCTTTTTTTTATTCTAAAATGCGATGTTGAGCTTCAAGTGTGCTAAATGATGAATGCATATGATTTCTAACAGTTTTACTCACATTGATTCTTTTATGGCTTGATTATTTCCCTTGAACCTTAGAAAAATGCATAAAAAGCTAGCTTAAATTATGCTCTATTTGAGAGCTATAATTAATATTCTATTAATTTTGCCCAAATTTGGATTGTGTGCTTGATCGAAGCTGAAACTTAAATCTAAATATCTTCCATTAATCATTTGGTAGCATTGCTTGTGAATTCCGTCAATTTACATTTTCCAATCAATTGAATATTGTGCTTGGCTCTTTTCTGGCCGTTGGCCAACAAGTCCTTAAACATTAACTTGATTATGTACATAATTGATAATAAGCGTAAGCTATTATTTCCGCATTCCAGAAGATAAAATCAATAGACTCGACCATCTATGTCGAGCTTCAAAACTTGTGTACGGCGTTTCATATTATCTGTTTTTTGTTAACAATTCTGTGTTTAATTTTTATTAAGTTATAGTTGTTGCATTGCATCTCAAAGAATTCCAACTACGTTTTTTTGTACATTGGCACAAGTATGTACTATGTGTAAAGGATTGTATGTCATAATTAATCATGTTTAGTGCTGGCTGAACTTTGGCACGTGCATGTGCACAATTTACAGCTTCATGGAATGTGCAGTAGTAGGTATTCCCTTCTACAGTTTTTACTTTCGATAGCAATGTCTTTCTCAATTTTGAGATTGCCACCATCCATATGCTCTAAACTAGAAACATAGAATAATTGAGATTATCAATATTTATCTATACCATAATGAATAATGTTTCTTCTCTCTTCCAGATTAATACTTGCAATTCATTCTACTGTGACCAGTTCACCCCCAATTCTCCAAACAAGCCCAAGATGTGGACCGAGAATTGGCCTGGATGGTAATATTATTTTTTTTCACTTGTTCATTTAGTTGTTTGTGGTTTTTTTTTTTTTAATATTCTTGAGTGTCCGCACTAGCTTACGCGCACCTTAATTATTCTTACCGGACATACCGTTTGACTCTACAACATTTAGATGTCATGAAAACCATTTATTTCATAGATAGGTTACCATCCTCAATTACGCCCATAACCTCTTAGATCTTCAAGACCTTTCACCACTAGGCCAATCCATGATGGTTCATTTAGCTATCTGTATTTATTCTTGACTAATCATTTTTTCTGTTATTACTTTACTACAATGCGTTTTACCTTGGATAATGGATAGTTTATTGTGTTTATATAGCCTGAATATATGAAAATAGAAATGCATGGATGCTTGATAACTATATTTGTTGTATAATGTTTGATAACTATATTTGGTGTATTAAATATATACGCGTGAATTTTTGTTGAATCATGTTAAACTGCTAATAACCCAAAATTTTAAGCGGATAGGTTGGGATAAATTATTAACCAACACCCCCCACATTTGTAAGCTTAGAAATTCAAAAAATGACACAAGTGAAAATCAATATTAATTGGGGGAGAAAACGACTTCATAGCGGTTTGAACGTAGGACCTTCTACTTTGATACCATTTTGATTGTATAATTATATCCCAAAAGTTTAAGTTGATAGGTTGAGATAAATTTAATTATATCAACCAACGATTTTATACATTTATGTACCTACTAACTATTGTGGGATAACTTTGTTTGTATCCCAACAATCCTTCCCTCGAAAAGTTCTTTTTTTTTTTTTTTTGAAATCTCCCTCGAAAAGTATTACGCTCATGTTGGTAGTGGATTATTACTTATAATATAAAACAAGAACTATTTTTTTATGCTCAAAATTGTTTTAAGATTTGTTTTTTCTAAAACATAATTATAAAAATGTAAAACAAAATTGTTTAAAGATAAAGTATGATACGCTTGTAGTGATATAGTTATGGTATCAATAGTTTCCACATTTTCCAGGTTTAAAACATTTGGGGCCAGGGATCCTCACAGGCCTCCGGAGGATATTGCTTTTGCAGTTGCTCGTTTTTTCCAAAAGGGTGGAAGTCTACAAAACTACTACATGGTAACTGACTTGGTTTCATTATCGAAATAATTCATTAGACTTTGTTCCTTTACTATTGTCTTTCTAGCAATTTAACCAATTCTTATATAATATTATTCTCCTGCTTTAGTATCATGGTGGAACTAATTTTGGTCGTACCTCCGGTGGGCCATTTATTACCACAAGTTATGACTATGATGCACCTATTGATGAATATGGTAAGGTTTCTTTTCTACTTTTTGGTTTTAACAAGAGACGAACTTTTCATTGAGAATATGGAAAGAAGTAAAAAGGATACAGTTTCTTTTCTACTTTTGATTTGTTGAATCAGGGTGGTACACCATGATTTACATTGTTTCTTAAATGATTATAGGCATACCCAGGCTTCCTAAATGGAGTCACCTCAAGGACCTTCATAGGGCTATAAAGTTGACTGAGCGTGTTGTGCTTAACAGTGAACCAACTTACATCTCGTTGGGTCCCTCTGTAGAGGTATTGTTCTTTCATGCTGCTTGGTGCGTAGTTTTATTTTTTGTAATCAATATTTTGTTAAATGTTTAAATTATTCAATGGATCAACTTTACAAACCCTGGGGAGAGGGAGACAACCATCTTCCGGACTCAAAAGTCAAGCTAAACAAAATTGCTTGATCTCTGACTTTAGTACATGAATCTCTGTCTCTGACACAAGTCAGACCATGTGTAGAAGAGATGCTCACAGGCTTTACTTACCATGATGCTAGTAGGACTGTCGGAGAGGATGGGGAACCTCAATTAATATTAGTTTTAAATTTTGTTCTTATAAAATGTTTAGTGATGTATTTTTTAAGTCCATGTATCAATGTTTTCCTGAGAAAATATTCAGACTAATTCTACCTAATAATTAAAGGTTATAGCTGGCAAAATATACTTAGATTGAAAATTAGTACACAATTTGTTCATTGAAGAGAAGCCTGATGTGGTAGGATTTAGGAAAAAAAACAAACAAAAAAAATGGAAACGATGTAAATAAAGTTTTTTTTTGAAACAGTAAAAAAGATTTTTTTTTTTTTGGAAAACGGGAAATCGGAGTTTTGCTCCACTATACTCGGGTAGCCATGCCCATCCTTGGGCCAGGCACCGGGAGACATCGAAGGAATGGAGACACGAGAGGTGTCTACAAATTAATGTCACAGGCGAGTCTTGAACTTGAGATCATGAGGGGAGCACACCTTCAAAACCCAAACTTTCTACCACCGCGACACCTCTTGGGACAGTAAAAAAAAAAGTTATTAAACCCATTGAATTATGTTTTTATTCTTAATAATATTTTGAATGTTACATACAGAAAGGAAGTGGGTATGAGCATAACTTGGGTCTTTGTATTAAACTTCTACCACTGTGAAACTTTTAGGCATTCTGTATTCTCATGTTTCACATGTTTTCCATCTGACTTATCATTCTTTTTCTTTTGTGCTGCCTGAAGACTTATGAAAATCTTGCATTGATCACTTTGTTTGTTTTGCTAAGATGTTAGCAAATATTTTGGATGAATAAATGAGTTCTTATATACTAGCTTATCTCTCTTTAACATTTGCGGTAAAGTTGGCTAGCCAGGGTGTTTTTCACGCTTGTTTTATCATGCTGTTTAAAAAAGCCTAGTCAATACTTTTTCTGGTGAACCGTAGGCTGATGTCTTCACTGACTCATCTGGAGCCTGTGCTGCCTTTATTGCTAACATAGATGAAAAGGAAGACAAGACTGTCCAGTTCCGAAATATATCATATCCTTTACCTGCATGGTCAGTTAGTATTCTACCTGACTGCAAGAATGTAGTCTTTAACACGGGAATGGTAAGTGTTGTTCCTTTTTCTTTTTTTCTTTTCATTTGGGTATATCTCTACCTTGATCCAGTTCTAGTTGTATTTTAATGTCATGCTTTATATATTATCATTTTATTATAGTTACTGGTGGTTGCCCATGAACCGAGAAGCTTAAGCTTATGAGTTGGTGTACATTTAATTATATCAACCAATACTCCCCCTCACTGTGGGCTTTGAAAATTTGAGATGACTCGACAAGGGCTTAAACTCAGGACTTCTGCTTTGATACCATGTTGAATTATGTTAAACCACCAATCAACCCAAACTAGTTTATGGGTTGGGATAAATTTAGTTATATCAACCAACATAGGCAAATGCATCTATGCATGCTCCTCGTGGTATAAAGTTAGGAGAAAATCACCCTTATGAAAGTAGTCCTAGATTCCCTACAAAGAAAAAGAAAAGAGAAACAAAAGCTACTAAGAATACAATAATTTGGGTCTAAGACAAAAAGAAGACCAAGATTGTTAAGACTTAAGCTTAAAAGATAATCTAGGGCCTGGAAATAAACAATACAAGTGTAAACAAAACGCTAGAGACTTGGGGCTTCAAAACAGAGACATGATAGCAGCAACCAAAACAAGGATCCAAATCCAAGATGAGCTCTTGAAGAAGCAAATACTGAGCCAAAACAGCGCCATATCCAGACCATTGAGGAGCAGCCAAAAATAAAATCGAATCAGAATGATTATCATGCTGGAAGCTAAAAAACTGAGAATAGCCTAAGATCAAGCAAAAACAAAATAGGCTAGCTTCTTCTAATAATGTGACAAAAGACTTGAGACTGAGATTATTTGGATGGGACTGCCGTCAATTCAATGTCACAAATGCTAATAATGGAAGCAAATTTGGCTAGAACATGAACATCTAAAACTGGTTGCTGCTACGTAAAAGGAAATAGTTCAGCCAAGTCTGATGGAGAAATGAATTCTTCACAAGGATGAGTGGTGTCATCTTCAATATGATCAAAAGTAGATTCTAAGCTGCTAACACTTATATTAGACTCATCATCAAAACTAATATTAATCTCATCTTTAGAATCTCAAGAAGGAGATTGACCGGATCTTTGTAGAATTTAGAACACCCCGACTGATCAAGGACTTCTTGGATCTTGAAGAAGGAAGAGATGAATTGAGGGAGGTTGAAGAGAGTGAATGAGGGGTAGGCTGCAGAGAGTTAGGGAGATGAGGGGTTGGATTGGTTAAGGTGTAGGAATAGTGAGACTCAATGCAACGGGTTCAAATATTGTGATTAATCTTTTCAAACAATGTTGTCATTTTGTCCACGCGTGGGTTCTAAATTGAATCCCCAATTCTGATGTCCATTGGGTGTTTGGTGGAGGGATTAGGATTTATGTAACATTGAGTTTATTTAATTTGAGGTTAACATAATTTGAGTAGTGAACTTAATCAGTGTTTGAGTTAGTGTTTGGTGAAGGGTTTTATTACTTGGGTTTATTTAACCTGTGTTTTGAATGCATACTAATTTTAACGGAAGATATAGTTATTTCTCCCAGTGTCTGGCCTAGGAATAGGCGTGGTTACCCTGGTATAATGTAGCCTGTAAAACAATATTGAGACTGAATAATTGTTCTACTTATTATTCATGGAGGCAATGCCTTTATATAGAATATACAGCAG
>JBBMKA010000004.1:44590-88321 GCA_037833695.1 Sechiopsis laciniata
ATGGATGAACGACTCTCCACTACGTCATCAATTCCAACTGATATATGCACTATCTAATAGAAAAGAAATGATTGTGAAAGATACTTGGGAGGATAATAACATATTTTGGAATCTCCATCCGAGGAGGAACATGAAAGACGAAGAAATCAATCATATTGTCGTCTTACAGAAGCTTTGAATGAGGTGCAGCTTGTTACGGGGAATTATATCAGCCGATGGACTCCAAATCCCATCCTTCAGGAAACTTCGCTGTTCAATCTCTTACAAATGAGCTTAATGGCATCAATGATTCACCCTGACCAATATTTTCTCTGCAATATGGGAAGGGAAATACCCGAAGAATGTTAACTTTTTCCTATGGGAGATACTTAAAAAGGCTATCAATACTTGCGATGCTACAAAGAAGAATTCCTCATATGAATCTTATGTCAAACTGGTGATTACTTTGCCAAAACTCCCAAGAATCACAAAGCCACATATTCATCACATGCCCCTCTGCTGGTAAATTCTGGGATTATATTAAAGGCTCATTTTCATGGTATCTTGTCTTACCTGAAGATACTCATTCCCTTTTACAAGCTACACTTATAGGATGCTCCTTCAAGAAAGAGAAGAAATGCCTATGGAAAAATTTTGTGAGAGCTTTCTGCTAGAGCGCTTGGCTCGAGAGGAATCACCACACCTTCCAATACAAGACTACATCATTCTATCGATTCATTGAAAACTTAACCAATGTTGTTATTTCATGGTGCAAACAATCTTTGCATATTCTATGACTATAGTTATGATATATTGATCAATAGTTGGAGATCCCTTTTGTAATTGGGCCATAGGCCCCTTTTGTAATTTCATACCTATAATGAAATTGTTTCTTATCCAAAAAAAAGGTGATCAAACCAAAGTTCCAAACCTTTTAATTATCAGATGTTATGTTAAACATGATTTATTTTATATCCGTAAATGTCTGGGTCAGACAACACGCATCTCGACTATTCTAAGGGGACAACTGTCGGACCCTATAACATTTGGTTGTCAAGGAAACTCGTAGAAAATTAATCTTTAGTAGGTGTCCACCAATTGAACCCATAACCCTCTTAGTTCCCCAAGTCCCTCTTAAGCACTATACAAATCCATGATGGTTGCTCATTAAGGTCTTGAAATCCTAACTTGATGAAACTTACAAAACTTGATAGGAATACCAACTAAAATGGTGGAGTCAAAGCCAAAAGAGAGTACAATAATCAATGAAGGAGAGTAGTTACAGAAGTTCTAGTGTAGGAGTGATTGTACTTGATTGGAAGCCGTTTGGTAGGGTGCTTCGGTTGTTTTCTGGGCCCTCTCATTCTTTTCAATGAAAGCTCCGATTGATCATTATAAAAAATCAACCTACTAAATATAACATTGTAATTCAAACACTACACCTTCAAATAATGGCAATAATAAAAATAATAACTAATAAACATGTAAAACTTACCTTTATGTAAATCTCATGAACCTCTTGAAATAAGCTCTTGATACCATCATCATTGCGGGAGTCGTGAAGCAACATCAATCGCGTATGTATTGAATAGTCAAAGACAAAGCATAAGATTGGTAAATAGAATTCTAGAATCAGAATACAAAAGTGTCCCGACTCCCAACCATTTTATCAGTTAAAATACTGCGGGGTAAGAGTTTCATTAAATTAGAGTTATCTTTTAAAAGCGAGTAATATGATTAAAGGATATGACCAGCAGTTACATATACAGAGACCACCAGATCATTGAACCTATCGACTGCTTTGAAGAACCTGCAAATTAAAAGCGCAACAAGTAAAAGAAAGAATGTAGAGAGAAACTCAAAAGAGGTATCTGGATGATCTAACACAAAACTGAGCTAGTAATAAGAACACTGACATAGCACTAGTAGTCCATGCCATGTCTTGAACAATGTCAAGGGACGCGTGCAATATAAACTGATGCAGCTGAGCAGAATCCTCTCTCTTTCATGTCAATTAGCCAAAATGACAGTCAAAACTAAAGTAATTAATTATGAGAATTAAAATGAAATCATCTTTCTTGGCGATCTGATGAAGTCAAATGTGCAGTCTAAATATGAAAAGATTGAAAATCAAAAATCAAAAATGAAATTTACTTTAGCAGCAGATCCGACTTCAGCTTCATAAATAGGGATGTTGTTCCTACTCACGATGATGAAACAAGCTGTGGTCGCCATTGCTAAGAATCGCAATTCCAGAGGTTTCCGGTGGGAGGGGCGGGCTGATCTGCTCTGAGCTTAAGGGTATTCCTTTGAAAGAAAACAATAGAAGGATTCATTCCTTACTCTTGGAACCAAATATCTGAATTTTATCTAAATTATTGATTATCATAATTTATTACAATGATCCCCAATTTATTTTAGGGGTGTACATGAGTTGGGTTGGGTTGGGTTAAAAGAGATTTTTAATCCAATCTAAAAATTCGGGTTGGCCAATTCTCCAACCCAACCCAATTAAAGACCCAACCCAACCCTTATATTTTTTGGTTGGGTTGGGTTGGGTCATCGGGTTCGTGAAGTCATTATAAATATAAATATTTTCCACCTAATTAACCAATATTAGGATTGGGTTGAGTCATCGGGTTCACAAAAAAAATCTATAGTAGAAAAAAGAAATAAAAAATATAGAAATAGTTAAATAAAATTAAAAAAAAAGTCTAGCCATCAAAGGTTTATCACACAATATGCTTTTGTTCAAATAAATTCAAATCCAACACAATAAAGACATAAAAAAAGAATCTTAAGATACAAAATAAAAAGTCACAAATAATATAAAACGAAATCCCTCAATTGCCATCTTCATTCTCAACTTTCAACTTTCATCTTGTTCTTGTTGCTTTTAGGAAGAAAGAGATACACTTTCATCTTGAATCTCTAATTTAGAATGATAGAAAGCGATTCAACATTTGGAGGAAAAAAAAAATCCCAACCCAAAAAAAAACTCAACCCAACCCAACCCTTGTATTTTGGGTTGGGTTATTCGGGTTCTCGCTTCATTTGTACACCCCTAATTTATTTAACAATTGTGTATTAAATTAATTAATTAATTACCATGATTTATATTAATTTATTACAATATCTAAATATTGGATATGAAAAAAAAAAAAAAAAAAAATTGCTATATCTAAGTATTTAATTTTCATTATCTACGATCAACTAGAACAGCAACTCAGTGTATGTGTTTACATCCAATGACTAATAGGTCATGATTTTGAATCTCTATCATCTAAATGTTGCATCTCAAAAAATAATAATAATAATAATAATGATCTAATTTTATTGATCCCCCTCCCCTCAATTTGTACTCAGAAAGAATTTACTTCCTACCGAAGATAAGATCATCGATAATAATTAGAAAATAAAAAGTCAATTTAATATCTTTTTTTAAGTAATAGCACTCCATTGATCAACAAAAACATACAGGAAGTGCTTCCTAAAAGAGGATAAGATCATCTTGATAACGGCCCATAAATCGTACCAAGATATCGTTTAAACGACGAAAAGCTTAAATCAAAGAGTTTCAGGCCTCAAATTAGTTTGAAATTTGAACTTCATTGGCAGCCGTAACATCACCATGTCCGTCTTTGTAAATTTCAGTATCATTGGAATAACAATCAAGATACTGAATTTGTTAACAGAACCTATGTCGCTATACTAGTTTTCCGAACTGAAATTTAAGCTCTACGAGTACTTAACCACTTCAATAACAGATCAATTGCCCAAAATTAATGGGTTCGCCCAAGTCATCCATTGGACAGCCACAAAACAGACATAAACTCAAAATGCGTAGTAACACCGTAAATACCCCCCAAATGACAATAGCAACTTTGACAAATAATCATGGGCTCAAGGTTCAGGAAATAAGGATGTAATGATAATAGCAACTTTGACCAATAATCATGGGCTGAGGTTCAAGAAATAAGGATGTAGCATATTTCGTCTCCCTATTCCAGCTTTTTCCTCCGAGCTGCCTCCTCTTTTTGTCTCTGAATCAGCTCCAGTTCACGATATCGTTCTTCTTCCTTCCGTTGCAGCTCGAGAGCTTCTCTTCGCTGAGATTCTTCTACCCTTCTCCTATTCTCTTCAAGCATTCTGTCCAACTCTTCTCTCTCTTTCCGGGCTTGTTCCTGCAAATGTCGCATGCAATAAGACCATAGGTAAATATGACACAATAAAAGAGCATAAAAAGTAGGCAAACTAAAGAATGGGCCTCCAATCAAATAAAACAAGAGGTAACAAGTAATTGCACAAAACGTTTAGCCACTGAAGCCCATAGAGGGTCATCAAACCTAATAAGGGTCCAAATGTGACTTCTTGACCCCACTAAAGACTTTGTTATTCATCTCTCCTCAAAGGCCTCACATAACAATGCACACTCTAGCTTCCTACAAAAATCTCTGAGAAGGAACTTCTGGATCATATCTCTTTAACCACTATGTATAGCCAAGGTTAAGCAAAACTCCGTGAAGAAACAGCTTCAAATGTCATGAACTAAGTCACATATGCAAATGATACGATCAAGGTCCTCAACCGCCCTCCTAAAGAGAATGCAACACAAAGACCTAATCCAAATGGGCATCTTCATCATATGATCCAAGGTATTAAAACTCTTTCAAGAACCTATGAAACAAAAAACTTAGCTATCTTGGGAATTTTCACCCAACAACAAAACTGCTAGAGTGAAAGGGATTGACCAAACAAAGAAAGATTTCCAAGAAAAGCACCAAGGAGGACACATATGACAAATATCAAATATGAACATCCCTTCTCTCGAAATACAACAAATTCTCCAATCAACAAGAGGACAGCAACAATATCTACCGTTTCTCTATCAAACAAAGGACATTGAAACCCCAAAACGAGAGAAGAAGTGATCAAAGAGTTAAGCAACACATCAGCCACCAAATGGTTCCTTGTTGAGGATAAATGATAAACATGAGAGAAAAGAGAACAAATGGGTCTATCACTCAACCACTTAGCACACAGAAAGAGTGAGACATGAAGGGAGAGGAAGAAACACGGTTGTCAAATAATTGGACTTTTCCTTCTAAAGTAATGTTACTTGCACAACAATACATCATGTTTCAAAGTGATGTAATTAACTACTCAAGATTCAACCAAACCCAACTACAACTATTCTTCGGGGCTTTTTCTTTCCAACAAAGTTGTGTTTCATTCTGGTGATTCCTGTAGCAACAAGCCTAGTTCCACTAGTAGTCATGTGGTCAACATGGCAAAAGACATGACAGGCTTAACCGAAAATATTGAGATATTCCAAATAAAATATTAAGGTATTCTCATTTTTAATAATTTTAAGGAACACATCTTAGCTATTTTTAGTGTAAGCAAGCATATGAAGTACTGATGGAAATGGTTAGAGTTCCAGTCGTAAATGAAGATTAGAATTTTGAATATAAATTGTATTTTATAATCTTTTATGGATCCAATATTCCAGGAGAATTTCAAATTTGCAAATCAATTCCTTGCGTTTACTTTGTCTTGTCAACAACGCTTGTAACAATATTTCACGCACCTATCAAATTCCATTAGCCAAATTATTTCCTTGAATAAAAATGCATGGAGAAAAGAATATTAAATTGCATACACCTATAAGCTAGCACAGTACATTCAGACGTAGCACTGTAAGTAGAAGTTCAAAGAAACTACCAATTGTTTAAATTGACATGGGGTAAATAACAATCAGCTGCAAACAACAAATTCCAAAACTTTTTTATGCAAAGTAATCGCTTTACTAAAATATATGATCACTATGAATGTGCAATAAGAACATTTAGCAAAAATAATAGGGAATAAAATGGTTACTTCTTTCTGTCGTGCAGCAGTAAGGGCGGTTTCTTTTTCTTTTTCAAGTTGCAATTCAACATCATCAAACAATTTCTTGCGACCTTCCTCTATTCGCCTCTGGATTTCTAATTTAACTTCTTCAGAGTTTAACCTTTCTTCAACATTCTTCTGAATTAATTCTTCCCTCTTCCTAGCTGCATCTTCTTCTAACTTTTTCAACTCTGCCTCACGCCTGGTAGAAGGAATGCTAAATGAAAAGCCAACATCGCATTCAGGAGGACATCGACAACAAAATGAAAAGTCTAAATCAAATTTTGTCACTTTTTCCTATCTTCAACCTTATCACACTGTATGCAAGTGTTTAGCACTTTGTTTTAGATAAGATGCCAAACTTTCATATTGGGAAAATATGATAGAATACTGATAGTGTTTTGCAGTTGTTCAATGAATAGAAGTGTACCAAACTGCTACAGTTCAAGAGGCTGGTAACTTTAACGCTCATACACGCACGAAGCTTATAGCCAAGACAGTAAAATAAAGAAGACAAATGCACAAGGAATCATAGTGCTTCGGAAGTATGCTTACATCCTGTTTGAACCAGCAGCTTGGAAGTTTCATAAATGAAGGAAGGTTAGAAGATGATGACCCAAAACAGAAGCTAGAAGTAGAAGAAAGAAAGCGTCAGAATCATCTCTGACTGCTCTTTATATACAGTTATTAGCTGTTAGAGAGCTAACAACCATAAGTTGCTCATATTTAATTCGATTCAACTGATTATCTTGTAGCCGTTTGTTTAAGAGCTTACATAAAGCATGTTCATTCACGTTTGAATATGGATGGTACGACTCCAATGAATAATACCCACTAAAAAATTAAGAGAGTATAATCAAACTGGGGTGTGTGTGCATTATGGGTAGAGAAACATGAAAGTTAAGAAGAAGTACCTTTTGTTCTCATCTTTCTCTTTCTTGAGCTTGTCAGCAGTGGATGCCCGAGTGGGAGTGGGAGTGGGAGTAGATGATTTGGGGGAAGGGGAAACCGAGGAAGACCTACTTCGGTGGCGGGGGCGGCGGCGTCTGGGTGGAGTGGGAGAGCGAGTTGTACGACTGCGGTAGGAGGGGGGCGAAGGAGTTGTTCGACGGCGGCGGCGGAGGGAAGTTGAACGGCTTCTTCTCCTGCATGAAAATGGAGAAAGTGGATATAATTGAAAGTAGTGGTACTCGTAGGAGAGAAAAGAAAAGAGAGAGAAGTTTGAGTAAAATTGAGTGTAACCTGGAATGATAAGGGGAAGGACTTCGGTCCCTTCTGCTTCTGCGACTATGGCGATAGGAATTGGTCCGGTGACTGTAGGAGGGAGACCGTGAAACACTTCTACCCATAACCACCGAATTCGATTGATTTGCCTAAGACAGGAATGTGATGAACCCTAGAGGGAGCCTCGCTCCAATCCAATCTATGCACCTACTGGACTGCCCTGCCTCTGCCTGATCCGATCATCCAATGCCCTTTCTTCCTTTTCCAAATTGATCCTCTTGCCTGCCCACAAACACCCCCCTTCCCACCAAACTACAAACGAATACTTTCAGCCCATTTCCATGTCTTTTGAAATTGAAAGGAAAAAAATTACCAATGGATAAGTTTATGTCTATTACATCATAAACTTTCCAAAGTATTTAATAAGTCTTCTATCCTTCGTACTCAAATCAATCGACTAAACTCAGTCAATCAATTTTATAGGTCTTTTCTGTTTTCAATGAACATTAAGGCAATAGGGATTGCATTCAACGAAGAAGCAACCAAATCATTATGGATATTTGGTAATACTTTAGTGATGTACATATTTGTGCTCATATGTTATTTGATCCGGCTTTTCATTTCTCACACTCAAATCAAATTTAAGTATAACATAAGTCTTTTTCCAAACGTGATGAATAAGATATAACTCAATGATTCTTACATTATAAAACTCATAAATGCATTTGTGTAGGTTTTTTGTCTTTCATAAATAGTTGAAATAAGTCTTGCAATCAAAATACAAACAAGTATTTGGTGTACATAATCAGTTATTGGTTACTTTTATTTAGTAACCTCGAAAAGTTCACCATATATATATATTCTATATAAAGCTTTCGCCATTACAATCACATGGACCTCTAATTTTACAGACCCACATGTAATCAACAGTGAGACATTCAATAGATTTACTCAACATATAGCTACTTAGTCATAGGTTTCCATTTCCATGCTCCCAACCGCCTTATTTACCGCCGAACAACATTCCTTTTTTCTTTAGATTCTGACTAAATTATGACTTGCCCAAATATTTTGAAGCCAAACTATAGAATGTGAATAATTTTTTTCTATCTTGCTTTAGACAGTTGTATGGCTTCTTGATCATGACTCGACTCTTCACCCCAAACAAATTGGTGGCACAAAAGAGACACTTCCTGATCTCTTACCTCTTCAAGCTGCATCCACTCAGCCCACCTATCTGCCAACCCTTCTCCATGTAGTAGATTCACAACTTCTGCCATCGTCGGTCGGTCCTCTGGCGAACTTTGAGTGCAAAGCAATGCCACCTGAACTATGATTTCCACTTCTTTCTGGTGGTAGTTCTTTAAGTTTTTATCCACAACATCTTCAAGCCTATTCTCCCTCTGCAACTTCTTTATCTGTTGTCCAATTCATAAATACTTGCTTCAAATATACATTATATTTTAGAATATTACAAAAGAACTTCATCTTACATGATCAAGTAGAAGAACATCTTCTTCCTCTTCGAGGCGGGAGAAATCGATTGCTCGTTGACCAGTGACAAGTTCAAGAAGGGTTATACCATATCCAAAAACATCAGTCTTTTCGGACGATTTTCCCGTGGACAGGTATTCTGGGGCAATGTGGCCCATAGTACCGCGCACTTGAGTGGTAATGTGAGTGACTTTAGTATCAACTAGTTTGGCAAGACCGAAATCTCCAAGTATAGCTTCAAAGTCATCGTCTAATAAGATGTTTGCAGCCTTTAGATCACGATGAATGATCTTAGGATTACAATGCTCATGCAAGTACTCCAAACCATGCGCTGCACCAAATGCAATTCGTTTCCTGGTGCCCCAGTCCAAGCTTCTTTCTCCAGGTTTTAAATCTACAACATTTGTAATGTTTAGATGCCTGGTTGCATGAATGAAAGTAATTAAAGAGAACTAAGAAAATCATTATGAAGTTGTTCTTATAATTTTACCTCTCAAGCGATGTGCCACACTAAGGTTTTGCATGAATGGATAAACAAGGATTCTCTCAGACGTGGTTGTGCAGAAGCCAATCAAGCGGAGAAGATTTCTGTGCACCGCAACACTTATTAGTTGAACTTCTCTTAGAAATGCAGCCTCTCCACCAGGACTATTGTAGTCTGTTAATCGTTTCACAGCAACCTTGCGGGCATCTGACAGGATGCCTTTATATACTTTTCCAAACCCTCCTTGCCCGATCATGTTTGTTTCATTGAAGTTGTCGGTAGCAACTTGAATTTCCCGCAATGAAAACCTTCTGATTTGCCCAAAGCAGAGTTTACACTCATCTTCACCTGCGTATCATTTAGTTGACCCAAAACACTTCACCCCCACTATCCTTCCTTATTAATAAGATGGAAAGTTAAGCAAAACTAATTTTAATTACCAGCAACATCAACAAACATAGAATCCTTAAGCTTATGCATGTAGAAGCATCTATAAGCAAAGAAGGCACCAATTGACACGAGTATGAACCCCCCACAACTTGCACTACTAGCCACTACCCAAAACTTTGAATTTTTTACGGAACCTGTGTCAAAATACAAAGATGAGGCTGTCACACTTTGAATAATTCATATAATAAACTACTACTAGGGTATATATATTTATAACCAACCTCGATGGGGAGAGGTCGAAACACAAGGTTTATCCAACCTAAAGCCACAATTTAAACCAGTCCCTGAAAAGCTGAAAGAGTGTTTCCAATTCAACATAAGTAAATGGCCAATTATAATACATTGGATTGGGTATATGGGCCGTAAGTAAATAAATATAGAAAAGCTAATACATTAAAAGGAGAACGTTTGCAATTCACTGACATTTCAATTAAAACCAAAAAGAATTACTAATGTCCAATTATGTATCACATTCTCAACGCCAGATAGATATGTTAAGGGAAACTGACTATTGCAGTCTTCTTTTCCAATAATTCAAGCAGAAAAAATAGTGAGGATGGACTTGATTCATAGCTGGGCTGGGCCTAAAAGTAAGCATGTAAGATTCAGAAAAATAATTTATTATCCTTCGGCCTTAGACATGGGATTGAAAAAAAAGAAAAAAAAAAAAAGATCTCGTATGAGTATATTTACTTGAACATTGGAATTGAAAATAATTGTGCTGGAACTTCTCCTGTTAAGTTGTTATATGAGAGATCCCTGCCACCAGCATTTGGGGGAAGAGTGTAACAAGTAAAAGGTCAGCAGTAAGTGACTAAATTATGAAAAAAAAAAATAGGCTTACAGATGCTTTAGACCAACAAGTTGACCCCAAGCCGTAGGTACAGGGCCATTGAAGTTATTATTAGCAAGATTCAAATTCTGTAGGTGGGTCATGTTTGCTATATAATCTGGCAGAACACCTGATATATTATTATTCTGCAAATCCCTGCATGAAGTAGGGCAAACATCAGATTAACAAGGCAGGTTTCTAGGCTTCCAACAATATGAGGAGGAAAATGGTAACGACCACGGATGACAGTCTGAAAATTGTGGACGCAATACCACAGTTAACTTGATAATTTGTTTACTTCACAAGAATCAATACAAGCAACATAACTGCAAGTTTATAGTTTAAGATAGCGACAACCGGAAGATTTTTAATAGTAGTAGAGTTGGAGTGAGTAATTTGCTTATCAATATCTCCAATCATATTAACCAACAATGAAGTTCAGTGGAATATTACCATAACCAGCAATAAAAATAGTTTTTCAGCTAGATGCACCGTTTGTTTTTCCATAATGTTTTCTACAGAATTCTTTTTCGTAAAAGGTTACGGTCTTCAATATTGGTTATTAAAGTGGAAGAATAGATTCAAGATAAAACCAGAATAATATGAAGTTCTACTCTAGATTCTATTACTTAGCATTTCCTTTCCACAGAACTGTCTAATAAAAAAAAAGGACAGAAATATGCAGAAGGAACAGCTTACAAGCTGGCCAAAAATCTTAGTTTCGTAACAGAAGGAGAAAGTGATCCTGAAAATCCTGCTGAACCCAAGCTCCTGCAATTAGTACACATTCAAAAACAAAATCTATTAGTGCAAAGAGAAAGTCCAATTCAGATGAGAAAAACAAACAAAAATCAAAGCAAAGTCAATTGTAATTTATCTTTTGTATTAATGTATACTTGCTCCCAAAGTCAAAAGAACTTACAAGGATATGACATTTCCATTTCGGCAGGCAATGTGTGACCAACTAAAGCAAGGGCTTACAAAATGATAATTCCAATCAGTTATGTGATGATTGGAATCATTTAGTGCCTCTAACAAATCAACCAAAGCTTCTCCTGCACGTGTAGAAAATAATACTAGAGCGAGTGATTTAATGACTCAAAACATAAGGAACTTTGCAAGACCAGGTTCTTTTTTACTTAGCATAATTTAGTAATATTAATATTACTGATACTTTTCAAATGAAGAACTTGATCTATCTTAGTGTGAGCAGTGCCACTATTCAATATCAATATGCTTTAGAATATTAGAAACAGATAAGAGGAATAAATAAAAGAATTTTTCAAAAAACAAAATGAAGAATTTTCTAGCTAATTTGAGTTTGAGCATACCTTCCACATCAGGATCTGTGGATGCACAATTCAACCCCAAGAATGAGAACAGTAGCAGCCCCTGAATGATCAATCTTAATGAATTCCATCTATAGAACATTGAAGACATGGGAGTACCTCCTTCTTCACACAACAATTGACAGGGTGTAAGGAGCATTAACATTAGTAGAATAGAAAGAGTAAAGAAAGATGAGAATTGACAAAGCGAGCTTAGCCTAGCAGAAATTGGCATGTATCTTTGACCTAGAGTTTGCAGGTTTAAATCCCAACCTCAAATATTATTGTTGTACAAGAAAAAGAAGATGAGTATATTTGGGGGGGTGGGTGTTCATACATCTAAGAAAAAGATAAGAAAGTAGACAGATGAAAACTGATATACTTATAGTAAATGAAGAAGAAAGGAGAGGCTATCATCTCAATACAAAGGAAATATCACAACTCAAATGATCATATAGATGAGTGAAACGTCTCAAGTTTCATGCTGCAGGTACTTGCTTCTCCCCCCTTTTCCCCCATATTGCCACAAATATGAACTTCTTAAGTAGAGGCAAGCAAAAATGAAAAGAAAAACACGTTATGGAGTAAAAGTTTGTTGTTGGTTTTTTCTGTTCCATCCCTTTATTCCAGGAAGAAAAGGACGATATTGAGGGAGGCAAAAAGGGACATGTTTGAAGAAAAACAAAGGGGGAAAAGAGAAAGAAGAAGAATATGATAAACAAAAGAAAAATGGAGAAGTTGGGGGAAATTTTACTCACTAATATCAGGCATAGATTTTCAAGCAAAGAAAGAATGAATCATGCTAAAGACAGAGAAGCAGGAGAAATTGTTAAATAAACACAAATGTAATCATGGGGAACTCTCAATGATAATAGTGCAAAATGCAAGTGCAAGGGCCCCACAAAGCATTTGAGAATGAGCTGCTTGCTGCTTTGCTTGCTTGTGCTGCTAGTTGATGGTGGAATCCGAATGCGAATGAGCATTAGAATCTCTGTTCACATCCCACCTTTGGGCCTCTGCTTTTAATAGCTATTGATCAATCTCAAAATGAATACAATTACCACCACCACCACCACCTTTGCTTTACTTTTTCAAAACCCCCCTTTTCTTTTTTATTAAAATGCGCTTTCAAAATAGTCAAAGAAGCTTCCACTCCACTGGACTGGACATTAATGCTCTGTCCATATTCCCTGTTTGGTTTGGATGACAACAAATCTCACATTTTTCTGAAAAAGAAAGCCAATGAAAAAAAGAAGTCCCATTATTAGGAAAGGATGCCACAGCCCAACCGGTGCTTGCTTTACCCTCCTCCTTCCCTACTTCTAAGTCACTTTACATGTCACCTTCCCTTCCACTTGCCCTCTAATCTAAAGCTGCCTAATCTCAATCATCTTTGACACAAAAGCTTCTGTTTTCATTCAATCTACAAAAGCAATAGGCCAATCCAAACGAAGCCCACCCACAATCAATTCTCACTTCATTGGGGTAGTAATTTCTGATTCAGAGAAATGGATATTTGTAATCAATGAAAAATTGTGGGGAAATGCTGAAATTCAGACAACAACCAAATGGAATAGTGGGTTTTGTTCCATTTCTTACAGCTAGATGGACTTGGACTGAGAAAAGTTTAAAGCCAATTTTGGTGGACTTGGACCTCTACAATTTATTGAATCCTCCTAACTATGAGACTTGTTCAATTGTACTTCATGTATTTTCAAATGCCCATTTTCAGTCCTTTAACTTTCAATCTTTTGGTCCTTACTTTCAAAACTCTAAAAGATTGTCCATGTTCTTCCTTAAAATTTGATGAAATTACAAAAATAAAATTATGTCTATCCTTCATCCTTCTCTCTCTACCCTCCATTACTTTCTCTATTTGTATTTTAGTTGGTTTTGTGTTTTTTAGTTGTTGGATGAATGTTGTGCAGATTTGGTTATTCTAGATTTGATTTTGTTGTTATGGATTTAATCTCTTGGGTTTGATATTTTGCTTCGATTTCACCTTTCAAGTATGTTTCTTCAACTCTCTTTGTCGATCTGTAAGTAAATCTTCTCTCTGTGTTTTTCCTATGGAATTTCTCTTAAACCTTGGGAATTAGTTTATTTTCTTTTAATATGCAGCATTCTTGTAGTTTATTACTCAATCTTTCTATTTCATGGGATTGGGATTTTATCCAGCACACATAACTAGTTGGTTAAAAAACTGAATTGTATGGTTTAAGTGGTCAAAGAAAATCTTAAAATGCTGGTAGTCACCTATTTAAAAATTAATTTTTTTGAAGACTTTTTTTTTAATACTATCTATATCTCATGATTTTAAAGGTTTTTATTTTTTATAATTTAATGAGACTTTAACATGTAACTAATTAGTTACTAAATGATATGTAAACTATTTTTTTGACATGATTTCAAAGATTTTAACTATTTATATATAAAAACTCTGCCCTTTTATTATCAAATTTGTCTTAGATATGTGTTAACCAACTTTATAGTGTTGTCTATATAGATTATATTCAAAATATAATTTAAACATTAGGGAGAGAACCAACAAATCTTACATAGAGAGCACTAATGCTATCAAATAATATGAAAGTCAAATATTGACTTTGATTTTTAAATTCAAACTCGTGACCGTGAAATTGAAATAAATTAACATCAAACAAGATAATCAAACGCACCAGTGATCTATTAAGTAAATATAATTTAAACTTAAATGTGCCAAAATGAGGTGAATTTCAATAATATTATATATATGATCTAATAACTAAGAAATTATAATTAAAAAATTTTCATCTCTAATTATGGTTGAATTAAAAAAGCATATATATAATTAAAGGCACATGAATAATTATCTCAAAATCAATATTAAATTTTTTACTTTAGTAATTTTGTAGTTAAAAAGTTATAAGTTTGATTTAATGTTTTATAAGATTAAATATATTTGATAGAGATATGAGAAAGAGAAGAGAAAAGAGAATTAAATATTTAAGTCAGAAAAATTGTTATGTACAAAAAAAAATATGAAGATTGAATAATTTTCTCTCCATACCTCTCCCAGCCCATGAGGGAAAAAAAACTCTCCCATCCCCATAAGGAAAAAAAAAAACTCATAGAATGAGGAGAAGAGAAAAGAGGAGAGGCGGAAGAACCGAACCGAACCGAGTGGAATCGAGCAAAAACACGGTGGTGTACGTAAACGCGAGAAGGTTTTTTCGGTTACATTATAATTATAAGGAGAAAAATGGAATTGAGGAAAAAGAAAATACAAATGTGAGAACCGCCCTCTCGTCTCGCGTTGTGGATGTAAGAGAAGAGGTCTCTTTATTCTGTATTTGGTGTGCGTGTTGTTGTTTGCACCAGCACGGCGGCATCCACATTCCTCCTCCGCCATTACACACCTTCTCTTCAGCACTGTAAGCTTTTCTTCCTCTTCCTTCTCTTTCTTGCATCTTATTTTCACCTTTCCAATTTCCAATTTCCAATTCCACATTCCACATTCCTCATTCATGGGATTCCCCCCGTCCCTCCCTTGTTCGCTTCATCCTCATTCTATTTCCCGCTCTATGTTTCACATACATGGGATTCTCTGATTCTCTGATTCATCCCCTTCATTCATGCCTCTACCACAACCGCCACCGCTCTAGGGTTTCTTCTTTTTTAACTATTTCCTGCTTCATTACACACTTATTCCTTCACTTGTGCATTATCTGTTCTTACCTTATACACGTATTTCGCTGCTCCACGCTTCATATGTTTACTTTCGTCGCTTATACAGGAAGATACAACCAACCTTTTTTTTTTACCCTAAACTCTGCATATTTATTATTAGATGCTTCATTTTCTCTTTTATGGACAACATCTTACTTACCTCAATAACTGACATTCATTGACTTCATTAAAATTTGTATGTGTTACAGCTGCACAACTTGTGCCATATATTCTACTGCCCAACTAGTACCTACTAGTTATGCCTCTATTGAAAAGAAAGCCTTTTCCCTTGGCTGACTCCCCCACAGATTTGGAGAATCACGAGCTTGTATATCAACTTCGCTTCACTAAGGAGATATTTCGTGATTACAAGTATCCTATCGTCTCTTCTACTCAATATTTATTGTTGTTCTTGTTCTTGCTTATGACCTGGAATTTACCAACTGCAAATTTTAATTTTTTTATTCCTTAACACATCTAAGTGAGTATCTTAGTAGGATAAATCTATACCGTCAAAGACTATGGATGTGTAAGTTCACCGGAAAAAGTAATTTGACATATGAGGAGGCTCTCGTGTCGGAAAAATGTGCCTCTGAGAAGGTTCAGCAGTTCCCTAAAGATCTTATTGTCCCTGCTCTGCAGATTATCCAATACAGTGAGAATTAACTTACTATACTCAAGAATTGTGTACATGCACGTGTTTATTTGGTTAGAATTTAGACTGAATCATAGCGTGTTTGAACATTTGTAAATTGGGAACATGGACTTACCTATTGTCTTGAAATTAGCCTCTATAAGTTTTATGTGTTTCAAGATTAGCCAATAATGCGCACGTCTTTACTTTCTTTTTACTTTTTTTTATTAACTCAACTTCATCATCTATTAGATGCATAGAACTTATAAGCTGAATTTAAAAAATTAGAATCACTTATATCATTGTATGTATTCTTATTCTCATATCCTCACCTATCTATATCTAGTGCATAATTTGTGACACAGATATGTGTTTCTCCATTTTTTCTGTTTTATTATCCTATCCTCACCTATATGTAGTGCTTGATTAAAACCCATTTTTGTTTTAGTTTAGCTGCTGTTGGGGTCCTCTTTTTTCTCCACTCCTCGTATTCTTTCTTTCTTCCTTTTCTTTTTTCTTTTTTTTCTCTCAATGAAAGTATGGTTTCTCATCAAGGGGATGTTTGGAGGAAAGGGAATGTGAAAGATTATGGGGGGAATGAGAGTTAGAGGGAGAATAGGAAGGAGAATGATTATTTGTGTTTGGAGTGAAGGGAATGATTATGTGGAGAATAGTTATTTGTGTTTGAGGTGAAGAGAATGATTATGGGTAAAATAAAATAATGAGTATGATGTGAGGGAAAATAGTTATGAGGAGAATAAAAAGTTGTTATGGGAAGAATAAAAAGTAGTTAGAAGGAGAATAAAAATGTGATTTTGGGGAAATGTGATTAGGGAGTTTTTGTGGCATAGAGGATGAGAATGATCATGGGGAATTATTTGCCATGGAGGTTTAAACGAAGTGGATCATACCATTTTAGACCTCCTAGAACTAAAGATGATGCATAATATTTCGCATCAATAGGTTTCCTCCAAAGTACATGTTCAACTAAAGATGATGCATAATATTTCGCATCAATAGGTTTCCTCCAAAGTGCATGTTCTTACTGAATAAATGCCAAATCCACTTTGCTAACAAAGTTGTGTTTCAATGTTGCCAGTTACCAATCCTAAGGCTACCCCTGAGCTTTGATATCTTTGTCTTCCCCAATTTACATTAGGTGAACCACCATCTCCTCAGGACCCTCACATAAAAAACCTCTCATAATCTTATCAAACCAACTGGTCGTCCTGACCTTGTTAGAGATAAAAATATATTGGCAAACTAGAAAGTGTGGCATCCCCAAGGGGTAGTACAATGGTCAAAGGCTTTGGCTTTGAAGGTGTACTCCCCTCAAGGTTTCAGGTTTGAGACTTACCTGTGACATTAAGAAAGTGTGGCTTGAATGAGAGTATCTAGACCACCCTTTTAAATAAAGGCATACTTCAAATTATGCAATCACTTTTGTGACATTAATTTATAGCCACCTCCAATGTTTCAATTCCTTCGTTATCTCCCGGTGCGGCGGTGCCTGGTCTAGGGGCGGGTGTGGTTATCTCGAGTATAGTGGAGCGAACCTTCGATTTCTCAGTTTCCAAAAAAAAAAAAGAAAAGAAAATTATGCAGTCGCTTTTCCATTCTAAAAAAAAATAGATTCCAAAAAGAAATGGATTTCATATTACCTCCCAAAGGCAGGGTTAAGTAGTAGGTCAAAATCCTTGTTTACAACCAAATCTAGCCAATATTCACGCAATTTTAGCAGAATCAACATGAATTCTCAGGACCTCACTTTTTTTTTTTTGGATAAGAAACAACTTCATTAATGGTATGTAATTACAAAATTACACAATTCATAATATCCACTTATATAAGAGATCTCCAACTATTAAGAAGAGAGCCGTAATTATAACCACAAAAAGTGGTGACATTTTACACCATGATACCACAAAGTACTCATAACCATGATACCACAAATTAAGTATCAATGAATCTGTTGGGAGGTGTTGATTTATCTTGAAAGATCCTATGATTTCTTTCGAGACACATGCTCCAACAGTAAGCTATAATAAAGTTCTCCCATAAAGCTTTCTTAATCTCCTTGAAGGGGTGATCCATAAGAGATAAAACGAGCATACGTGAGGATCCCTTGGTAAAGTTAAGCACCATAAAAAGCATTTCTAATATAATCCCAGAAGGAGGATGCTAAATTGCAAGACATCATAAGGTGAGATTGTGTTTCCAATGAATTACAACAAATGGCACACCATTGTGGGGAGAGAGACATATGTGGCAATCTTTTTTGAAGTAGTTCATTGGTGCTAATGGCTCCATGACTCAGCTCCCCTAAAAGAATTTAATCTTCGTAGAGCATTTCCTTTTCCATATGACTTTGTAAATAGGATCAGTGGTGTTAGTGTGTGAGCCATTTAAATCTTCCCGCAGTGATTGAACAGAAAAGCTTCTTGTTGGATCCATCTTCCATACACAAGTATCCTTATCATCATTCAAGTTCACAAGGTTGAGATGGTGCACAAGGGATTGTATTCATCAATCTCTTCATTCTTCATATTCCTTCTAAGCTTCAAATTCTTGAAATTTTCCTCTTTTTGCCATACCTCATTGACAATCACCTCTTTTTCTTTGGTAAGGAGATAAAGAAGGGGGATAAGCCTGCTTGAGAGGTATTTCAGCAAGCCATGTATCCTTCCAAAATATTGTGTTCTTGGCATAGTTTACTCTATAGGAAATTCTATCGTGTATCAAATGTGCTAGAGAGAAAATAGATTTCCACGGGCTTCTGGCCTTAGCTATCGATGCACTTCCCATTCTGTAATTGGCATTGTTAGTGCCATATTTACCATCAATAATTTTTCTCCATAGGGCTTGATTCTACACATTATATCTCTAGATCAAGTCACATTCGACATATTCAGCCCCAATAACTATGTTTTATTGATGTTGATTTTTAGGACAGATGCACGTTCGAAAGCAGAGGCCGTGTGAAAAAGGGCTTCAATAGCATTCAAATTGTATTCGGATAGTAGAAGCGTAACATCAACAAATTGTAAATGACTTAGGCTAGGAACCTTTGTTCCAATATTGAGGCCCTGTATTCTATGGTTCTCTGATTCCTCTTGCATCACTATGGCTGAAGCAATCCATAATCATAATAAAGAGGAAAGGGGATAAAGGATCTCCTTGTCTGAGCCCTCTAGTAGCTCTTATTTTTCCCTTAGGTCTTCCATTTATAATGATAGAAATATTAGCAGAGGAGATGCATCCATGAATCCAATACCTCCATCTTGTGCCAAAACCCTTTATAAACATGATTTTGTCAAGAAAATCCCAATCCACTATGTCGAATGCTTTTTCGATATCCAGTTTAATGAATACTCCCTTTTTGTTCTTCCTTTTCCATTCATCGATGACCTCATTGGCAACCAGGATAGCATCGAGAGTATTCCTTCCTCCAAAAACACAGCATGTGATTCATAAATGGTGTACGAAAATACCCTTTTTTGCCTTTGAGATAGGACTCTAGCCAATATTTTATACATACAAGAAATAAGGCTTATCGGCCTATAATCATTCACACTTTTGACATCAACTTTCTTAGGGATCAGACAGATATACGTCTCATTATACTTACATTAATAGTTCCATTCTTAAAAAACTCGTGGAACACTCTCAATATATTTGATATTAGTGTGTTCCATGATTTTTTGTAGAATTCTGTGGTAAAACCATCGGGGCTGTAGGTCTGTGTCCAAGTTATTGATAGCTTCTCGAATTTCACTCTCGAAGAAGGAAGCTTCAAGCATGCTAGCTTGTCCAATTGTATGGGACTCCAATATTTAATTTGTGGAAGGATTCTAATATCACCTTGCTTGGTAAAAAGCTACTTATAAAAATTCAGAAATTCATTCTCGATCTCAGCATCATCAATTAGACTTGTTCCATTGCTTGATATGATTTCAGATATGGTACATTTACGCCTTCTAGAATCTAACTACGACCATACGGTGGAAGAGGTTTGTGTTTTCATCTCCAAATTCCAGCCATTTTGCTTTACAATTTTGTTTCCACATGGCACACAGTTATGCTTTGATAGATTTTCTTTGACAGATTTGTATTGGATGAAGCCCTTCATTCTCCTCAATATTATCTAGAATCTCTAGTTCAAAAGTGAGTTGTTTTTTCTTGTCAGTGATGTTTCCATATCATATGTAGTTTTGCTCCATATCTTTATTACCCCTTTAAAGCTCTTCAATTTTTGGATGATGGCATGTCGAGGCCATCCCCTCATGGGAGCATTCAGTCACCAGTAGTCCAACAAGTCTTGAATTCTTCATGGGTCATTCACATGTTGTGTAATCTAAATGAAGTAGGACTTCACTGTATTTTACCAAATGCCAGATGTAGGGGGTAATTATCAGATGTAGGTCTATCCAATCTTTTGAATCGGTTATGTATGTTCTCAAATATCAAGAATTTATCAAGCTTGTACATGGTGGGGTTGGCTCTATAATCTAACCACGTATACAAGCCATTTGATAAATGTAGATCAATCAACGACTGTTGGCCAATGAAAGAATTGAAACTTCTCATATCTGGGGTCGTAATGTACGACCCATTTCTCTCATGCCCCATCTGATTGTATTAAAATCCCCACACAGGATCCATTGAGGATTGCAAATATCGGCCAATTCATTCATTTCTACCCAATATTTGGGTGATGGTGTAATACTAGCTGGGCCATAAATCCTTGATAACCAAAAAGAAAATCCATTTTCCATGTTAATAAGAATAGAGAGTGAGTAGGTACCTTTTTTAATCTCCTTTGTAACGATGGAATTGTTGTTCCACACAGTGTTTTAAAAAGCCTCAAAAGGTGTGCCTCAGGCTCAAAAAGGCTCCAAGCTCAATGATGGCGCCTCGCCTTTTCAGGCATGTGCCTTTTCTTGAAGCCTCAGGCGTGCAAGTCATGCGCCTTAAGGACTTATTTATTTATTTAAAATCTAAGTAAAACGGTAATATTTTGCTCATTTGTTTCTAGTCATTTTTAAAATTTCGAATTCAATCAGCAATTACTTCAAAGTTTTATTAAAAAAACAATTAAAGCCTAATCGTCACCCCTGACCACCAATCCACTTATATGTTCTCTCTAATTATTGATAATGAAGGAGTGGATGGGGATGAATATGTATTTAGGGACCATAAGGTTGATCTTTAGGATTTTAGATTTTTATTCAGGATTAATATTTTTGTAAAAAACTTTATATTGAAAGAGATTAATATATATGTTTTGTGCATGTATACAACTTGCACACATCTTTTTTTTTTGTTTTTCTATGATAAGTAAAAAAGCGTGTTTAGTGCGCCTCAAGCTCCAGAGGGCCATTGCGCCTTAGTGCACCTTGAGCCTTTTAAATAACTTTCCATATTATAATAATATCGCCAGAAGTCCATGCTGTATCACGAGAGCTCTATATGGTTTTGATGAACCAACTATCAATAGAGTGGGACTTGGTTTCCTGGAGAACAACCTTTGTGGGGTTAGGGTTCAAGATCATACTCTTCACAATGGACCTTTTTTCTTTGCATCTAAGGCCTCTGACATTCCATGTAATAATATTCATATAGAGTTATTTTGCCCACCCGAGGGAATGCCCTTTCAAGGTTGATCGTAGTTGATGGATGATGCTAAACTGATCAACTCTCTGTAGATTTTGTTGTTCTTCCTGGCTATTTTTATTTGTTTAGTAAGCTTGGTAGGCAAAGGTAGGATTCCTAATCCTATAGTTCTAAGCCATGGGATGGTTACTTCAAGGTAGGCAGAGGGATGAATGTTAGGATCGCGTTTTTTATTCTTGTTCTATTAATAAGTTTTGGTATCCTCCATACTAGAAAGGGGGGAAAGAGTTGTAGGGTAAGATATTTGTAGAGGGGCCAGGTTAGAATGAGAGGAGGTCGGAGATGTTGGGGAAGATGGATATGAGGAAGATAGGATGTCTGAGTCAGATATGGTTGGGAGTTTGGTAGTTAGTTTTGTTCTAGGTACGAAAAAGGATGTTTTAGTTGATAAGGATAGACATAGATGGTTTGGTAATGAGGATGGAAGGTTCGGGTAAAAGATTGGGTATTTTCTAGAGATGATTGACTGGGTTGGTAAAGGGATGCTCATTTGTCCATTGGATATTGATTCCATGGATTGGTTAATACGAGGAGATGATGGATTTAAAGGTGAAAATTTATTACCAGAAGTGATCTTGGGCCCTTCAATGGCTAAAACCATGTTGTAATTAGATTGTGTACTGTACGATGTAGTGTAGTGTAGTCTGTCACTTGTAGTCGCTCATTGGCCTCATCAGTTAGAGCACAAGAACCCACATTCATCGGAGATTCAATTCCGGTCATCTTCTCCAGAACTTTGCTTTCTTTTCCAGTCGTTGGAGATAAGTCGAATTTCGCTGCCATAAAAGGGTCCTCTGTTTGTATATTAGAGACGAATTTCTGATAAAAAAAATGGTTGGATCACACCATTCCCTCTGCTTCGTCCGGTACGATGTTTTCGGTAGACCTTCAACTGGAAGCTTAGGTCGATGCACAAGTTTCCCCTTCCCCTTCGTCTCTTTTCTCTTTATTTCCATTCTTTGGGTTCTATCTATCACTATCTGTTCTTGTTTGGTCTTAGCATCTATCACTATCTGTTCTTGTTTGGTCTGAGCATCTATCGCATTATGGGCTCTTGACCTTGGTTACTTAAATCTCAAGTCAGACTGATGGAATGAATTTGAAAAAATTGTGTGCGTTGGACATACTTTGTTCTACAACAACGTGGAACTTAGTTTTGTGGAATTTAGGTTATGCTGATTGGTAATTGACATTTTGATATGCTCATTATTTTCAGTGCACGTAGCTAGTCTAAGGAATGCTATTTCAGATTTCTGGTTGTTGCTTCTCACTGTCCTAAGGTCGTTGACTGTTTGGCACCTTCTCATCACCTTTCTTTGTGCGAAAGTGTTGTTTTTGTTAGCATCTTAGTGTGAATGTTGTCTTGTAGCTGGAGTAGTTTTGCTAAGAATGGTTGTATGATTGAAATTGTTTGGAGGTTTTGACTTAGTATCTTTTTCTTTTTCTTTTTTCTGGTTTGCTATTATGATTTTTGGCCATGAATAATTGAGTTGAGTCCTATTCTCGTACTTCATTTTCAGGCATGTTGTCTCTGAAAGATCTTGCAAACACAATTGCTGTGAAGTTACAGGAATGTTTGTTCGCTGGTACTGAACTGTATGGAAGTAAGGATGGTCAGATTTATCCATGCAAAATTGTCAAAGTTCTTGAGGATGATGATGGCGAAGTACAGTATGAGGTAGTTTGGCTTGACAAGAATAAGAAAGAAAATGAAACTGCATTACTGAATGCAGAGGATTTGGTACAGAAAAAACCTCCTTTGAGCAGAAGGTTTTTGAAGTCTTTCATTCGGGAATCTACATATCGTTGTGCTCCTTGGGTGCTTCATGACAAACTGGCACAAAATCATGGAATTTCAACTGTTCTTCCCCAAGAACTAAAAAGCAAAGCCTTTTTCCGTGATGGGCTTGTAGTTTGCAGCAAAAAGAGAAAAGCAAATGACATGGTAGTTTTTGAAGTTTGAATTTCAGGTTCTCAAGGTTTATGGTATATATACTCCCGTTACTTTTTCTCATATTAATCATTTATAGGAAACGAGAAATCCTGCAAAATGTAAAAGGAATAGCATGGAGAGGGAGAGGATGAATGGCTCAACTGCAGAAAATGGTGCAAAGAAAGGTCTGTTAAGAACTAGCGCTCCTAGGACGGGAGAATTTCAACTTCTACTCAATCTTAAGTGTTAGAAAACAAAGTACTTAGATGTATAGCCTTTTCATTTATTTCCTCCTAGGAATCACATTTCCTTGTTTTTGCTTAAATGGTCCCTTCTTGGCTATTACTCTTCCTATGATTTTGTGATTTTGCTATGTTACAAATTCCGTATTCACCATTTTGCTTTCTTGAATCACAGATGGTGATGAACTAGATGAAGAACTCATCAAATATCCAATTGATGATCTCTTAGTGAAGCCTGGTCCTGATGATCCAGTCTTCTCAGAACGACCTTCTCCTTCAAGGGACTTCAAAGTTCCAATAAACTGCGTTGGAGATCTTTTGATGGTTTGGGATTTTTGCTCATCTTTCAATAGGCTTTTGTGCTTGTGGCCATTTTCTCTTGATGATTTTGAGTGTGCTATCTATCACAAGGAAAGTAATGCACCTCTCCTTGTAGAAGCACATTCAGCATTTTTCCGTTTGCTCTTAAAAGATGATGGAGATTATTCCTCACTTGTTCAAGGAAAAAAACGGAAGATGAAGGTTAGTTCATCACATTATCTATTTCCTTTTCCTGTTTTTGAACTTTTGGTTTTGCCTCTCTTTTAACGTTTTCTTCTCTTCTCTTCTCAAAAAAAAAAAAAAAAAAAAACTAACATATATTTATATGTTTTATTTGCAACTTTTCTTTCATAATCACCCAGATTACATTAGTTAACTGGACAGAGTACCTCTGTGATTTCATAGAACTGGTCGGGAATCCAAAATTATGTGCCAACACAGCAACTATTAAGCGTGGTCACTATGGCCTTTTGGATACTGATGTCAAACTGGGAATCTTTTGCGAGTTAGTTAATCAGTCCCTGGAATTAAATATATTCAGGGTAAAGTTAGATGAGATTATTGAACAGAGGCAGGCACTTGGAGCAACCAGAAGAGGTGAAGCCTTGGAAGAAGGCCGAAAGAAAAGAGAAGAGAAAGAACGCTTGAAATCTGAGCCTATGTCCAATGGACATGTAAATGATCAGCTTACGGACAGAGAAAAGAGTGAAATAGCCAAAACTGATCGTGGTAGACAAAGTAGAGATTCGTCAAAAAAAAGGAATGAGGAGATATCAACTCAAAATGGGGTTTTCCCTGTAAAAAGGTTTGACTTTCTTCTTTTCATGTTAAAATAGTTCATTTTTCTGTAGCTGTAAGTGGTGTCATTTAAGTACTTTGAACTTTCTATTTCTGATTTTATTTTACCTTTTTTAGCGAGGATGATCATCCTATTGCTTATTTAAAGAAAATGGCCAAGAAGCGAAATAGTTATGTAACAGCTAATTCTACATCACCAAAGAAGGAAGCAAGGGATGATAGGATGGAAGTTAATGATAGGAATACCAAAGAACAGAGGGTTTGTTCATTTATGTTCCTTCTTTTCTCATGAGAATATTTGTTTTTGATGATTTGGAAGTGCATGTTAATACAAACCATTCTTAGCTTCTTCCCTGAACATATGTTTTATCGTGAAACAGAGAGAATATTATGAGCGGGAAATGGAGAAACGATCAATTAAAACCAATCCCTTGGGTAAAGACAGAAACCATAACAGGTATTGGTGGTTCCGTCGTGATGGAAGAATTTTTGTAGAGAGCTCAGACTCCAAGGAGTGGGGATATTACAGTAGCGTGGAAGAGGTATCTGAGCTTTGTACTGTACCTAGTTGTTCTAATACTATGAATCTAGGAGCTGACATGTGACTTCTTCGCTTACTATTTGACTTTTTGCTGCAGCTTGATGCATTTATGGGCTCACTGAATTGCAAGGGGGAGAGAGAGAGAGAACTCAGCAAGCAGGTCGAAAAATCTTATAGCATAATTTGGTAAGTTAACCATTAGTAGCCTGCGATTTAATAGATTTGCCCTTCATGTAATCATAATTCATGGTTTCCCTACTATTGCGCTATATACTGGAATGGATGCAACTTGCATATTCAGAGAACCATTACTTATAGTTTAAAAGAATATCGATTAACGGTTCAATATCTAAAATTATTTTCATTTAAATGAAATTAAAATCTTTAAACACCAAGGTAAGCATGTGTAGTTGCTGGCACTTTGTTGCCGGGATGTTTTTATGCTGTATGTGAACTCAATGCATATGCATGATAAAATGTATGTTTGTGATTAAGGTTGCAAGTTTGAATCTTCTGCCTGTAATCGCTCTTAAATTGAAAAGGAAGAATAAGTTTCAAGGATGAGCCTACCAGTAGCCATCAATATCGATGTAGGGCATACTCTTCATCCTATGACTTGCTGTTGCTGATTTGAAGTTTCATATTCGTTTCAAGTCGTGTTAATGATTATATTTAATGATAAAAGTTCGATTCAACTTGCATATATGTTTTGCTCAAGGTGTTGACATAATTATGATTCAAGTTTTTGTATTGTCAGCCTTGAACTCAACAAGAGATCGAAGGATTTGACTAACCAAATTGCAGTGGAGGAGGCTGTGCTGCGACGATCCACCCGTGTTCGTGCTCCTCCGCGGGAAAATCCTGCTACTGCATATCTCAGATATGTTAACAGGTGGAAGGAGGATTAATCCAAAGCTAGTTTGCATCTAACGTGATACAGCCCCATCTAGTTTCAAGTACAGGAGAGATCATTTGGGTGAGAGTTTTTAGGTGAAAAATGGAAAATTCTCCTTTTCTTTTTATTTTTTGTTTTCCTCAACTTGACATTGTTGGTGGAGATATCATATAGCATGGGTGAAGAGGGGCATTGGGAAGAGAAGGGATGAGGCAATTTTTTCTTCAGCTCATTCCATTCAAAGCTCAACCATATGGTTATTTTTTCCTTTGTACAAGATCTTTCTAGCCTCTAGGCATTTATTTTTTTTAGCATCAAACAGCTAACAAATTACACTATTACATGCAAACATGTCCTCTTCATCCAGAGCTGAGTTACTTATAAAGGCTGCTGGATGCCAAGGAGAAACAAGTATCATGAAAGGCTTTTTTTTGTTGAAGGCTTTTAGACAAGCAACTTTACTCGAGCTAAATGTGCTGATAACTTATCAAAAAAGGAAGAAAGTGAAACATTTGAAAATGATTACATTTTTTTAAAAAAAAATCAATGATTCATTTGTTATATGTTTAGAGAGTTAGGGTGTTTGGCTGTTCTTTTCTTGGGGTGGAGGGAGATGAAATGACAGAAAATTTTGTTTTTGTTTGAAGTATATAGATAGGATATAAGTCGTGAGGATATTTGATATAATTTTTTTTAACTAGTTATATATATTCTTTGATGAATAAAAAAATTATCTTCAAATCTTTAGCTTCTAACATAAGTATAAAAATATAATCGATGATCATAAAGAAATTGTAAGATATAAAATCAATATCATACCACACTTAGTATTAATGTTCATATTTAAAAGAAATTTAATTTTAATAACATCGTATACGACTTAATAACCATGAACTTAAAATTTAGAGCAAAAACTTCACAAGATAAAAATGAAATTTGATTAATCTAAAATACTTCTAGGTCATATATAACTTTTTTTTTTCAAAATTTGTTAGACTTAAATAATAAAAATAAAATTTTAAAAATATTAAGATTCTGTTTATTAAAAATTAATTAATTAAAATATTTAAAAAACTCATTTAGTTAAACTAGTCATTATAGTTAAATGTTGATAGCAATTTTTTATTTTTATTTTATTAAAAAAAAATCTTATGTACTTTTTATACATTCACATTTATATTATTGAAAACCAATAAAATATATTAATTAATATGTAATATTAAATAAAATATTGAAAATATTTATTTTTATTGGTCATTGACGCTTCTAGACAACCATAAATATTCCTAAATTTTGCGATTTGTACTTCTTTTTTTTAGGTAAAAGTGAACTCACTCATATTTTGATGTTATTTAATACGTGGAAGTAAGATGGTGTCTTTCAAATTTTAAAATTATTTGATATTATTTTTTTAATATAAAATAAATCTCAATCTCTATATTAACTCATACAAATTTTGAAACTTATAATTATTTTTGGTATATACACTCTCAATATCATTTAAATTAATTTACCCATTTTTCAAAAAAAAAAAAAAGTCTAGATCCACTCCTACTACGATATTAAAGTATAGCTTAGTGAACTAAATTATTTTTATAAGAGAGTAAAAATTTTGAATCTCATTTTTATAACAAACAAAATAAATTCAATATTTTCAAATTTATTATAAATTATGAATAAAAGTTTATTGTTATAAATTATTTAAATTTTATTGTTATTTCAATAATACACATCGTTTATACTAAAAAGAAACACATGAATTTTTATTAATGATTCAATCATAATAATTTTTTAATTGTAAATTTGTTTATGTTTCTCTAACCTATCTCTAAATAGTTGAAGTTTTTATCAATTTTTTTGTTATTAAGAATAATTAAACAAATAAATGAAAAATATTTAATATTTTTTATAAATAAAAAATATTAAAATTTATTGTTATATATGAAAAGATAATATATATTTATTTATTTTAATTTTTAAAATTAAAATTTATTTAAATAAACATTTGATATAATAGTGTATGATTACTATAATTATATACTTGTATATTAATATTTTTCAAATAATAATAATATTCTAACCACAAATATATCAAATACGAAAGTAAAATAAAATATAAATAAAAAGTACAAATAAAAAGATGAGATAAGATGAAGACAGAGTCAAACGAGTTGTGAAGCCCAACACCTCAGGCAAATAAAGTTATTCCACATCGCTAAAATAAGAAAAAGATTATGTCTATATAAATTTGAGAGATGCCCAAAAATAAAGCTAAACTTTAAAAATTGATACATCCGACCTATTACCAATAGGGTGCACTTCTTTTTAAATGACTTAATCATAAGAATTACAGATTCAAGAAGAGTTGGCTTGTAACAATTCTATATTAAGTTACCTTTTGGAAATTTTCTCAAGAAACATGTGAGTAAGACAAAACATCTTTAAAAAAACATATATTAATCTATGATGTTATATCTTTTTTCTGTTTTTTTAATCGAAAATCGAAACTTAGTTTCACTGTGCGTCTGTCTAAATACTTGAGAGTTAATATGAAATTTTATAATAAACTCATTCGTGCGATTCAAATCGGATACTTCAAAAAAAAAAAAAAAACATATTTTTGTGATCTTAAGTTTCTACTAACAATGTCATCCCTTGGGAACACCTATGACGGTAGTCTTTTATCCTAATCTAAATCATAAATATTAGGTATTGCATTTGTCATGTTTAAGACATACTCTTTTACTTATTTAAAGAGTGATGTTGAATAATGAAAGATATGTTTAGCAATTATTTTTAACATAAAAATATGGTTTAAAAATAATTGGGTAGGTGGAAATTTTGAAAATAGTTTTAAAAAGAGTAATACTTTGATCTTTCATAAGAAATACGTAGTATATCCTTTCTACGGTTTAAGAGTAATAATATGTCACATTTTCTATTATCATTTTTTCTCATGAGTTAAATAATCATTTAATTTTTAAGAGAGTGATTTAGATGATACACGGACATTAATAATATTTTTAAGTTTGCATGCTATGCTTTCTACTGTTTAAGAGTAATAATATGTCACATTTTCCATATATCATTTTTTCTCATGAATTAAATAATCATTTAATTTTTAAGAGAGCGATTTAGGTGATACATGGACATTAATAATATTAGTAATACTTTTATTTTCCTTAATTATGTTTTACTATTTTTTTAAACTAGAAAACAAGATGTAGCTCAAATTAAATTAGGTGTGTTTCAAAATATAAGTAATATCAAGATGATCACTTAAATTATTCTCAATTTTTAATATATTTTTATAGTTTTACATTATATTTATGGTACACTATTGTCTTGATAGAGGGTATATATTAGTTACTCCCATGGAAATCTATCCTAACTAGAGAGTAGGTGCCTAGGTGGGGAAAACAAAAGTTGGATGGTAAAAGCAAGGAAGAGAATTTGATGGTGGAAGGTAGGATGTGGAAGTTGGATTTATCTTCCTTAAATTTTGATGACACTATATAACCCCTTTTCTAGAACATCCAACTCAAGCAAAACAACTTCATCACCCCTTTTCTTTTCCCTTCTTTTTCTTTTTATCATTTTTATGTCCTTAAAAAAATATGTGGAAGGGAAATCATTCAAACTAAAAAAGAAATATGGTTGGAATGGAATCAAAGCCCAAAGCTTAGTGGGGCCCTTTATTGTTTTCAGTCCTTGACTTCACTTATTTATCTATTTTTTCAATATCGTATTAATTTACTATAACATACCCCCCTAGAAATTCCTTAATTTAATTTTGGAAGACCCATTCTCCATTCTTGTGGTAAGTCCAATTAAAATGTAAGGGTAGGATTGCAATTAAAAATAAAGAAAGTAGGAAATAGAGCAGAAAAATGAAAAAAGAATAAGAACCACTCGATCCATCTCAGCAACTCGGTCAAAGGAGGTGCCCAGTGCCCGCTGCCCGTGAATAACAACGTTAAAAGAAAGAAGTCCCGAGTCAAATGCTTCCCTTCGCTACCTCACCTCCATGTATCAATCATATAATTAATAATTTTCTCTTTTTTTTTTTCTTTTTCTTTTTTTTCTCTTTTAAACAAAAAAATCTCTCTCTTCACCAACTCCCTTACCTTAGCCTCTCTATCTCCATATATTTCTCTCTCTCTCTCTCTCTCTTTTTTCTTACCAACTCCAATCTTCATTCCCCTTTTTTTAAAAAGAAAAAAAAAAGTTTTTTTTGTGTTTGAATCGGTAGTACGTGTTTATTATTATTTTTGAGATCATGGGCAGATCTCCTTGCTGTGAGAAGCAACACACCAACAAGGGTGCATGGACCAAAGAAGAAGACCAACGCCTTATCAACTACATCCAAATCCATGGGGATGGTTGTTGGAGATCTCTCCCTAAAGCCGCAGGTGCAAGAGATTCGAACTTCTAACTTCTTAATCTCATCATATAGTATATTTTAAAGACAATTCTTAAGGTAATCTAATTATGATATGTGTGTATAAAAATATAATATTTATGGAATAGGGTTGCTTCGGTGTGGGAAGAGCTGTCGGTTGAGATGGATCAATTATCTTCGTCCGGACCTCAAGAGAGGAAACTTTACTAATGAGGAGGACGAGCTCATCATCAATCTCCATAGCCTACTCGGTAACAAGTAAGTATCTAATAAACAAGATATATAGCTAGCTAAGTCATGTATTTATAGCTTCTTTGAATTAATTAATTCTTGTGTCATGTCATCATATCTATGCCCTCTCCTTAAAACATAATCGATATATATATATATATATATCGCTCTTTCTCCTAATTTCATAATGAAGAGTAATATTGATTAACATATAATATATATGACAACACAGGTGGTCTCTGATTGCAGCGCGATTACCTGGAAGGACAGATAACGAGATAAAGAATTACTGGAACACGCACATCAAACGTAAACTCTATAACCGAGGAATTGACCCTCAATCACACCGTCCACGAGAAGATTATTCAAAGAAGAACAATAACAATACCAACAACAGTAATAGTAACAGCAGCAGCAGTTGTTTGACGACGGCGGATCAGCTGGGGGAAGCTGAAAATCCACCGCTGAATCTGAATCTTGAGCTCTCCATCGGCCTTCTTCCTCACAATCCATATAACACCAACCACAATCATCCACGTGGAGCTTCTCCTGTTCTATTCCAATTTGGAGAACCACAAACTCATACAACTTCTTCCTCCACCCCTCATTTCTTTAGATACTACACATCATCATCATCATCCACTTCTTAATCATACAATCCACGTCCTTTCATTTTTCGTTCTCAACTTCACTACTCAGCTTCATTTTTGTAATAATAATATGGTCTATTAGAGATAATGATATATATAATCCATAAATATCTTCATCTTACTTTATTCTGTGGGTATCAATTTAATGCATTTGTGTGTTATATCTGAATCTGATGCCCATTAATGGACAAAAAAACATGAGAAGCAGATGCCAGTTGCATTAATATAATATACAATACTACGTAGCTTCGAGATATATATATATATATATATTAATCCGTTGACATTGCTCATACAAACCCTATATATTTACATCTTTATATGCGAGAATTTTTCATCTCTTTAAATTTCTTTGTCTTAAGTTGGTTAATGACTGGATCACATAAATCATGAGTAGATTTTGTTCCCAACATGATTAAATATCTAAAATCGTAATTAGTTGCATGATGAACGATTAAACGCTATCGGTTGAGTTGTGTTCCGATTGATAAAGTTTATTTAACCATACACTAGCTATTTTTTTACTCTTTGCTTTAATAAGCAAATTATTGGAATTTCTTTTGCAACTAGAACGATATAGATTTTGACAACCAAAGCAAAATTCTACCCGCATCTTGTATAACCTAACTAGTAACTATGATTTTACAAGTTTTGAATCCTCTCCGATATTATTGCGTTAAAATAGAAAATTATATAGGTTTGGGCAATTGAGCCATGTTACATCGAGGTGATTTTTTGCAATTTTGATGAGAAAAAAACCTATTAGCCTAGTTTTGTTAAGTTTTGAAAATACTCATGAAATATGGTGTTGAATTGATGTTATTGGTGAAAAATAGTAAAATAAACGTTGAACTAATAAGCCTAAAAGCGTGATTAAAAGTTCCAATCAATTCAAAAGATTAGAACTATATGGCCAATGGTCTAAATTATTCGCATAGACTCTAAACCGTGGGAGTGACCCTACAACATTTGGTTGTCAAGAAAACTTATATTAATTGTTATAGGTAGGTGAACATGTGATGAATTGAAGGCATGAGGTTTTGGTTCATTAGGTCATCCCATATATATGGTTAGTAAAATTATATATTAATTTAATTACCACTTAAGCTATTCTCAATTACGAGGGAGGAGAGGGTGCATTATAGGTTTGTTATTTGTTAAATTGGGTAGCAGAGAGCAGTATAGTATTCATGTAGGCTTTTCTGTTCGTATAAGCCTCTGCTCTAACACAACCAAACAGAAATTCTTTAAAGATGTTTATATTTTATTTAATGGATAATTTCCAACTGACAAATTGTTAGATAGTTATTGTTTCTCAATCTTTTTCATGCAACATAAGCGTCTTTGGTACTTAATATATGAAGCTCAACTGGTCTATTAACAAAATTTGACACTGTCTGTTCACAATCCATTTATCTTCGTACATATGTATTTTTATTTTATAAAATGATTTATTTATGAATTTTTAATAATTTGAAAGTAGGGCAATTCCAATCTAACTTTCTTTCGCTTGTACATAGTCACTTTCTCCCAACTCTTCTAGCTTTACATAGGTAAATATGATCAATTGTATTGACTAAAGCAATTCCAATTCAAAGGTACGTAGTAATATTTTGAATTAACCTAAACCACTCACAATGTTTGGTTGGTGAGTTCAAAAAAATTAAGAAAAAATAGCCAACAATATTGTATGATCTAGAAATGCATGGTAGTGTGGGACAGAAATGAATGCGCGTTAAGTTGTTT
Organism: Sechiopsis laciniata; assembly: GCA_037833695.1. Classification (NCBI taxonomy): domain Eukaryota; kingdom Viridiplantae; phylum Streptophyta; class Magnoliopsida; order Cucurbitales; family Cucurbitaceae; genus Sechiopsis; species Sechiopsis laciniata. Next base: position 78,048 of record JBBMKA010000004.1, read on the forward strand.
TTCCATTAAATAAAGGTACATGCATGCATTCCTTGATCCTATATATGAATAATGTATACAATATGGGATGTCTAAAAATGTGCCTAGATAGCTTTCTAATTAATGTCCTTTTTTTATACGTGGAATCTTGTTAATATATACTATTGCTTTGGCTATAATGTCCCACTATCACTAACATTTTCATATGTTTGTATTATAACTTTAGAACGATCATGTGGTGATGTGTGACATTTGCATCACTCGCCTACCCCACCACTTATTTACTATTCTTTCTTTATGCAATATTCATATGTTTTGCACATCACCATTCAGGCTCTCTCTCTTTTTTCTAATCAGTTTGTTGGCTATTTTAGAGTTTAGATTAGTTGTGGTGTTTATGTATATTTGTGTTGAATTGTTGAGTCCATGAATATCTGGATTCGGATTTTCTAGATTTTGAGCATATTGTGAAAAAACAAAAAATTGAGCTCTAATTGACTAGTTTGCAGGTTGGTTGAGTCACGATTGCCTGACTTTGAACTTCTAATTAACTATGTTTAGAGTCACATCTGCACTTTTTTAAACAACGAAACAACAACTATTTGATTACTTGCTCAAATCCATCGGACAAGTTAATCGTACTAATTAAAATTGAACTATGCAAATAGGTTCGATATATGGGGTCTCTTGCACTTTTCGAGAAAATCGTTTTAGGAAAACGAGGAAGAAAAAAATGTTATGAAACATGAATATTATGTCTTGCAAGCAATAAAGGGATCACAATCTCAACTTTGTTAACATGCTCTCAATTAAAAGAATGAACAACTAGTTATACTTCCTATAATATATATATTGATCTAGTCCATTATAAAGTGAAACTCTTGCACTACGGAAATATTGATGAGTCATACGCAAAAATAAAAGTATGAAAACCATCGTAACATTCAATATATATACAACAGAACATGAAATCATGATAAAAGCGAGTTTAAACGGGCATATGACCATGGTTAACACTTAACAATTGAAGTTGAGATATCATCCTAAATTAAGTGCGAAATTTTTTCTTGATTTTGTCGCACCTTTCTAAGCACGTCTAACATATAGCTTTCTATAGTCTTGATGTTGAGATGTTATCCTAAATTAGGTACTATTTAAGGAAGAAAAAAAAAATGTTATGGAGTCTAGATATATGTTTCCATTCTTATAGCCTTGTGTGGTAAAGAAGACAGGGAGGGCGGCTTGTGAGCATTGAAAACAGTGTGCAGTTCTTAGATTGACTTGGTCAAAGTGATAGTGTTTATTATTTATTTAGTGTGAGAAAAGTTGTTATTGGAAGACATGGATGAAAGGTGAGGTGTACTGGGAAAGCAATAGGAAGGAAAGAAGCACTACGATACAAAATTGCAAAATGGAAGAAGAAAAATGAAGTGTTAAATTCATTCAACAAGGGAGAGAGAGAAGAAGAAGAAAGATGAGTAAATCCTCAAAACCCTCATCATCATGGGTCCTCCCTTACCGGACCGAAGCGGTGGGCGATTTGTACAGGCTGGGCAAAACCCTTGGGCAAGGCCAATTCGGCACCACGTTCCTGTGCACGGAGAAGAAAAGCGGGTACGAATACGCGTGCAAGAGCATCCCTAAGCGGAAGCTTGTGTGCAGAGAGGACTACGAGGATGTGTGGCGGGAGATTCAGATAATGCACCATCTGTCGGAGCATCCGAACATCGTGAGAATCAAGGGCACTTACGAGGACTCCGCGTCCGTCCATTTGGTTATGGAGCTGTGTGGGGGCGGGGAGCTGTTCGATAGGATCGTGCACAAGGGCCATTACAGCGAGAGAGAGGCCGCTAAGCTTATTGGACTCATTGTCAGCGTCTTGGAGTCCTGTCATTCCCTTGGAGTCATGCACAGAGACCTTAAGCCTGAGAACTTTCTCTTTCAAACTGCCCATGAAGATGCTGCTCTTAAGGCCACTGACTTTGGCCTCTCTGTCTTCTACAAGCCAGGTTCCCCCCCATCCACAGATTATATATATATATTCTCTGCTTCCTAAGAGCTGCTTTTGATTGATCTTAAATCTTATAAACAAACAAAAAAATAAACATGTCCACAGGGGAAACCTTTTCGGACGTTGTGGGTAGTCCATACTATGTTGCACCAGATGTGCTGCGCAAGCATTATGGACCCGAAGCCGACGTTTGGAGTGCAGGAGTTATCTTATATATTCTATTAAGTGGGGTGCCTCCATTTTGGGCAGGTACCCGACTTTACCTACTACAATTCCATACCTTCATCTTAATCAAATATGAACACTTACTTATCATTTTCCCTGCTCTATTTGTAATACAGAAACAGAAATTGGGATCTTCCGACAGATATTACAAGGACGCCTGGATTTTGAATCAGAACCCTGGCCTGCCATCTCACCAAGTGCGAAGGATCTTATACGAAAAATGCTTGACCGAAATCCAAAGAGAAGGCTAACTGCTCATGAAGTCCTCTGTAAGTTTCGGTTCCTCCTACCATTCAGCAAACCTCTCAGGCTGCTGTTCTGAGATTAACAGATTCCTAAACCTTTTTCTATCAGGTCATCCATGGATTGTAGATGACCAAGTTGCCCCAGATAAACCTCTTGACTCAGCAGTATTATCACGCTTGAAGCAGTTCTCTGCCATGAATAAGCTAAAAAAAATGGCTCTAAGAGTAAGTTCTTCTGAAATTATTGGCAGTCCTAGGAAAGAAAGAACACTTTAAGGAACAATTTAAAAGTATATGATACGATCTACCTCGAGTCTCTTGTCGAATGTGCTCCGTTTTAACTTTGCATCATACAAAAGGTTACAACAGTGTTTAGCATCTAGGTAATTGCTGAGCATGCCTGCAACTGAACACATTACCTGCCATGGTGTCTGAACTATGAAATCTTATGATTGATGGTAGGTAATTGCTGAAAGACTTTCTGAAGAAGAAATTGGGGGTCTGAAAGAGTTGTTCAAGATGATAGACACAGACAACAGTGGGACAATAACGTTTGAGGAACTAAAGGAAGGCTTAAAACGTGTAGGCTCCGAACTTATGGAGTCTGAGATTAAGGACCTGATGAATGCAGTAAGAAATTAAGCTTTCTTCTATTTATGCATGCTTACTTTTGTCGTTGAAGTTGAAGTTGATGATGTTTGGCAGGCAGACATAGACAACAATGGAACAATCGACTATGGCGAATTTCTTGCAGCTACAATTCATTTGAATAAGTTAGAGCGGGAAGAGAATTTGCTATCGGCCTTCTCATATTTTGACAAGGATGGTAGTGGTTTTATAACCCTTGATGAGCTTCAACTAGCCTGCAAAGAGTTTGGGTTAAGTGAACTCCATCTCGATGACATGATTAGTGAAATCGACGAAGACAACGTTAGTTACTCTTACTTCTTCCTCATTTATCTTCTTCCTTCTCTCTTTCTTTCCTATTTCCCTTTTCAGCATACCTACTTTTAAATGAACACGTTAAAATCAATGTCCCCAAAATTTCTTTCATTTCTCTTAACGGTTTCTTATAAAACAAAAAAGTTAAAAATAATAATTCTCCAAATTTTTATGCCAATTCAAACGTTAGCATTTTTTGGTCTACATATTGCAGAATTGAACATGAAGCGAGATTATTTTTTTATTTCCCTCCCATGTTTTCTGTTTTAATATCCATTAGATGTATTGATCAACTTCTTTGATTCTGTTATGCAGGATGGCCGCATAGATTATGGGGAATTTGCCGCGATGATGAGAAAAGGCAACGGAGGAGTTGGAAGGAGGACGATGAGAGGGCCGATGAACTTGGGAGATGCTCTCGGCTTGACAGCAAGTGCCAACAACCAATCTATTGATAATCCTACCTGAGATGCTTATATATTACTTGTGTGTATCTTGAAATTCTTCAACAAAAGCTTTGATCCTAGTTATGGTTCCATAAACTTTCGAGAAAAGAAGAACTAGACGCCCAGACTGTGCTATTCTTATTTGAGGATCACAGATGTTTAAATGGAAGACATTAATGAAATTATTTCAGCAATGAAAAATTAGAATTAATACAGCAAAAGTCTAGAAAAGATTGCTATAACACTTGTCTCAGTTGAAGCTACAAAATGTAATACGCCAGGTCAATAAGCAGAGGAGAATGATTGGCAATCCAAGATCCAAATAATCTATGCCAATATAGATACATTGGACTTGCTTGTGCCCAGTTAGATTGTTCTTTTGAGTTTTACATTTGGTCCTCATCTATTTTGTGCAAGTATTTATATGGTCTTTATGAAACATGAGCTACTCAATCCAAAGTAGTTAATATAAACTGGAGTTTTGAAAGATTATTATGAGTAGTTTTCATTCATTGAAGGTTGCGAAAAGTGAATGCATAAAGCAGAAGGTGGAATATAATTGAAGTACAACTACAACTTGCTTGAGATAGCAAGGTACTTGGTGTGGCGACCGTGGGCAATAATTTGAGCATTGCCTTTTCTCCTCAATTCAACGTTAACTACTGCAATGGTCTTTCCCATTCGCAAAACCTTGCTGTCGATCTCGATTTCCTCCTGAAACAAAGCAAATATATCATCCAGTTGTTGTTGTTGTAAAAAAAAAAAAAAAAAAAAAAAAGTGGAACAATGAACGAAAGACTAACGTGGAGATAAGCAGCATCCAAGTAGGAGAGGTTAATCTCGAGGGAGACACCGGTGGTGGAAGACCCCAAAGTCTTGATCGCTGCTGAGCCAATACAATCCACAAGCGACGCCGTGGCTCCTCCGTGTAACGAATTATTCTGGTTCTGAAACAATCAATCAAATCATAATAGAAAAACAAACAAAGAAAGGAAGATTAGAGAGAGAGAGAGAGAGCATAATACGAGCAAACGAGGCGGGACTTTGAAAGAGCAAACGAGGCGGCCAGGCTCGATGAGATCCACGCGAAGACCGGCCATCACAAACTGTTCGTAAAATCTGAGAGGAAGCCCATCCAGCAGCTTCACATCATCATCTCCATCGCTGTGCTTCTCCAGGTACGTCTTCGTCTTCTCCATCTCAGATTATCTATCTCTCTCCTTTCCTCTTCTCCACCAAAACTAATTCAACCCCCTCCCAAAATTATTCAATTTCCATCTAAATGTGGAATCATTTTCTTTTTTATCAATCAGACGCTGGTGACTGTTGATTATCTTCTTGGTTGATTATTCAATTAAATAAATAAATACCCTTTTTTTCCTTTCTTTCTCTTTTTCATCCAATTCATTGGTATTAATTATTCTATTTGTTGATATTAATTTGTCACAATCTAAAGTTCAACAATAAAACTATTACTTCCTTGATATCAAAAGTATTTTTTAACAATATTTTTCCATTTCCATTGATACAATAGTTAAAACCTACTTGAGTATATTTTAATTAGTTTATGTATATATCACCAATCAAATTGTTTGATTTTATATTTTTTTCAAAGTTTAACTCAAATAAAATAAAAGTCAGAACATTGCCTTATTTTAAGACCGAACTCTACTTTTCAAAATCATAAAATAAAATGAGATAGGTTAGATTCTAAACGATTACCTTCTTCATTGTTTTTCTTAACTTAATGTAAATTAAAATATGTTTTTATGGTACTAAGCCAAGAATAATAAACTTCTCTAGTCAAAATTATAAATCTCCAATATCTAAGTTTTTTATACATCAAAGAGGAAAAATCTTCCTTTATACACAAAAAATAATAATAAAGGACAAAATTGGGAAAGCACATCCAAGTTCTGCAAAAGAACCATAGGGATAAATTACAATATTCAAAAGTTTCTGTCCAGAAAAACAGTATTCAAAAGTTTTTTTCTAGTACAAAACATTTGAGGTGAAATTCAAGACTCTTAACACCTTGATCTAAGTTATACTTACTTTTATCTACATTTAATAAAGCAAGCAATAAATAAATAATTGTCAACAAAAACATAACTCAAATAAAATATAGTGTAGTAATTAAGACGTTATTAGTTCAAATCTGTCTGAATAAAAAACAATAAAATAATCATTTTTATAAAACCATACAAGTTTTGAAATAACTTTTAAAAACAAATGTTTTAAAATCATTTTTCTATTATAAATACTTAAGAAAATAAATAATATAAAATATGTTTAATTTCTTGAATGATCAAAAACATGTTTTTTGAGAAGTCTAAATATATAAACAAAAAACAAACAAAATTCTATTTTAGTCATTTACTTTTTTATATTTAAAATGTTACTCTAAAGAACGCCTCAACAAATCACACGAATGTGACATCGACATTCAACTCAATCAATTATCCTCCATCTTAAAGAGCAAACCGCTATTATCATATACCACCGTAGTTAGTCTTCATGTAATTAGAAGCTTAACCAAAACGCCAGGTTCCAACAGTTTAGGAAAATTATCCTTCCTATACGGCCATGAGAAAAACATAACAAAAGTATTAAGGAGAGCAAAATGGATCCCAACTGTCCCCAAGTTTCACACTTCAGTACTACCTATATATGTCTATTATCATCCCTGTCACCAAACCAAACCACCACCTTTCTTACCTTCATACTTCTGCTTCTTTAGAACAACTCTGCGGGGAATACTTCTCCATTAGCCGTGTTAATTCCTCATTGAACTCTTTCTCTCGCTCGACTTCTTCGTCCCAGTGTCTCTGTTTCATTGCTTTCATCTTCTCTTCATGAGCTTTTGTCAGCTTCTCCCTTTCTGCTTCAAAGTCTTCCATCTCCTTCTCTTGAAACTTAATAAACTTTGCAACGTCATCAGCCCTGAGCAAAAAAAATGCAACAGTATCAAGTAAAGAAGTTCGCGACGGTTTTCTCCTAGTCGATAACATAGCTTTTATCCAGCGTTGTATAAATGACTTGTTAGGCAAACAACATAATCTCATTCTCAGTTACCTGCTTCTGTGTTCATCTGTATTTGAATGGCCTGCATTCGTTTGTTTCACCTTCTCACGTTGCTCCTGCTGCAATTTTTCAAAATTCTCTTCCTTCTGGCCCCTCGATTCATGCACTAGTTTGATTTGGTCTTTGAAAAATTGTTCTTGCAATTGCATCTTCATCAGCAGGGAAAGAAAAGAGGGAAAAAAACTCATATAAGTCGAGGCAAACAAATATGCAAATAAATTGATCTATCAAGTCAGTGAGTGCATTCAAAAGAAAATGATTTTGAAGTGTAATCAAGTTCATTACGCCATTTTTATCAACTCCTTGTTTAATACAAACCATGTTTTGAATATTTAGACCTCTAGATGTCCATGTACCCCACATGATCGGCCCCACAAGGACTCGTCTCGAACAGAGTAGGGAATCCCCCTTTAACACACCCACCTTGTTCTCTTCCCAGCGTGAATATATATTAATATTACTATGAATATAATGACTATATGATTGTTGTTGTAATGTTTAAATTCAAGACTTTTTACTTCAAACCGTGGTTGTATTATTAAAGTTAAAAGACTAAAGAATTTCATGGAGACGGGATCTCTCCCAGTAGGAAAGGCATACCTCTTCTTTAGTCTCTTCATGTTGCATTAGGGTTCTCTGTCTAACAATTCTGTTTTCTTCCTTGGTCTTCCGAAGCTTTTCACATACTTTACCGAAAGACTCTTCGTAGGCCTTAACCTTACTTCTTTCTTTTACGACCCTATTCTTTAACCAGGTAAGTTGCTGGTTGTCCTCACTCATTTGTCTTATCTGATCTACGACCATTTCTTGGTACGATTTCATTTCAAACTTCATCTTAGATTTACCTATTTAATTTTTTTAAAGATCACAAAGAAAACAAAATTTCACATGGTAATCATAACATTCTATGAAAAAGTTCTTATCCAAAAAAAACATTCTATGAAAAAGAAAAATATACTCTAATGATCTAAAGTTTCCTAGAAAGGCCAACAAAGGTGAGAGAGTGATGAAACCTTGCATGTGCTGGTTAAAAGTGTCAAGATCATCTTTTATAGCCATGAAACCATAAAGTTGGCGCTCCCCACCTGGGTAAAACAAAATCCTCCTAGAATCCCAAGCATCTCTATCAGTTCTTTGTTCAATGAAATGCTTGTGCAGGCGCTCTGCATCTAAATAACCCCTAGCCGAGGGCTCAAATATCAAAACACTCATTCCACGATGTCCCTGGGGACCATATGAGTGTCGTGCTTTCTTAGGATCATATGCACTGAAATATTCACAAAGTTCCTGGTTTCCCATGCCAATCCACTGCCAAAATGCAAATAGGAAAGTGAGAGAATGATCATAAGTAGATATCAAATGTCAATATGATAACAATTGAATTACATTACAAAACAAATAGGTCAATATGATAACAATTGCATTACAAAAATACAAACATAATTCACCAGGTTGTCTTATCTTCAAGCAACAGGTTTGAAAACATACCTTGTCCTTTTCGTCCTGCTCAAGCTTCGTATTCATAACAATAACCATTGGGGGCCACACTATCTCGTGATCTTTCTCCTCATCTTTCAGCCCTTTCCATTTTCCAAATTGCTCACCTGCAGGAATAACAGATGCTCCTTTACGTTGCAACTCCTCGTCCAACAGTTCTGCTAGCTCTCTGTGCAGCTTCACCCTGTTAGATCCTTTGGTTTTGGCATGTGCCATCAAAGGTTGCAGTCCACGATACCAGTCAATGGCACCGGGGCCTCCTTGGCATGCCGGACAATGCCACTGCCTAGCAGGTTCATTGATCTCATCTACAGTCAAACGATCCAAAATCTCAAAGAATTTCTTAAACCATCTATTCTTCTTTCGAGTTTCATAGCTCTTTTGACTTACATCAGAATCAAATCCATCATTTAAGATGTCATCATCACTATCCTCCAGATCACCAGAATCATCGTCACTGTCCTCAACATTGTCAGCTTCTTCATTCTCGTCACTCATATACGAGTTTGAGTTAAATTCATCATTAAATTGTGCATCTACTGGGACCTTAGTTTGACTAGAACCAGCCCTAGATTGCCAATTCCAGCCATGCTCCAGGGGAGGGCGAATTAATGCTGGTGGAGCCACATAACTACTCTCTGAAGCCCTGGATTGTGGCCTAACATTCCCTCGTCCAGCCATTCTCTTTGTGTCAGGGTATTGAGGTTGTCCATTCTTACCAGACATCTTTCCTCGTCCACCATCATTACGTGTGCTTGACATTTGAGCAATCTCCGTTGATTTAGGGCTAAAATTCTGGGCACCCCATTGTTTAGATGCATTGATCCCAGCAGCTTTGCCTCTAGGCTTTTTAGCATAAACCTCCCAATTACCATCTGCGTGTCCTGAATCCAGGCTAACATCCTCAACGCCCTGACTCAAACAGTCTAGCGTAGTAGTGGAAATTTCAGAAACACCACTTCCCTTAGGTGCCTTCTCATTGTTGGTGCCTGATTTAAAATGCTTCCCACGCCCTCTGCTCGAACTCATTTTGATGCAACCTGCTTATTATATATATGTATATACATGTAAATAACTAGGTCTGTTAAAGAAAAAGAAAAAAATAACATATATAAGCAGTGAAAGCAAAATACACATGATAAACTACACCATTCTCGACTGAAGTCCAAGAATAACTCCTCCAGCCGTAATAAGAGGAAGCAGAGGTCAAATCAGCAAGAACAAAAAAACATTAAAAATCCAAAACCTGAGCACATTAGTGTGCGCTAGAGAGGCAATGGTTTAAGAGTCAACAAATTTGAGTAATAATTTCGGAGCAAAATGCAGAAAGAATAATCCGTTAACAGAGCCTTAAAACAAGGTATAGAAAGGAAACCACACAAACAAAACAAACAGAAATAATGATCTCATAAACGAAAGCCAGACAACTCGCGCAACTAGAAAAATATTTTCATAACACAAAAATCTTATACATACATACATACTTCTACTGCATAAAAGATTTTGTTCTCTTTGGCCTCAAGTTCTTTAACACACACCAAAACACAAACAAATAAACGTTGCAGAGAGAAACAAGATTCGATCAAAACATACTATGCTATGAAGAAATCGTTATAAACCATGAAATGCCCTAGAAATCACAGAAACTACATGCTGAGAAACCAAAAATCATGAGAGAAATACTCAGACATTGCACGAGAGAGAACTAAAGAGATAGAGAATACAATATTATCGAAGAGAAGCTCGCCGGAAACGCAATCCACTGCCTGAAAAAGTGGATTTGGAGAAGAAAGATGGCCGGGGTGGCGTTTGGCTAATGAGTTCCCAGAAATGAAACAAGGAAAA
>JBBMKA010000004.1:88421-120163 GCA_037833695.1 Sechiopsis laciniata
GATATTTCAAAATAGAATAGATTATAGTTTATTTTGATTTTGAATTATAAAAATTTAATTTTTTTTAATAAAAAAAAAAGATGATTTCATATTTTTAAATAATTTTAGATTATCTAATTAAATGAAAAAATATTTAATACCCTAAAAATGTTAAAAACAAAAGAATTATGAAATAAATTTTTTTTTATATAAATATTGGATAATATAAAAGGAAATAACATAAAAAATAAGATAATTTACCATTATTTATTTTCTAACAACTTTTTTTTTTAACAGTATAAAAAATAGGTGGGTTTTAAAAAAAACTATTTTCACCTTTTAAAACCATTTTCCTATTTTTATTTAAATTATAAATATAAATAAAACATATACCTAATAAATTAGAAGATAAATATGAAAAGAAGAAAAAAATCAATTAACTTTAAATAGATTTTTAAACAAATAAATAGATAAATATAAAATTATTTTTTTAGAACCAGAGTTTATTTGATTGGTTCCATTTATGAAAGTTTTTTGAAATTTCGACGAAATATGTGCTCTATTTTTATTTTATACTAGAGAGGAAGAAATATGAGTGTCTAAAAAAAAGATGAAGAAATATGAGAAATATAGTTTTCAAACCCCTAGATTCTAATTTTTGGATTCACATTGTTCAAAACCCCCAAAATCAAGTCTCATACTTTTTACATTTACCAATACATGGGTTTCCAAACCCGTGGATTCCAAACGTCAAACTAAAGAAGACCTTAGTATTAGAATTAATTTCTCTATTTTTTTCCATTTTTGGTAGGGTTATACTATTTAATATTAATTGTTGGTGGCCAACAAGAACAGTAGCTCAATAACATCAGTCTATATCTAATAACTAAGAGGTCATCTGTTAGAACTCTCCACCCCAAATTTTCAATGTAGAGTTTATGTTCCCCTCTCTCAATTGCAAGGAAAAAAAAATCACCTAGCTCACATCTACCTCAATTGTGTTTCAACTTATCCATTTATGTGATTAACCCAACATACAATTTTGAATGTCATGTTATTCATATGTTAAAAAAACTAGGATAATGACTAATGAATATTTTTTAACAAATTTTAAAAATACAAATAAACATTTAAGATCTAAAAATTGGAAAAGATTTCTTTGGACAAAAAACAATCTTGTTTTTTCAATTGTTAAATATTGATAAACTAACAAAAAAAATAAATAATAAAGATTAATTATACTTCTACAACTATGATTTTGAAAATTTAAATAGATCGGTCAACAAGAGCAGTTGCTTAGCAGTATTAATGAACACCCAATAATCAAGACATCATGCATTTATGTCCTCGACTCCATTTAGTTTGCAAAAATATTTTTCTCCGCTCACTCCCATTACCCGTCTAAACGGGAACTTTTTATATATTATACGCAATATAAAAAAAGTTAAGCTTACCCTGATCAATATGAGCTCAAAATTTCTCATGTGGAGTAATTTCAAAATTTCATCTCCTGTTTATTGGGTCTTCAAAAATAGAGGCAAACCGAACTAATTAAATGTATTGGTTCTGAAATTTTGAAAATTTAGATCCGGTTTTATAACTATATTGTTTTTGTTTTTTTTTTTTTAATTTTAAATTTAAACTTATTTTTACTCAAATTTTCTATAACGTGTTCTATCTTTTCTACAATGTGTCCATTTATTATTGAAAAAATATGTGAATGTTAACCAAATTTCAAAAACAAAAACAAACTTTTGAAAGCCACGTTTTTTTGTTTCCAAATTTTAGTTTGATTTTTAAAAATATAGGTAAGACGTATGCATCAAAGTAAAAGAAAACATATATAAAGTAGTTGTTGTAGGCTTAAATTTCAAAAACTAAAAACTAAAAATAAAATGATTATCAAACTAAGGCTTTAATATTTAGTTCAGTTCTCAATTATTTAAACTAAATAAATCACCAAAAATATTAGTTATAATTATATCACAATGGTTCGATTACTAAACAAAAATTGAAGTTTTTGTTTGGTCGGTTCACCTATTCTTAAAATCGACATGTTTGCTCCGGTCCCTAATTCATCAAAACCCGAACCGAACCGGACCGTAAATGCTAACATTGCTTTGAAATGAGTTATAGTCGAATACTATTTTTATTCCGTTTGATTCATTTTTGTAACAAATTATTTACTATTCACAAAATGTTCAATGTATGTAAAACTAAATTAACTGAGAAAAATATGTAAAAAAAATAATTAAAGTATCATTGTTGACCGAGAAATTTTGGCCAATCATAAATTGCCACGTCATTATCCCAAATTTAATGGTGAAATTCAATTAAATTTTGGGATAATATTTTTCAAAATTAAATTGGGCCAAGAGTTGGTTTTATCTTGAATTTGGATCAAAATAAATCCAAACCAAGTTCGTTTAGTGAATCAAGTCATGGAATTTAAACCCAAAAGACCAAATCCAAGGGGTCAGGCCCATCGAGGCCAAAGCACAATGTGCATTTGAACTCTATAAATAGAAGAGCTTCCATTCATTTCGAGAGGTCAAAAAATCTGAGAACTCTAGAGAGACTTCGCCAAAGTTGAGGTTTCTCAAAAGTTCTAAAGATCAAACAGGTGGCCAAAGATCTGATATTCAAGAGAGGATTCTGTAAAGTTGAATCGTCTCAAAATTTTTATGGATCAAATATCATTTTGATGCCAAAAAGTGTTTTGAAGGTCCATGAATTTAGAACTTGAGAGGGAATTCATAAAAGTTGAAGCTTTTCCACTGTTCTGAAGATTAAACACCATTTTGAAGTCTAAAATCATTTCGAAGGTCAAACGATTCCATAAACAGGCCTCACAAACACGAAGAACACGCATTGTGTTCTTCAAGTGGATCAATCTAACAGATCAACAAGTTAACGACAGATCAAAGATCAGCAAGTTAGAAACTGATCAACATAGTTCAAAGATCAACAAGTCATAGACCAATCATCATATAAGATCAACAAGTCAACGACCGATCAAATATCAACAAGTCATAAACCGATCATCATACAAGATCAACAAGTCAAATACCGATCATCATAGAAGATCAAAAAGTCAACGCCGATCAAATATCAATAAGTCAGAGATCGATCATCATACAAGATAAATAAGTCAACGACCGATCAAAGATCAGCAAGTTAGAGACCGATCAACATAGTTCAAAGATCAATAAGTCATAGAACGATCATCATACAAGGTCAACAAGTCAAAGAATGATCATCATACAAGATCAAAAAGTCAACGACTGATCAAATATCAACAAGTCAGAGACCGATCATCATACAAGATCAACAAGTCAAGGACTGATCAAAGATCAGCAAGTCAAAGACTAATCCAACATCAACAAAGTCAACATTGAGAACAAGCTGTGAAGCCCTCAAGACAAATCCAACATCGAGAACAAGCTGCAATGTAAGGTCCCGTAATTTCTAACTACGTTTCCTACGTCATGCTGACTCAAAACTGTTGCGAAGAGATGCAATTTTAAACTTTAAAAATTCAAATTTTCAATAACTGCTCCCGTTGAACTTTATTTTAATAAATAGTAAATAATAAGCCATTGGCCAAGGTAGTTCCATATACAATTAAAATAAAATTAACGAATAAAATGAGTAAGTAATGGGAAGCGGCATCCACGCCGCAGTCAACAATTTGAGTTTCGAGAAATAACAGAAGCCCTATTCTAGCATCTCAAACAACTATGGCAGAAATTGCAACCATCCTAACGAACACAGTAAGCTTCACCCATGATCACTTCAGCATCTCCCAGCTAACCGTCTTGATGATGTCCCTGATTACGTGGTGGAAAAACCACAGAAAGGGTAAGTATAAAAGAACACTCAGTAAGAACTCCCCAACAGGGGTACAATGCACAAGGTAGAGTCTAACATGCTAGCAAATACATACTGATCTCAACCATCTTTTACTTTTCTTGGTCATGAGATTCGTTACAAGACTTTCTGTGAGGCCCTCGAGACACTTACATGTTCTAGATAATATGACTGGTCATGAGGTTCGTTACATGACTATCTAGCTCAACTTAACTTTTCTTTACTGGTGTACTAACGACACCGATTTAGATGAGCCATTTACTTGACGCCTGACACGTGTACCCATACACCGCATGGTGTTGGAAACCAATCAGGTGTAGGCTTACACAGACTGACCTGGTCCAGGTCGACATGCCTAAAAATACTCGAAGAAAGGTGTCCACTGAGTCAAGGTCCTGGAGGCCCTCACAAGTGCACCGAGACAGCCTATTCACACCTATTACTCTAAGCTAAGACCCTCCCATAACAGACGTACACTATGATCAGGGCCCGCCTAAAAGGGCTACAAACTAGGCATCGTCGGGGGCGACATGTTACATCACATCCTGACTATCGGACACGGGATAGAAATCCTCAACGACACCGACCCGATGAGAACGACGTACGTTGTGTTCTCTACAGCCTCTAGATGATGACAGTAAAACGATTCCATAAAGGGGAAATTTAATAGCCTAGTCCCAACAGATCACCAACTATGCTTAACAACTCAACTGAGATCCTAGCAGGATACTAACATACTTGATCATGACTAGCTATCAATCAAACACGTCATCACAACAACATACCGAACAAGGAACAACAGAACATACATTTAAAAGAAATTACACACCACGACCCCATAATCCCGACGTGCTTGCAGAAACATGGTTATAAAAATTAACATAGACAAGTAGCACTTCGGGACCCCATAACCTCGAAGTGCATCAAGCAAGCAAACATAAAAATTAATAAAATAGTTTCACACACACACACGACAAGTATCAACAGCACAAAACTTTGCCCTATGCCGGGTCCACACAACCCGAGTAGAGATGGTCCTTACCTGAAAGAAGTTTACAGAATAATCCACAAAACCCAACAGAAACCACGCTTAATGGTCTAACCTAACAATTCATATCCATAAAAACCAGCCACTAAAAACCAATCCCCATAGTAGCATTATCGAACTTCAAACTAACAAGATCGACTTCGAAAATTACCTAAAACGTGAGACCGACGCGGCTGCCCAACTCTTAACGAAGCACGACACCAAGAGAAAGTTCAACACATCTTAAGATCTCATAAGAACAAATGCCTAGCAAAACAACCCAGCCATTATCATAGTCATAGAACAATCTCAACACAATCAAGTGATTGACAACGAAATCGGGATAGAAAACTTACTCAAAACTTGAGCAGATCGAGCACGACACCAACAGAAACCTGTGGCTACAAAGGGTGGCTACGTGTGTGCGGAGTGGACATTGCCGGCGCGGCTGCTTGCGGCGGAAGTGAACGGCGAGGTGAACGGCAGCTGGTCAGAGGATGGCGAAGCAGAGCGGCGTGGGCAGACGCAGAGGTCGCGCGCAGTGAGTTGCGCGGCGAGGCTGAGCGGGGACGCGGGTTTGCGTGAGGCTGGGCTCGCGAGGGGGCGCGTTGCGGGCGGCCGGTTCCTGCGGGTGCGCGCAGAGGTCGACGGCAAGGAGACCGACAACGGTGGCGGGATTCTTGACGGCTGCGGCACTAGGGTTAGGAGAGGGTGGACGATGAAGAAGAAAAGAGAAGAGTTTTTTTTTTTTTTTTTTTTTTTTTTCTTTTTTCCCTTTTTAAAACAAATGCCCTTATTTTAAATGTGTCCATTTTCCTTCATTTATTTTATCCAATACCCAACTGGGCTTTTCCGAAGTAAACCATAAAACTCCATTTAAAAAAAATACTCTTATTATTATTTTTTTTTTTTACAAAAATTTTGGACATTACATGCAGAGCCCTCGAAACAAAGTCAATCTAAAAAATGAGATGCAAAGCCCTTAAGACAAATTCTACCCCGAGAACAAGCTATATAGCCCTCGAGATATATGTATATGAGAGAGAAAGAATCAGAGGAATAAATTAGAGATTGTACTCCACACTCGTACATATTCAAATCAATATACAAATTCATATTCTTAATTTACAAGTGTCTCAATCCTATCATATCTGTCGAAATCTCGTGTGAACAATCATACTTATTTTATCTATTTAGATTTTCTTTTCATTTTAGTTATGAAATTTCAAATATTTTAATGTAGTCAATTACTAAATGTAGTTTAAAAAAATAGTCACTATTATCTTTATTAGCATTCTCTTCATCACATTATTGTATTTTGTTACATGAACATTTTAATTAATTACTTTTATAATTAAAAAAATCATTACATAATGCTAAGTTGGCTTAGTTTCAACAATTAATCACAAAATTATAACTAAACAAATTATAAGGACCAAGAAAAAATATAGCAAAATCTGTTGTTTGAAGGATGTAGAAGATGAACAAGAAGTTGAAAAAAATAAAAGGAAAGTGATTAGTGGAATGCATACTTGGTCAGAGAAATGGGCATGGGGGATATTAAAATCCTCCAATGAATTGGGTTTACAATAAGAACAAAATATTGTTCAACTTTTTTTAGAATAATATTGTTTAAAGTTTTTTTTAGTATAAGTTGGAGAGAGTGACCACAAACTCAATAATTATTTATTTTTATTTGTTTTGATATTTGTGACTATTCGGATCACACACACTAATGTCACACGATATACTATCTGATCTTACAACGTTGGGATGTAAGAAAATTTGTAGGAAATTAATTATTACATATTTTTTAAAATTATCTTCTCTCAATTGTTACATATCAACTAAACAAAATTATAGATAAATTATATTTCTAAAAGTTTATAATTGGCAACAAATGATGTCAAAAAATAAATATAAATAACTGGCAACAAACTAATTATGTAAGTTTAGATATTACTTTCTTTCCTCCATCAATTTCTCTATTTTGTTGACTTTATTGTTATTTTTATGTGAGGGGGGAGTCCAGCCTACTTTTTTTTTAGTACATATTCAGAGGGGGGATAAATATCGATTATCAGGATCGATCTCATGAGGTTGATGTTGAACTGGTTTACAACAAAATAATGAAATCATTGTGTCACTCATCCATTCGATTTCACTTACTTTTCTTTATTGCATAATCGTAAAAAAATTGTGAGAAAGCAAACATATTTTTTAATTCGATCAAATAGTCATAAATGAATTCACAAATTAAAAATATTTGTTAAAAAACATTTATTTTCATTATTAAAAAAAAAAAAAATTGGCTGCAGGTGACATTAAATAAGATGAGAGGAGCGGAGATGAGATGAGATGAGATGTTGACGGCAAGAAAACCTTGTTTGAGGTGCACGAAGATGAGATGAGATTATAGAAAAATCTTGTTTGGGATGGAGGGAAATGAGATGTTAGGGTATCTGATTCAATTTTTGTTAACTAGTATGTTTTTTTTGCTGAATGATAAAATTATCCTCAAATTTTTAGCTATTAACATAAGTATGAAATATTACCACTCTCGTAAAGAAATTATAAGTAATATAAAATTAATATCATATCATCCTTGATAATATTAATGTTCATATTCAAAAGAAATGTAGTTTTATTAACATCATGTACGACTTGATAATCACGAGATTGAAATTTGGAATATTACACACCTAAATATTGTTAAATTAAAAAAAAAACTCCACACAACAAAAATGAAGTTGGACTAGTCTAAAATATTTATAGGTCATACATAGCTTTAATTATTTTTTCACGATTTGTTAGACTTAAATAATAATTAAAAAAAAAAACCAAAATTTTTATTTAAAATAATGAATCAAAAAATAAAAAATAAAAAATTGGTTAAAATATTCTTTATAGTTCTCTTTTTTTTTTTTTTTTTTTTTTGGAAAATACTAGTCTTTGTAGTTAAATCTTGATAGCAATTTTTTTTTTAATTAAAAAATAAACTCTTTTCTTATACATTTCATACATTCACATTCATATTTGAATTGTCAATAAAATATTCTAATTAATATGTAACATTAAATCAAACATTATACGTATTTATCTTATTAATCATTCGAGTTTCTAGGGAACCATTAACACTCTTAAATTTTGTAATTTGTTATTTTTGGTAGGTAAAAGTGAACTCACTCATATTGTGATATTATTTAACACGGAAGTAAGATAGTGTCCCACAAAATTTGGAATTTATTGCTATTATTTTTTGTTTTTAATGTAAAATAGATTTCAATCCATATGTTGACTCATACAAATATTGAAACTTATAGTTATTTTTTTATTTTTTATTTTTATAAACAAACAAGTTTCTCAAAATTATTTAAATTATTTTACCTCTTTCCTAAAAAAAAGTTATAGATCAACTTCTACTGCAATTTAAAGTGTAGTTTAGTGAACTAAATTATTCTTGTACAAAGTAAAAAATTTGAACTTCATTTTTACAAACAAAATAAGTTAAATACTTTTAAATTTATTGTAAATTACAAATAAAAATTCAATCTTATAAATTGTTTAAATTTATTGCCAAAAAAAAAAAATCATCTCCAACAATAATAGAGCTCTAACAATACAACTTAGATGAGATTTCAGGTTCGAATCTCTTTTCCTAATATTGTTCGTATAAAAAAAAAAACTTAATCCTCAATCGGTTAAAGGGTGTTTGTTTAACATAATTAACGATATATTATTACAAATGAACGTTTATAACTCTCCTCAAACAATCACATCTAAACGAGCTATTGTAATTAAAAATAAAAAAAAAATTCCTAATCCCTTCATCTTTTAATGGGAATAAATGAATAATGTATATGTGAAAGGCTATACAATTTGATTTAAATGTTATTTTTAAGTCAACAATAACCGAAGCTGATAAAAGTAGCACAACTCCAACTTCATTTTTATAATTAAGACCTAATATCAATAAACTACAACAATTCAAAATAAAATAATTTTATTTCAATTAAATTTTTGATGGAAATTTATTGATTTCGACGAGGCAATGAGGATATATTTTTTAAACAACACAAAACCCTTATTTAGATTTCTGCTACATAAAAGTTTTGGTTCTCTATAAAGAAATGCATAAACATACTAGGTGGTGAAGAAAACGTTTTTAGACCATGAAATAACCTATAAATCACAGATAATAACATGCTCACGAGGAGAAACTAAGGTATTGTACCAGAAAATAGAGATAGAGATCAGTACAACATCATTTTGAAGCTCGCCACTGAAAATAGAATCCAATGCCCTAAAAATTAGAGTTGAAGAAAGATAGTAAATGATGGCGATTTACAATTGAGTCCCCATAAATGGAACAAAGAAAAGTGAGGCAGTTTGAGTAACAATATCTGACGAGAGTTAACGAAGCATAACGAAATAGCAATATCTTTAAGTTCGTTTCATTGACCAAGGATTCATACTTAAATAATTGTCAATACAATTTAATACTTCATAGTTAAAATGGAGTTTAATACTTCATATGCTACTTTCTTTATTTTGTTGTATTTTTGTAATTTAATACTTCACATATGATTTTTTAATTTCTTTTGGTATTTTTCTAGTGTATGAGTGTAAGACTAGCCTACTCAACTTTGTTTTATAAACCTTTTTCAAAATTGAAGCCAAACTTTTATAAGAAAAAAACGATAAAGAAAGCTAATACAATTTTTTTAAAAAAACTACATGAGATATAGATCTAAAAAATAATAATTTTAAAGAAAAATCAAATAGGATTTAAAACAAAAAAACCCAAATAGTCGGTAAATATATGAAAATTATTATTTCATTTTGTAGATAAAAAACATAATTTAGACTCTTGAAATTTCTTAGGGTTGAGAAATCCTAGTAAGATATTGATTAGGTGATCATACAAGAAGCTATTGAAATTCTAATTATTTTGATAAGTATTATTTTGTTTTTTTTAATATTTGATGTTGGAAAATAAAAATTAGGGGTGTATAAAAAAATTTACAACTCGAGGACTACCTAACTTATTGTGTAAGGGATGAGTTGGATTATAATTTTGTTGAGATTAAGTTAATTAAGATTTTGCAATTTTCATTGGTTGAAAAAGTCAATTTTTAACTCGTTCAACCCAATATAAATTAAGAATAATATTATATATATGTTTGTGACATGAATTAATAAGATATGTTTTTTGTGTAGAGTATATAATAAGATAGATTTTTAGTGTATTGATAATGACATGTAAATTAAGGTGATGAATTCAATCCATGATTTCCATCTATTAAAAATTAATTTTTTACGAATTTTCTATAATGTGACCGCGGTGTAAGCAATCCGGATACAGTCACAAGGGACCCACTGAGTGAGTGACGTATGTCATTACCTGATGGAAGCCGAAGGTATAGAGACGGTGGACAAGTTGAGAGTCCCACATCTTGAGCGGGTGTTAGTGTGACCGATTCTGTCCATTGCAAATTTCTGTTTTAAATTTCCAACACAGAGCCCACACTGTAATTGCTACGCAAATCTTCATTGGGGATTTCATTTTCCCTCTTGGTGCCACGAATTCGAGGTAACGCATCTTCTTCTTCTTCTTCTTCTGCATCAATTGTGGAATTTGTTAGGGTTTTGAAAAAGCTTCGATATTCGTTCGTTCCTTGTTTGGAGCAGGCTGATTTGGAGGGACTACTAACTAACTGCTCTCGATGAGTGGTGCTCCGAAGAGGTCCCATGATGATGGGGCCGGGGGTCATGATTCCAGTCCCTATCGCAAGCTCTCTTCCTCACACCCAATGCAGTATCGTCCCTCCTTCGAGGATACGCCAATGTCCAAGATACCCCGCACTGAATCCCGTGACGGAGATAGAAGATCCCCCCTGCAGCACCCCATTTTTCGAATGCCCTCCTCCTCCTCCAATGATCCTCATCTCGATCATTCTCTTGCTTCCGATACCAGGCCCGACGCTGCGGACAACAGGTTTGACAACCGAGATTCAAGACTCGAGGCTCGCGAGCTCTTTGCTGATGAAAGGAGGGATTCTCAAGCCCTCAAGTTGGATAAGGAAATGAGATACGAAAGCAGCAGATTGGATGATATTAAGGAAATCAAATATGACAGAGAGTGTTATAACGATTACAAGGGTGAGATGAAGCCTGAAAAAGAGATTTATGGATCAGCAACAGCAACAGCAACAGCAACCACCACTCACTTGAACTGGAAAGAATCAAAAGATTATCATAGAGGGAAGAGATATCCTGAAGCTCCAGTTGGGAGCACGGAACCCTGGCATGTTTCACGCACCACTTCACACACTGCTGCTGAGGCTGTAAAAGAATCCCACCTAACTACCACCGACGACAAAGATTATGTTGAATCGAGGGACGCTGTTGGAGACAACAAAATTGATTCAAAAGGCGAGGATAAACTTAAAGAGAAGGACAGGAAAAGGAAAGACACCAAGCAGCGGGATTGGGGAGAAAAAGATAAGGAAAGAAATGATCATAGGAGCAGTACTCAACCTACAAACAGCAACGTTGAGCCCAAAGACTTGTCAAAGGAAGAGAGAGATGCAGAAAGGTGGGACAGGGATCGGAAAGATACTTCAAAAGACAAGGAAAGGCCTCGTGAAAGGGACAAAGACCATTCGAAGAGAGAATCATGGAATGGAATGGATAAAGAGACTTCACACCTTGAAAAGGAGTCAGGTGAAGTGTCTGCGAGAATGTTAGAGCAGGACAATCCGATTTCAGATCAGAAAAAGCTTAAGGATTTTGATAGCTGGAAAAATGCTGATAGAGAGGGTAGAGACAGGAAGAAAGAGAGGGATACTGACGTTGAAGGAGAACGACCAGAAAAGCGTAGTAGATGTCATGAAAAAGAGTCAGATGAGGGATGTGCAGATGTTGAAGGCACTTTAGACAGGGAGAGAGAAGTTTATAATTATGGTGTTCAACATCGGAGGAGGATGCAACGATCAAGGGGAAGCCCTCAAGTGGCTAATAGAGAACCTCGGTTTAGGTCTCGTGCTCAAGATAATGAAGGGTACGCCATATGATTTTCTTTACAGTTTAAATTTTTTCTGGCTTACTAAATTATGATCTTCACTAGCATTATTGGTGGTATATTCCCCCCCTCTCCCCCTTTTGGTACCATGTGTTTTCTGCAAGTTGATTTTTCAGATAGTGAGTTAAGGATTTGATTTCAACTTATCATTTTTTTCTTAAACAGGACTTTTCATTATTGCTACAAAATATAAATTCCAAAGAGGAGTGATTAACAAGAAAGGATATAAACAATCTTTTTTTTTTTAAATAAGAAACAAACCTTTCATTAAAAATATGGAAATGGATACAAACTCCCTAAGAAGTGAAAAAGAAGGGTAAATGGAATACAAAGAAACCTAATGGAAAACATAACTGATAGGGATTTATAAACACATCCCAAAACAAAAAGACCTTAAAATGGATATAACAATGTTTCAAAAGGCTAAAGTCGGCCTAAGGCTTTTTCTCCCAAAGAGGCAAGGTGGTATGAGGCATAAGCCTCAATTTTAGTTAAAAAGATTAAGCAAATCCTAAATTTGTGTAAATATAATAGTAAATAGTAATGGTTCAAATTGCATAACATAATGCTTATATAAAACAATAAAAAAAAATCACCCCGTAACAAAATCACCTCAACAATTGCCACTTAAATATTTTTTATAAAATATCTTTAACACCCCATCTTTGCTACCAAAAGGGTGTTGCCAACATAAACCAAGAAGCTTGATCCAACTTGCATTGACAAACCCATAATGAAAAACAAATGGTGCAGTTTCAGAGAGCTCAGTAGTTGTGCCTTTTTATTTGTTTGTCTTTTTTCAAGATTTACCATGGTTTATTTAGATTGGATGTCCTATTGTCTCTTCTCCTCTTGTATGCTCTTACTCTCAATCAGAGTAAATGGATAAGTACATGCATGCGTATGCATGTTCCAATACATATATTAATAAATAATTGAATAAAATATTAATTTGGAATTAGGACCTATATTCTTCAAGGTACCGCTATCTTGACTCTGAAAAATGCTTTGAGACCTTTTTGCTGGACTTAACTTCATGCATAATAATATTTCTTTTTAATTGATGAAAGGTTGACTGTTGATTCACGTAATGATCCTCCTTCTGTATTTTGCAGATTACAAGGTATGCTGTCATATTATTCTGTTTTCCTTGGTGTAACATTCATCTCAACTGTGACTGCTGCTATCATGCTACCTCTTGCTGGATAGCTTTTAAGAGATATATTATTCTAGTTTGCACTCTCTCTCCATAAGCTTTGTAGAATGTAGACTACTTGTGTATCATCCATTATCATCTGCTTGATATCGAAATATCTTTTAAACTTAGACTCATTCTTCTTGCATTTCGATTTAGGGCAGTTCTTAACAACTCTTTAGGGAACAATAAGACATGGAAGGACATGGTACTATTTGAGAACAATGTTTTTTTTTTATTAGAAACCCAATTCTTTGATTTTCATTCCCTTGATGAAAAGTTTGTTTCTTGTTTCAAAATAACAATACACAATTCTTTGAAGCTTGATGCTTGAAATTTGTAGAAGGGAGAAACTTCAGAGTTAGTGTTAGAAGGGAGAGTCGTTACCTTACTGCAATGTTCCTTTCCTTAATATAGCTCTGTTGTATAATACTCCAGCTTTCATTTTAAAGATTTTTTTTTGATAGGAAACAAAAACTTTCATTGATAAAATGAATTAGTTAAATGCCTATCGAAACATTATCTTTCATTTTAAAGATAGATCTGCAAACTACACTAAACTGAACTAATCACTCATTGGCCTGGCTTTTAGTTATTTACTTTAATTGCTTTGGTGTATTCTTTCCTTTGTTTTTATAAGTTGTTATTTTCATTAAAAAAAATAAACTTAACGGTTTATAAAGAAAATTTTGTTGACAAAGTTATGCTCTTAAGTTTATTTTCCCATGTGTGGTATGTTTTTCTTTTTTTTACTGCTTGTGCTTTAACTTTAAAGAACAATTGTGCATCTTATGCTTTATTATTATTATTATTATTATTATTATTATTTTATAAGAAACAAGAACTTGTATTGCATCTCAATGCATCTTATGCTTTATAAAAAAGACAGATCTATGGTTTTGTTTCCAAAGAGAAAAACAAAACCATGGCGTTATTTAACTTTTCAGGGGGGAAAATAACAGCTTGAAACCCATCTCATCTTGATAACAGCGTAATGCTGATGATTGATATTGAGAAGTAAAAATGTCATATCTACTAAATCTTTTAACTGTATTAAATGCAAAACTAATTTTCAGGAAAACCTGAAGTCTCATCTGTGGTTTATAAAGTTGGTGAGTGCATGCAAGAACTAATAAAGTTGTGGAAGGAACATGAAACCTCGCAGATAGATAAGAATGGTGAAAGCTCACAGAATATCCCCACTTTAGAAATTCGAATACCTGCTGAACACGTTACTGCTACCAATAGGCAGGTAAAAATCATATTTCTTCATCATTGTGTGTGTGTGGGGGGGTGGGGGGGCTGGATATAAAGCTGACTTATCAAGTATACCGACAAAGTATTGAAAACTGACCATTTGGTTTTGGTTGGTTGAAAACAAGCAATTTTGAACTATTCATATAAACTGACCGATCATATATATAAACCTGACTTTCAAGTATACCGACAAGGAAGGGTAGCACATTGGTTGGTTGGTGTTATTATAGGCCCAAAATCAACATCGAAAACTGACCATTTGGTTTTGGTTGGTTGAAAACAAGCAATTCTGACGATTCATATAAACTGACCGATTTATATATATATATATATTTGGATAAGAAACCTTTCATTTTATCATATATGAAATTCATATAAACTGACCGATCATGTATATAACAAATTAAGCTGAGGCCTTTTGTTTAATTTCTTCTTTTTGTCTAAGGGACTCCTCATCCCCAAGGATGTTTAGATTGTTTTCCCCTTTTGTTACTTCATCGCTTCTCATTAAAAAAGTAGGAGAAAAACAACCTTTTCCTTTTTGTTATATTTTATTTGTCTAAAATTTGAACTCAAATTTTGTTTCTTCTCCGGTGCTTTAAATGCCACTTGGGCCGCTTCTAATTCCAAAGCACAAATGAAATGGTTTTCGTTTCCTATAAAGAAAAAAAAAAAAGAAAAAAAAGTAAAGCTATTAACAGCTTTAAGTTATGTGTGCAGGTCAGGGGTGGACAACTGTGGGGAACAGATGTGTACACATATGATTCAGATCTTGTTGCTGGTATGTGTTGTCCTCCCACTGTTTACTAGTTTATTGAATTGATATGGATCTATGATAAATAACACAGGTTTTTCTATTTGGTTTTCTAGTTCTCATGCATACAGGCTACTGTCGTCCAACAGCTTCTCCTCCTCCACCTGCAATTCAGGAGTTGCGTGCAACCATCAGAGTATTACCTCCACAAGATTGTAAGCTTGTTTTTTTTGAGAAAAAAACTTTTTTATAGATGGCTGAGTATTTCCAAGGGGCAGCCTTATGAAAAAAGTCATTTTTTAAAGAAAGTTCTAGTATAATGTTTTAGTTTCTTAACCTAATCGTCACTAATATAATTTTAGGTGATGAAATTATGAAAAAAAAAAATCAATTATATATATATATGATAGGAAACAAAACTATTTCTTATTTGTGAAAGAGTTGCAAGAAGATAGAAAAAGGGGAGAAAGGGAGAAGAGAGGAAGGGGAGGGATGCCAAGTCTGTAGGCAAATAATGACAGTGAAGCAAGTAGGAGTTTTCCGAAAAAAACAAGCATCAACCATACAAAGTAAGAAGGAATAAATAGAGTCGCCAAGCTTGTCAATGACGCTGTAGGATTGCTGATAACTTGTCGAGTATCCATATAAATCGTTGTCAACGTTAGATCTGTTGCAAATCACTCGACCACAACCAAAATCATAGGGTTTGCGATAAAATTCCACAACCCTTGATGCATCAGATCAACACATAGAGACACATGATAGCTCAAATGAACAGTAGCCAACCTCTTAAGATGTTGTACAATCTTTGCCGCAAATCATGCGACCACAACCAAAGTCATAAGATTTGCGACTATATCCCCGATGCTTGTTATATTAGATCAGCAACTTGAGAAAGGAGGGAAAAAGTACGTAGATGATGAAGAAAAAGGAGAGGAAGAAAGAGATGATGAAGGGGAAGAGGAAAAAGGGAAAGAAAAAGAAGAAATAGGAGGAGATGATGGAGAAAAACAAGGGAAGATGAAAAAAAAAGAAAAAAG
Organism: Sechiopsis laciniata; assembly: GCA_037833695.1. Classification (NCBI taxonomy): domain Eukaryota; kingdom Viridiplantae; phylum Streptophyta; class Magnoliopsida; order Cucurbitales; family Cucurbitaceae; genus Sechiopsis; species Sechiopsis laciniata. The sequence goes on from JBBMKA010000004.1 coordinate 104,628, forward strand.
ATGCGGAAAAAGATGATGGAGGAGAAGAAAAGAAAAAGTATGTGAAGAAAAAGAAGGGGAAGAAGAAAACACTCCTAAAGAAAACAAGGGAAGAAAAAGAATAAAGAAGAGAAGGAAGAAGATACGCATATGAAGAAGGGGAGGAGGAAACAGAAGAAAAAATGAATAAGAAACAATAAAAAATAAAAAATAGAAGAAGATGCAAGGAGGAAGATGAAGGAGAAGATAAAAAAAAACGAGCTCCCTCCGTTGCCATTGTCGGCGCCGGAGGGAAAAAGGGGACACGGCTAGGGCTTTTCTAGAGAGAGGCCGGAGAATATTCAAATTAGAGAGAGATAAAATTCAAATTCATTTAAAATTAAAATCAATTATATTATTGTAATGCTCAATATGCTGGCACTTTGATTAACATGATTCATCCATAAAAAACCGTAAAACCGTTTCATTGATGAATGAATAAGTACAAATAACGCCTATTGATATTACTACAAAAGATGATGTCAATGGGCAAATTAGAACGATAGATCATAGTTACAAAAAGGAGAGAGCCTATGACTCCAAGAATATGTGAAGACATCACCATTTCATTTTACAATTTTCCATTTGTATCTTTTTTTTTTTTTTCAAATTTTTTGGGTAATGTGTGGTAGTTGTGAGGCCTCTTTTGATGGTAGAGACTAGAGACATATGAACACATTTAGACCTATGCAATGCTAATATTTGCTTTTCAAAGGAAATTAAAAATTTTATCGACGCAATGTTATTTTAATCATGGGTGCTTATCTTCATGCATCAAATACATTTGTACCTTCAATCAATTGGCATGGAACTCAATGGTTTTTAGATAACTCATTCCTTTTTATATTGTTGTAAGCATTAGTTTTTCTTTCTTTCTTTCTTTCCTTACCTTTTTACTTGTAGTGTTTTTCTTTTTAATGCATTAATACTTATTTTTCTCATAAATTTGGATTGTAATTATGTCATTAGTTGCTCTTACATGAAATTTTGTTAGGCTATATTTCTACTCTTCGAAATAATGTTCGATCTCGAGCTTGGGGAGCTGCTATTGGTTGTAGCTTTTGTGTTGAGAGATGCTGCATCGTGAAGGTAATTAAGCTTTTTAAACTTCTGGAGATGGGTTCTAAAACTTGAATATTAGTTTTGGATTTAATGATTATATATAAGATAATATGGAAACCACTTTCCATTTGTAAAGGGTAAAATCCTAACTCAGACGTGAGAAAAATCATGGTTATGAAGTTTGTTGTGTCGAATATCCTAGATCCATGATCCTATCTACGCTTGTATAAATACAGTATCAGAGTCTCGCTTGAATTAAAATCAGTACTATTTCGTTGAATTTCAATTGGTTATGGAAATTTATCCAAGGGACCAGATGTCTTGTAGTGACGTCACTCTGGGGTTGATAAGAGGGTTCTTAACCAGTGAGGGTTAGAGGGGGGTGGCTAGTCCATTTGGAGCTGCTCTCATATTCTTTGGAGTGTGTTTTCATGGATTCTCTTGCTTTTGGGGATCACTTTCTTTCCAATTTTCATATGTTGGATAAACAGTTATCTATCTTTAGGGAAAAAGGACTATATTGTTATAGGGGTGTAGCTGTAAAAATAAATTTGTTCTGAATTTTTATTTATTTATTTATTTATTTTTTGGCTCCTTTCATCGATGGTATTATTGGTATTTTTGCATTGATAACACTTCTATCTTATTCAACCATCATGGATTGGTCTAGTGGTAAAAAAGGGTTTTGGAGATTTAAAAGGAAATCGGTTTAATCCATGATGATCACCTACTTAGAAATTAATTTCTTACAGGTTTTCTTGACAAGCAAATGTTGTTGTTTCCAGTAGTTTGTCCTGTGAGAATAGCTGTGATGTGTGTAAGTTGGCCTGAGTCATGGATGTAAAAACACTTCTATCTTATTCATCAGTTTGGTTCTTGTTAATAAATTTAGATCAGAATTAGATATTTGCTTTAGTTTTTGGGATATATATAATAAAATGAAGTTACTTATTTCATCCCACTTTAGTCTATGGGATGCATGTGTGTGTCTATGTTTGTATTACTTTTGTTTATTTGATTTTAGAGCCAATAGCAACATATTGATCCTTGTATTATTAAGGCTTCTTTCAACCCTGTTTATTTATTTATTTATTTTTTTGCTTTCTTCAGAAAGGAGGTGGAGCCATTGACCTTGAGCCATGTCTTACACATACATCTGCAGTTGAGCCCACCCTTGCCCCTGTGGCTGTCGAGCGGACAATGACTACAAGGGCTGCAGCTTCTGTAATGACTTTACATAATATTTAAACCCATTTCTTTTTAAGTTGACTTTTGAGGTTCTTGAAGTTTGTCTTTTTATCATATAATAAAGATTAATATGTGTTTTGCTGATCCTACAGTAGATTGCTTCCTTTGTTTTTAGGAAATGAATAGAAGTTTGGCTGCTGAAATTTTATTAATGATACATATATAAAGTATATATAATGTAACCGCTTGATTTTTTTATAAAAACAGAAAACAAAAATATTTCGGCTACAAGAAAATGGTGAAAGATAATTTTGGAAGTCCTGCTCTTTATCGTTTTTTTTTTTAAATTGTAGTTTTATTTTTTCAATGACCTGCTTACTGTCTATTTCATAGTATATATTCTATATTCTCAAAACTCATTTAAAATCATCAAATTTGAATATTTTATCAGGCACTTCAAATGAATAGCATAAATATCTATAGTTGCTATGAGATTTCAGTTTCATTATATTCAGTTTTTGTCTTAAATAAAATAATAGTGATTTGCCATGCTATGCTATATTTTTCAGAATGCATTGCGTCAACAGAGGTTTGTAAGAGAAGTTACAATTCAGTACAACCTCTGCAATGAGCCATGGTATAGTTCAAATCTTGTTTTTATAATACTACTGCGTCTGCAGGTTTTTGCCAAAATCCTAACTCCTAAATTATCTGGAACTATCATGTTTTTATTTATTTATTTTTTGTGTTAATGGACTTGTATTTGAGGTATGTTTATCTTGTCGTTTGCATGTCTCATTGCGTTAAGGCATTATTTATTAATTATTATTGTTATTATCACTAGATCTAACATAATAAATTACATTTGTAGTTTGTTGGAATGCATATACATCCCATAATGCTGACATATGTGATATTTCCTCTCCCAGAAAGTTAGATCTTTGAATCTTCAGAAATGCTAAATTGTATCCAATTATTATCAATGTCCTTAAAAGACTTCTAGTTTTTGCCTCACCTCAAGGCAAAGCTTAAACTTCAAAAATTGGTGATTCATATTAAAGCACTTTTACAAAACTATTGGATGATTTTGTAACTACATCTATCACCATGGGTATTCTAGTTGTTGAAAGGGTAAAGGCAAGTAAGTAGTAAACACTTGTGTTATAGAATTAAACAAATCTCACAAGAGATTAGACGAGTAACATATAAAACTCGGATACTCCCGTCTTATCTAAAAACAGGGCAGTAAAATACATAGTGCCTTGCTTTTGAGAATTTTTGGGAGTTACTGGCTTTGTCATGACGTATTTTTTTTATGTTTCATGTACTATACATAATATAGCAATAATCGAATCTTATATAGTATGATATCCTATGGTTTTTAAATACCACTTAACATTACCATATATGAATATTGTATCGTGTGATATCTTATGTTTCTTGTACACTACATAGCATAGACACAATTTACCGTATAAAATTGCACACTGTTCGTCTTTAATGTTCCATTTACAAATATCTCCAGGATTAAATACAGTATAAGCATTGTTGCGGACAAAGGTCTAAAGAAGCCCCTCTACACATCTGCGCGGTTGAAGAAGGGAGAAGTTTTGTATCTAGAAGCACATTCGTGCAGGTATGTTAAGGCCCACCCATAATATTTTCCTTACCTCTCATAACCAAACTTCAATTTCATAGCAGGCATGTCTCTATTAAGTTATTCAGTCATAAAAATTAACGTTTAGTGAATCCTTCATGTATTGAGCCTTTCTTCTATCGTGGCCATCTACCCTAACATCAAAATGTAGTAGGGTCAGACGGTTTGTCTCGTAAAAATAGTTGAGGTTCGTGTAAGTTTGCTTAGACGATCACCGGTATTTAAAAAAAAAAGGAATATAAACATAGTTTACTGAGAAAAGTACATTTTTAGTCCTTAGGTGTTGGGTAAAGTTTCTATTTAGTTCCAATCTTTCAAAATCAGACATTTTCCTTGAGATAACAAAACCATTAGTGGCGTAACGGAATGCTAATTTTAAATACTAATATATTGATGATATGGTTTTTTTTTTTTTTGAAACAATGGTAACTACGCCCGTCCTTAAGTCAGGCACTGGAGACATTAAAGGAGTAATGTCACAGGTGTGTCTCGAACCTGAGACCTTGAGAGAAGCATACCCTCAAAGCCCAAGTCTTCAACCACTGTTGCGCCACCCCTCGCAACACCCCTTGGGGACTGATATGGTTATTAATCTTTGACATAAATTTAGTTTTATTTATTTATTTTTATTTTAAAAATAAGTAAAAAACGAAACCCAAAAGATACTCAAGGAATAAAATTGAGCATTATTGAAATGTTAGGGGTGAAGTGTTTGATTATTAAGATGGGAGCCAAATAGAAACTTCACCCAAAACGTAGGACTAAAAATGTATTTTCCTTATTTTATTCCATTCAAAGTAAGATGGTATCAGAGCAGTAAATCTTAGTTTTTTCTCAAACTCTAGCCATCACTTTTACCTCTTTTACTGTCTGCTATACATGAAATGAAGTAATCATAATAAGAATAGAATAAATTATCACAACTTATTAACATATATACAACCAATCATTCGATAGAACGACATTAAGACACGTTGACTTTTTGCCCAACATTCTAATAATTTTTGTATACTCCAAGATAGTTTTGGAACAGTTATGAAAAGTCAAAGTTAATATGGTAACTTTTGCTTCTTTGAAACAAAGGAGCAGTGATATATAATTTAGCCTTTTGTTTATGTATTGAAATTTTGGGTAAATTATAAGTTTGGTTCCTATGATTTCAAAAAAAGTTAAAGTTTAGTCTCTATGGTTTAAAAAACTAGAATTTAGTTCATATGGTTTGAAAAAAAGTTAGAATTTGACCCATATGGTTTTAAAAACTAGAACTTAGTCCCTATGGTTTGATAAAATCTAAAAAATAGTTCTTATCGTTTCTAATCATTAGGGAATTGAGTATGTGAAAGTTAGTTATTCATGTGTCTATGATAGCAGTGTGAGTTAAGTGACTTTTTAGACAAAAATATTCAGCATGAATAGCTAATTTTCACGTACATAATTCACGATGATTACAAACACAAAGACTAATCTTTAATTTTATTAAACCATAAGGACTAAATTCTAGTTTTTAAAACCATAGGGACTAAATTCTAACTATCTTCAAACCATAGAGACTAAATTCTAATTTTTGAATTGTTTCAAAAAAAAAAAAAAATTCCAATTTTTGAAATCATAGGGACTAAACTCTAACTTCCTTCAAACCATAGGGATCAAATTTATAATTTACCCTAAAATATTTTGATATCATTTATGTACTATAATATAGGAAAATATATTTGGTATGTAATATACAGATACACATTTAGATTCATGACTCACAATCTTTTTTTTCTTTTGATAAAATACTAACTATGCGGAACTTCTATTGAGATAAAAATGAAAGAATACATGGGTATACAAAAGAAAAGGGCGGAGCCTTCAAAAATGACTTCCAGCCCAACAAAATCGGACCTAGAGAATAATTACAAAATAACTTAGTCACGAAGGCCTAGAGACACATTAAATCTAATGAGGGCCCATATATCATCTTGGAGAACTCTCCGCCTCTGATGATTCTTTTGTTTCTCTTAGTTTTGACCAATTCATCTTCGTAAAGGAGGGATTTTGGTTTGAACAGCTTCTAGGAAGGTAAGTCAATAGGTTCCAAAAACATGGTCATTCGGATTCTCAATAGTCAATAGCTCTTCTAATTTTGTTCAACCCATCATTTCTTTTGTCAAAATCGTTACTTCATCTGGCATGTTGAATATTAAAAAAAAAAAACAAACAATTACCAGATGTGTGATTACATCTTCCTCAATAGCCCTCTGGTTCAGGCGTTCAGTATACCTAAGCTAGAAGAGAAAGAAAGCGGTAAGGGACAATGGAAAACGAGGGTATGTGGGTGAAGACTTGGAGTGGTGTTAATGTTGAAGTACAAAACAAAGGGCCTCAAACAAGCAGTAAGAGTAAAAGGTTTGTGCGTGATAAGTAGTTTTACTTTTGGCTATTAGTTGGCCACATACTATTAGAACTTGTAAATATTAAAAAAATATGTGCGAAGATCCTTGGGGGATTTACTTTGCTTGTAGGTTATACCGGTAGATAATTGAAGTTAAATATTTGGTATCAAGGTCTAGGAAATCCCCTTCAGCTGCTTTTTTTGTTATTCTGGTACCGGTGGATAACTTAGTTATTTTGGTTGTATCTTGGGTTAAGCAACTTTCTTTTCTCGATTCTTATAGGTACAATACTTTCCTATCCAATTGGAGAGGTCTTATTATCTCCTCCCCTTTCAGCTCCTTCCCCTTCGTTTATTAACTAAAAAAATCTTGTTGTAAAATAAGATTTTGGTAAATCATTAAGTGCTTAGAGATTATAAATTCAAGTGGTCACCTACTTAAAAATTAATTTGTTACGAGTTATCTTGACAATCAAATATAGTAGTAGTCAAAGTGTGCGTAAGCTAACCAAAACATTCATCATTATAAAAAAAGTATTCGGTATCAAATGAATAGAAAGAAAGTCAATATTGTTCATGATTTATTTATTGACTGTGTTTATAGTCTACTTTTTTTACTCTTGAGATTTAAGAATTGTGAGCTAATTTAGTTTATTCTTGAAACACGTGATGTGGATATTTCACGAGCTGCATTGTGGATTTAAATCGTCCTGAATATTTCACTTATCAAAGAAGTATTTTTGCTTATAAAACAACTCATTCGTAAGATTAATCATGGAAGGCCATACACAGTAAACTTTCTGGCTGCGAGACCTGTTCTAACAAGGTTATTGCAATTGAGTACTTCCATTTTATTTTAATAGTACACATATTGCATTCTGAGTACATGGCCTGGTGTGCACACGTATTTTGGAGGGTTGATTTGACCACATTTGTAAAATCATATGCAAGTAATAATTTATCTGAAAAACTACTACTTGTGTTTAGGTATGAACTCTGCTTTTCTGGAGAGAAAATGGTGAAAAGCATTGCCGCATCTCAGGGGCATGAAACTGATGGCGAGAAATCCCAGAATCAATTTATGCACTGCCCAAATGGTGAAAGAGCCGAAAGTGAAAATACTTTGATTGACGTGTTTCGGTGGTCTCGCTGTAAGAAGCCACTGCCTCAGAAGGTTATGCGTTCTATTGGGATTCCACTGCCTTTTGAACACGTTGAGGTACTTCTCTCCCGCTTTCTCTCAATCTTAAAATGTACATTTTTATTAGAATTCTCTTGCATTTCCATTTTATCTTTCCAGTTAGTGGCCTATCTCTTTTCTCATTGAATCCTTGGAGATAATATATGGGGTTGTGGCTGTGGCCCAGATCCTTTGAGAGAAAGGGCACTAACTTCTTTCTCGGATGATCCCATTTTCGTTACACGTTTATCCTTTTACTATCAATGTTGGATACCCATTAGGATCATTGCATAGAAGAGATAAGAGATGAATCTCCAGCCTTTTTTTTTTTTCTTACTTTCAAGCCATTATACTGTTTTTCAACGCAAGTATGGTTCGGTTAAGGCGTTTACTCCTCTTCCCTTCAAGTTAGAAGTTCAAGTCTCCGCTTTCAGATTTGAATTATTACTACCAACTTTCAACATCTTTTTCTTTCTAGGTACTTGAGGATAATTTGGATTGGGAAGATGTACAGTGGTCACAAACTGGCGTTTGGATAGCAGGAAAAGAATATCTACTTGCTCGTGTGCATTTCCTGTCCATGAATTAATTAGAGTTGCTTCTAAACCTATGACAATATGTATTTCCTTATCATGTTTTGGAGATCCTTATTAATTGATTACTATTTTGAATATGGAAAACTGTACTCTTCGATCTAGCAATACATACATCATATTATATTATTGACATCACAGTTGAATAAAATTAATTTGTGTTTAGTGTATTATAGATTAATATATATTTTTATCACCCTGCCCCTCGTCCCATTGCCATTTCGGGTTTTGAGAAAGGAAAATGGGTTTGTCATTCTTAATCATGGGTCCTTTCTTTTCAATAATTCTGGCAAATTATATTCCATGCGACAATACCAGGAGCATATATAAATGTTAAATTAGTAAGCTAGAATAATATTTTATTTAACAATGAGAAGAATTAATCTGTTTAATAACAATATAAATAGTTTATTTCATGATATATAAGCAATAATTTAACGGTATTACTGTGCCTAATGTCGAAGAGCCCAAGAGCTTAGTGAAGAAAGTTTCCTTCATAGTTGGAGTCCCTACAAGTTATAATTGTAAGTTCGGATTTATGCCAAATTGAACGTACCAAAAATTTGCTTTTCACATGGAAGGCGTCAAACTAGTGTAACCAACTCTTTCATCTACAAGATTAATCTCGTCCTATATATAGTACATCTTGTTGTCGATCATTACATAAAGATTAGAAAGAGAATAAATTCCAACAGCTATAGAAGGAATCTAATCAATGTACAAGATTAAGTAGTATAATTAAAAAGATGAGTTGATATCCAATATACAGTTTAGAAAAGATCATAATTGTAAACATATCTTCAAAACATCTCATTTATCCCAATTTTTTTTTAAGAAAATGAAACTAAATACACATTACTCGAGAAATTACCTAAAATTTGCCCTCACAAACATATATCACTTGACAATCACTTAATCGAGAAATAAGTGGCGTAAATGAAGAAAATACAGCAACTATGCCCACACAACGCAGTTGGAGAAAGCTGAATGACAAACCTCAAAGCAAGACAACAACAAAAGTCAATAATAATAAAATGTGAATGGGAAGTGGGCAAAAGCCAAACATATATTCAGTCAAATATTGGTTAAACCATAACAGAGACAGAAGGGGGAGAGGGAAGGGACCTAAGACTAGATGGTATAAAGTGCTAATAATTGCTATTTACAAAAAAGGATGGGGCAGCAGCAACAGCAAGTACATTCACTTATTCCAAAGATTTAAGAAGCCTGAATAACGCCGCTGCTTCTCTGATACGTGAAAACTCGATGCAGAAAGCTTGAACTTCGATGAAAAGATCTTTCACTGCAACCAAAACCAAAAGTTTTCCTTACAAGAGCTTTTCAAACAGTTAACGAAAGCGATCCTTGTGCGCAAAAGCTACACAGTAATATTCTTAAATATTATCAACCTTACGGCACTTTGCCCAACCCCTATCCTCCTAACCCATTTTGGGTAAAATAGCACCACGTTGTTTGAGACAAATTAGGCAGAAGCATAAAAAAAAATTACTATAATACTAGTCAATTTGTATTTCAAACAAGAATATAATGTTAGGTAGCAAACATCAAAATTTCTATATGATTCAGAGTATGGTACAAATCCATCATGATTCTCACATCAAACAAAAATTGATACTTACTATTTCATACTTCTAGATTGTCCAAATCACAATCCTTTATTTGTGTCCCAAGTAAGAAACACAAGATATATGCATAGATGTGAAAGAAAACAAACATACACTGTACAGGTAATAAAAAAATCAACCAATATAGATTATAGAATGAACTACATTCTTACAAGCGAAGAAAACATTACTTTAGTTCACGCAGCATGAGAGGAACTTACCATTGATGATGTTATTTCGAATTAAACTCTGTAAAAAAACGCATACTAGTCGAACTAATCTGTTCTGCAAGTACTTATCCTGGAAAGAAACAAGAAATAAAAATGGTTCATGCCTTAAAAATGTTAAAACTATACTTCAGCAAACAAAACTTGCATATGCTATAAAAAATTCATCCTCCCTCGATGTATTTCTAAATGCAAAAGACGTTTGAGAACAAAAACCAAAGAGGTGCTCGTAATAGGAACATAAAAATTTCAGAAAACATAAAATGCTAATGAACCAAATAAAACTCTTCCTCTTGTGATAGGGTTGAGTCTTAGTAGAAATAGGAATAATATAAGGATATGTTAGCAATTACTTGGGGAGTAAGTTGCAATTACTTGGGGAGTAAGTTAGGGTATTTTATTATAAATAGAGAGGGTTAGGGTAGGATCTAAGCATCCAATTATTGAGTGATTATCTTGTAGGGCTCATAGATAGTATTCTCTTGAAAGGGGAGGTTCCAAGACCTATCAAATTTTGGTTTATCTTGTATTCTTTTACCTTTTTATATAATCTAGATCCTGGATCATTTCATCTTGTTACTCATAGTGGAGTAGTAACCAGCCTACTACCAAAGATCACCACCCCTCCCCTGAAAAGGATCCTGAAAAACCTCCACCACCACCCTCTCCTAAAAAGGAGTCCTCAAAAGCCTCCTTTAGCATCTCACATATACTTTACACAGGACAAAATAAAAACCCACCAAAGGCGCCTCCAGTTCATGATGGTAAAAGGACATTAAAACAATAAACGAATTAGGTCATCAACTTTGCTACCACAAAAAACACATCAATTCGACCCTAAGACACTCTGGAGACTATCTGCAAATATAATCCTTCACAAGGGGCAACAAACCAAGCAAAGGTTGAAAGGACGAGCTTGAGTTCATATGGACTAAAAAATCAAATTAGAGAATTGACTTCAAAAAAGTATTCACGTTTTCACAGCCAACACTTACAAGACAATAAGAAAGAACTTAAAGCCTCAAATATTGTAAAAAAATTTCTTTCTTTGGATTAGAAACCAAGCCCTCGTTAAGAAAAATGAAAGAAAATACATAGGCATCCAAAAGAACAAACCCGCAAAGGAGTCCTCAACTTCAAAATGTTGTAAACTCAAAAGTAAAGTAAAGGTGCATACTTTAATGGCCTCGCACGATGATATACAATTAGTGATGTACATGTGTATGAACTCAGAGGGAAGTTCAACGGCTGTCGTTAGCCTGCTGACAACTTCCATGGAATGTAAACTCATGTCCATGTTAACAAGCACAGTAAAGTACCTGCCATAAAAAGGCGTGATAATGAACACAGGGAAGAAAAAGAAACGAAGACAGAATCTCAGGACATAAACAAAAAAACACACCAACACATGAAATAAGTCCTTACTCTGCAATTTCAGGGGAATTAATCAATTTCTTTAGAACTTCAACTGCAATAAGAGAATTGTTTTCCACCAGTTCCTATTGATAAGAAAAAGATGTTAAGAAGATGAGACAGAACATCTTTTCAAATGAAATCAACTACGAAATAATCAAAACACATACAGGTAGCTTTCTAGGTGTCAACCCGCAATGATATACAAGCTTTGGGTCATTTTCCAACTCCACCACCACTTGCTGGCCAACCAAAGAACAACAATGAGTCATTTCATCCTTTGGCTAATTATGCAAGGGAAAATAAATCATGTGATGGTTAAAAAAGCAACTGCAGAAGAACTTGAACCTCTTGTTGAGCAGGTATAAGAGGGCCCTTCAGAGCTTTTGCAATTAAGTCCCTCACAGCTGCACCTCTACTAGTGTCAACACACATTCCATGGTCCCATAAAAGTTCATGATGATCGTCAATGTTCAACCACACTAACTGTAAATACGCTTTGCCAAGTATAAATCAGGTGTGCCCTAAACTACATATGTTAACTAAAAAGGAGACGGTTTGAATGTGTCTCACCTCTCCATTCTGTATAGGAAGCCTTGGTGGAGGAGGCCTAATCCACTCGGGACTTGATCCTTGAAGTGATACATTAGCCAATAACCCCACAACATCAATCTCTCCAGATCCAACTTTAGGTGCGACTCCAGGTTGCAGGTCAAATCTAAGATGTCAATATCATAGATATAACAAAAAAGTACAGAGGCCAAGTTAAGTTCAACACATAAATCATTGATGCAAAAACTAAAAAAATAGGGGAGGGGAGAACTCATACTCCACGGAATTTGCATCACAACCCTGGGGGATATCAGGGTCTGGCACCACATTTCTCACGGAACTATCTTTCGAAAAGCAATCAAACAATTGAGCTTGTACTTTATCACAAAACTGTTTCTGCAACTGCTCTCGCTTAGGGAAAGTCTGAATAAAACAAACCTTTGACATCAAATATATATTACAAATTCGATTCTCCCCACAATAGAACTTGTGGGTAGACATTTGAGGGTCTTCCTATAGACAAATTAAAAGTCAAATTATATTCATTTTGGTTTCCATGTCTTACATGCAATGAAGGATCGAAATGTACAATGTAATCTGAGGCCGACTGTTTCAGGAACTGCAAGACAGACATCCCTATCATATGAGTTATATAAGGAGAATTATATAAATGAACATGAGCGTAGGCATGTAGCTATATAATAAAATTAGATTAGACATTAGTACAATAGTACTAGGTATAAACTCAACAAATCTAACAGAAAACCGACTATGCTAGAGTTTCATATAGAAAGAGTCATAGTCTAGAATTAGATGCACAACACAAGACTCATATTTGCAAGGGTTCAATTGGAAGCTGAGGCTTGCTTTTTTATTCATAATATGTTACTTTCTCTGAAATCCATTATAATAATTAAAAATAGAAGGAAAAGGATGGCCTAAAGCTTCTATGTGCTAGTTCAATTTCAAAGAAAATTCATTCAGTAGTCTCAAAGCAGCTCCACTTACTGAGTGTATTAAGAAAGAGCATTTAGGTGGAAAGAGGATTGACAGAACAGTTTTCGTAAAGTTTTAGCCTTAGTTTTCGTTAAGTTTTTGACATAAAGGTTTATTCTATGCCTACGAGGATAGCACCGACATGAAAAAGGAATGTCAATCAAATACTTCAGAGAAAGTGAGAAACTATGTTAAACTACTTGAACACATTTGACCAAAAAACAAAAAACAAACTAAGGCTTTTGGTTTGACCAGAAATGTATATGTGTTGTTGGTTTATGTTAATTTTAGTAAAATAGTATTTTTATCTTTTAATTATGTTTTCCTTTTAGGATTAGGTTAAATCTTATTTTCTCTTTTTATCATTAGATATTATATTTTCCTTTTATGATTAGGTCATATTTCCTTTTATGATTAGATTTTATCTTTTCCTTTTATAATTAGGCCATCTCTTTGAAATCCATTGTTGGGTTCATAATTAAATGAAGAATTGAGAAGAATTTAAATTCCATATTTCAACGTGTGTCTTAGTGAAAACTCTTTGGTTCCTTTCAAACCAAAGCCTCAATAAATTTGAATAAACTGCATTACTCGTTAGTCCACAGAATGAAGCGATCTGATGCTGCTGGACAATCAATTAGCTAGTTTGTTCATTGTTACTCATTTTATGCCTTCTATTCTGGATTTTATCTTTTGGCTGTTTTGTTATTTTCGTTTTTCTTCGCTCCTCTACAGAGCTTGTATCCTTGAGTAAGCTTGTTCAAAAAACATCAAAATCTATGCAGATATTTAATTTTTATTTAAAACAAAAAGGACTCATATTGTCTATCCTTAGAGGAAAAAAAATAGCACATGAAGAAAAAGAGCTAATGGACAATGAGAACTCCAATAGTAAAGCCAAATCTCAACCCCAAACCTACGGATAGAAAAAACTGAAAAGGGGTCTAAGTTATGATTCTTTATGAGAAAAGGTTGAGGAAATTAACGCACAATAATAAACAAAATTCTAATGCATACAAATAAGATATTCCAATAACCATCTGCCAGTTGCGATTCCTCATATTGACACAGTAACTATTATTTATTTAGCAGATCATCTTCCCTACCAAAAGGCATAATAAATTCTTAAATAAGAAGGAAAGAAATGGTGACTTAAAGTCAATGTAGTCAATTTAAAAGTTGAACCTCTTTGCCACCACTGGAGCTGTCAGTTGCTAAAAGCTGGAAAACAAATGTCCTCTCAAATTTTTCAGCTTCCTCATCAGAAGCAGCCTGACAACCAAAATGCAAAGCAGAAAAACACAAAATTACTTAAATTAATCTGATTCAGAAAAGCAAGGATACAAGCAAAATCTCTTTGATAATCCATCCCGCAGAATAACATCTTTTTACTAAAACCCATGAAATGGAGCAATGGTAATCTTTGTTTTGAATCCTTATTGTTAATATTTTTTACTTCTAGTTCGTTTTCTCATTAGCTGGTCCATAAATTGTAAATGAAGGTGCATATGCAACTGAATTAAAATTAAATTATATTAGAGTTGAATAGAATAGAATAGAATAGGTATGATGATACTTACATGGACAATAAAAGATATAAAGGGATTATTAGAAGATTTCTGGGAGGAATAAGTTTGGTGAAGAATAGAAAATCCAACTAAACGTTGAGTGGCAGGGAGCAACTTCTTTGGCTGCAGTTTAGATCCATGATTAGATCGAAGAAAGAAAGGTAAGAGAAAGAAGAACCCTAAAATGACAAATGAGAAAGAAAGGATTGAATTGGAGAGAGTACCTCTAAGAGAATAGCGAGAGAATAACAGGCAACAAATTGACGAGTAGGGTTCGGGATCTTGGAGGTAAAATCGGCGATGATGTCCACAAACGAGCGCTCATCTCCTCCTCCTCCTGCTACCAAAGAGTGCAGGGTTCGGGATTCCTCTACCGTCAGCCACATCTTCATCCCTTCAATTCCTTCTTCTTGCCGATTCCCAATTCCTCTTTTTTCTAAATCTTCAGCCCTTCTTCTTACCTTACTTTCCTTTACTTTACTCTAAATGCTCTATTTCTTTCTTTCTTTCATCCGCCTCCCTCATATTATATATTATATTGCCTTTATCTTTAATAACTCAGACCTTTTTCTCACAAAATAAAATATTTATGGATAAATGACCCATTGGTAGAAAGGGTACAAATTCTAAATATCAAAACAAGCATAAAACTTAAAAATGATATCTTTTTTCTTTTTTTTAAAGAACAAGTCGAGGGAGTATTAAACTATATTTTCACATAATAATGAAATTATAAAGCCACTCACCTGACAATAATAATATCCCAATGTGCCTATGAATAAGATACTAGAGGTGAACAAAAATCCGACAACCTGAGTAACCCGAACCAACCCAACCTAATTTGACGGGTTGGGTTGGGTTAAATATATTTTTGGGTTGAGTTGGGTTCAAAATTATGAAATTTTATGAGTTGGGTTGGGTTAAGGGTTGACATAAAATTAACCAAACCCAACCCGACCAACCCGAATTTATTATTTAGTTTAAAAAATATTTTTTATACATATAACATAATTATTATGTTATTTAATTATTTAGATTATATGTATATTTATTTAATTATTATTGTTAGACTTTTTATTT
>JBBMKA010000004.1:120263-131541 GCA_037833695.1 Sechiopsis laciniata
GCTTTGGGAGAAGCTTGAAGCGATGTATCAGGCAAAGAGCATTTCAAATCGGTTGTACCTGAAGGAGCAATTTTACATGCTGTGAATGGAGGAATGGACGAAAATCTGAGATCATCTGAGTGTTCTCAATGGCATTATCTCTGAGCTAGAAGTGATTGGAGTCAAGATAGAGGACGAGGATAAGGCACTGAGGCTTATCTTGTCACTTCCCCCTTCTTATGAACATATGAAGCTGTTGGTTGATATAATTTTTACTCCAATCCATCAGCTTAAGCTTTTGGATTGATTGATGGTTTAACATAATTCAACATGGTATCAGAGCAGAAGGTCATGAGTTCGAATCCCTGCCAAGTTGTGTCCTCTCCAATTAAAATTAAATTCCACTTGTAAGGCAAATTTACTCCAATCCATCAGCTTAAGCTTTTGGATTGATTGGTGGCCAATCTTGAGGATTCAACACTGGTAGTTGGCAATTGGAAGAAGATGAAAAACTTTGTGCAAAAGAGAGGCTATTTGGAATGTGGACAACATGGTCACATGAGAAACAATTGTCCTAACAGAGCAAGTTCGTCAAAAGGCTCTGGTTCGGATGCTGACGTGGTCTCTCTCGTTGGGGGATTTGGTGACTTTCTATGAAGAAAGAAATAAATCATTCTCATGGTATGTCCGCTTTGCCATGATAGAGGATGTGATGTCAACAGTTACACAAGTTTGCACACGGGCATTGACCTAGTAGTTATCTAAGGTGTGTGGTGGAAGTTATGTTGATGGCTGAAGAACTTCCAGGTAAGCCAAGTAGGTGGAAGTTGCACCATAAGTTTCAGTAAGGTATATTGACATGTGAGGAAGAAGAAAAATCTTGGTATGTGAGATTTCAAGTGTTATACTTTTTATGGTGGAGTATGTTATAATTCTCTGAGTTGAGAATTATGATTGTCAGATAAGACAATGTTGCAGCAGAAGATGTGGATTCTTCAAATATCTCGCCAAGGTGGAATTTGTTGGGTTTTGGCAAAATATTAGAAGTGAATTTGTCCCACATCGGAAAGGTGCAAGGTAGTGGTGTGCTCTAAGCACTATAAAAGAAGCATAAGGCTTTGGTTTCAAAGCATTCCAGCCAGAAGCACTTTAAGCTTGATGTACTGACTCTAGTTAAATTCCTTTTGTATTCTCTTGTAGAGAGTGGGACAAAGGGTGGTGTGAGTAGTATAAGCTTTGAAGAAAATGTTTTTTATAATTGGGTTCGGGGAGAGAATTCTGTGTGGTTGTAGCTATTTTTCACATAATGAAAGTTCTTTCTGTCCGTGGTTTTTTCTCCAGTTTGGAGTTTTTCCACGTGTTCTCTATTTTGTTGTTTCCTTTTAATTTCTCAGTATTTTTCTGCTTATTCTTGCTGTTATTAGGGAAGGTTTTTCCTAACAAGTGTTGGGATGCAAACAAAGTATCCCACATTGGTTAGATGAGGGAAAGATCATGGGTATATAAGTGATGACAACCATCTCCATTGATATGAGGCCTTTTGGGAGAAGCCCAAAAACAAAGCCATTAGGGTCTAGACCCAAAGTGGACAATATCATATTAATGTGGAGATTTGGGTAGGGTTGTCATCTTTATCAATTTGTATCAGATTGGTGCCCCAAACATAACCAAGACGATAAATCACCCCGGGGTAGAATAAAGACGTTTGGAGCCCAAAGACAAGAATTTGTGGTAGCTTTACCAGACTGGCAGTGTACTCTCAGGAGAAGAGAACTTTGGTTTGGATGTGAGCTAGACAAATTGACTAGAGGTGTACCCTCAGGAGAAAAAGAGATAGTCGAATATAATAGTCGATGCGGAAATCCGGTGTATCTGCATTTAGACGGATTGACTATTTGAGGGAAGGCTCGGTCTTTGTTCGAGGGGAGTATTGAATCCTCGGGTGCCGAATCAGAAGTTGAGCCCACGAAGAGGCTCGGTGGAACTTTGTTCGAGGAGAGGATTGTTGGGATGCAAACAAAGTATCCCACATTGGTTAGATGAGGGGAAGGTCATGAGTATATAAGTGATGACAATCAACTCCATTGATATAAGGCCTTTTTGGAGAAGCCCAAAAACATAGTCATGAGGGTCTAGGCCCAAAGTAGACAATATCATATCAATGTGGAGATTCGGGTAGGGTTGTCATCGTTATTAATCTTTTCCCACTACAAAAACTCATAGAGCCCTTGACGAGACAAAACCAGAGAAATAAGAAAAGTGATGGTAGATCACCTTGGCGAGGGCCTCTCAAAGCTGCAATCCTCCATCTCGACTGAACATTGATGAAAATTGAAAATTTGGGATTTCTCACACACTCGAGAATCCATTGAATCTACTCGGAACTAAAGTTCTCAGTTTCAAGACTTCTTCCAGAAAATCTTAGTAAACATTATCAAATGCTTTTTTAATATTCAATTTAAGCACCCACGCTTTCTTTTTTCTTGACCCTATACTCATCTATCTCATTAGCAATAAGTATAGAAGAAATAATCTTCTAATCAATGTTGAGAGGAACTAACCGCAAACCAGTAAACCTGATGTACAACCTGCTGAAAAAATTAATTGTTTCATTTTCACTCTCCCAAAAGGACAACAGCACCTCCCCTCATAATTCATCAATTCCTAAATCATCATTTTCCTCTTCTTAGCTGTCAGAAATCGTATTCTCATCCCCTTCTAATGAAGCTTTCACTTTTAATCAAATTTCTATCCTCAAGAAGATACAAGTTCATCAATTCTTTTTCGATAATTCATGAGAACATGATGCAGAAATTTCAGCTTTTGAATCCAACATACTGATTTCATCTAACAAATCTTTCTTCTTTTTATGCTCAAACGACAATGGAAAATGATGAGAGAGTATACAAACTTGCCTAATCACCTGTGAATTCTCAAAAAGATTATTCCAATCCTTGTTTACAAAAAACGATCAATCAGACAGCTCGTGTCTTCTACACCAAGCCTTGACCGAGTGTAGTTCCCGTTTGCCAGAGGAATTTCAAGCAAGCCAAACTCCTCAGTGAACTTTGTTAAACTTTCTCCTAACCCTAGTTTGTCTTCTCTGAGGAAAACGCTCATGAATTCATGAAGTGGTATTGAAGTCCCCACCAATATACCAATGACGATTGCAATGAGAAGCAAAGATCCTCATTCTTCCCATAAAAACTTCCTTTACGTCTAATCTGCCTAATTGCTTAATAAGCTCAAAAATTCTTGTTTTTGTTTTGGGGTTCAACCTTTAAGGTGAACTATATCTATACCTTAACCAATTGATATAAGAACAGTGTGTGTGTGTGTGTTTTTGGGAACAGTATGCTGATTTTATTATTTTAGGTTTGGTTGCAGTCAAAGATCTTTTCATCGAAGTTCAAGCTTTCTGCATCGAATTCTCTCGTATCAGAGAAGCGGCAGCATTATTCAGGCTTCTTAAATCTTTGGAATGAGCTGCTGCATCTCAGCCAAGCCTAGCAGTCCATTCTTTGTAAATTGCAATTGTTAGCTTAGCATTTTATACTCCAAGTCTTAGGCCCCTCTCTCCTCCTGCCTCTATCTATGGTTTAGCAAATATTTGACTAAATATATATTTGGCTTATCTCACTTCCCACATTCACATCTTATTATGGATCTTCGTTGTCTTGCTTTGGAAGCCCACCAGAATGGTGGTTTCAGGTTTGGCTTCTCTGTTTTTCTTTCTTTTAGGCAAGTAATATATATTTCTTATACCATAGGGGTCAGAGGATTCGAGCTATAGAACTCATGATTCTTTACACATTCAAGATACTAGTTGACTTACACTTTCTTAGCTTCTATGCAAGTTGCATTTCGTATTTATGCTTGAATGTTAGGGATATCACTCCAAGGTCACATGGGGATGCACCAATTTGTACATCCTTCAACTAATCAGTCCACATTTTTTCAAGTACATCAACTACTCAATTATAATATTTAAATTAAAGAAATAACATAATAATATAAATTAAATATTTTTATCGCTTATAAAATTAAGTGAAATTGTATTAGATGAGTTGTTTTCACAAAATAATTTTAACTGTAAGCAAATTTTAAAGTATTTGGATCCATAATCATTAATATATTTCAATTATACTATAAATACTTATTAATACAAAACAATATTTGCTAATTTTTTTAAAAAAATTAACATATTTACAATTATTTTATAGATTTGACTAATTTCATAAATTTCCTTAAAATTAAATAATTAAATCATAAAATTAAAATTAAAAAGAACTAAATCATCAGGAATAAAAAAAATAATCAGGAATAGTAAAATTAAATAATCCCTCAAATTAAAATAAATATAAAAAAGAATGGGATGATAAAATCATTAGGTTGAAATTATAAGAAATATAAAATTGAATAAGTTTTGTTTTATATCATGTTTATTTCTCAAATGCATAGTAATTTTTTCCGTCTCCGTCACCAATTATAATCATCGATCTCACGAAAATTTTCAATTTTAGAAAACGTGGACAGATGCAATTAATTTTCAAAATGAAGACGCCTTTTTTTCACTTTTAGTATTAATAAATTAGTCTTCAAACTAAATTATTTGAATATGTTTATTTCTAAACAACAATCTAGATCAAACCTACTAAAATATGTTATACTTTGATGACATCTTAGAACCAATCTCAATCATTCGAGGTGCGTCGTAAATGTCACCAAAAATGCATCTCTTTCTCCGTCAATCTGAAGTCATCTCTATCAATTCCCTCTTTGGTTCTCAATCCATGTCACATTTCTTAATCATCATTATTTCATGAATTTGTTTAAGAAAAACACCCAAATTCTAAACAAGAGAAATACAGTTTTAACATAACATATACAAATGAAATGGTAGTTATATTGAAACCTATCGAGAAATAACCATGTTCAAATAGTTATCTATCCTTGCAACAAAGAAGGTTTGCCTTAAAGCTTGTAATAAAGAAATTATGCTCAAATAAAGACCTAACTTTTGTCAAGGTATCATATTTGTTACAATACAATACTTTAAGAGAGATATTCCACTAGTGTTCATTACTATTTTAGGAACTTATTCAATATGTTAGGTAGACAACTTAATCCCTTTTAGAATGACACAAGTGAGAATAGTATTGCGCCAAGGCGTAGATTATTGTTTGAAGCACACATAAGACTCACTCATATTAAGAAATTGGTTTTGAGCGAGAGAGCAAGATAGCAAGAGGGTAAAAAAGAAAACAAGGCCTGAAAAACACATAATACACAAGTTTGATAATGCCACCTTGTCTTGTAGGAAAACCACATGAACCCAGGATGATTGGCACACTGATTTTAGAGCCTTCCCCTAAAACTCAGTATCCAAACAAGATACCATAACCTTCGAAACCATCGACCTTGCAAACGGAATGTAGCTCAAGCTATACCTATCAGTCAAAAGAGAGGAAAATGTGAATGTATGAAGCTGAAAAGATATGGGGGGTGGGGTTGGTATATAAAGACATTTGTAGACCATATAATCATATCCTTTTCTCTCTCGTGTAAAAAATCAAGCATACAAGGATATGAAAGAGAAAATAAATCGGCTCTTCTTTCATGAATGATAGTAGCTCTGAGAACATAGATAACAAAAATTTGTTCCTAAGGGACAGCTCAGTTGGTTGAGACTATGAATTTCAAGGTACGATCCCTCGGGCGTCCTTGGTTCGAGACCTCTGGGAAGCACTTAAACTAAAAAATCCTTGAAGTATTTCAGGTTCATCCTTGGGACGTGGTACTACTTCAATTAAGCAGAAAAAACATAACTAAACAAGGAAGACGAAGATTTCTGACAATCAGTTGAATAAAAGAAAAATGGTCAAGCAAAAGAGAAGAGAACTATCTGTGCAATTGCAAAACAGTTGTTAACATACTCAAGATTCTGATTCTAAATGAAACTAATTTGAACATTTTCTTATGTTGACACCTGCTCCAGATTCTTAAGAGAAAAATCGATGATAAATGAGTGAGATATATTGGTAAGATAAGGAAAGAAACAACTTCAACTTACCAAATTAGGGCGCCAAATTCTAAAATGAGGGCAAGAAGTGTCAACAGCTTGTTGTGGACCTGCATTATAATTATATGAAAGTACGATGAGAAATTAACAATGACTTGCCTAAACAAAGACAGGATTCTCTATAAATGAGTTATTACTATAAGATATTTTATGGAACCACAAACTCAACTTACATAGAGAGCACAAAAAAGAGCAAATATCATGCTAGCAAGGTATATGGCTGTCGCATAAATCCGAACAGGATCAAGCATCATAGTCACTTGCCTTTTGGGGCCTACGAGAAATGCTGTGCTGCCACAAAAACAATTAAGATTTACAAAAAGGGAAAAACAAAAGAAAGAGGCTAGGACAGGCAGAGGTTTGGTTGGATAAAATGGCTATCTGGCAAAAGAGTCAAGCGAGATAAATGTTGCCACGTGATGGGATCATGAAAAAATCCAGAAATTGAAGAGAAAACTATATATATATATATATATATATATATATATTTTGAGAAAGTGCTAAATAGAAAATCAACACCAGAATTATCAAGAGAAAATCTCTGTGCTATTCATCATTAAGATAATCCTTTCAACTCTCTACAACATCACACACTCATGAAGAAGAAGAAGAGAAAGCTTCACACAGAGATGAAAAACTCCTGACCTAATACATCAAGCTGCAGGGGATAACAAAACACCCTGACCAACCACGCACACACTCGGGCTTCTACAAAGACAGCCCTATTACAACGATTTAATAACAGGCCCATTACAAACATCTTTTGGGCCTGGACCAGTACACACATGGGACTCTTTCCTAACATATATATATATATACAAAATCTTATTAGAGGGTCTAAATTGATTCACTTATAAAAATTTATGTTTTAATTGATGCAATTAATAGTTTGGTTTTTTTAGCGTTTAGGGAGCACACTCCATTTCTTTCCCATCTCTTCTAATAATCTAATTGATCTTCAGCCCAGTGTTCTAAAAAACTCAAGGCGCAATAGACCTCTAGAACCTGAGGCGCAAAGCACACCAAAAGGCGCATGCTTTTTACTTAAGGTGCACTATATAAAAGAAACATAAAATATATGTGTGTACACAATAAGAACACTTTCATGAAAAGAAATGAAGTTTTAATCAAGAATAATATATAAAACATACATAAGATTCAACTACGAACCTTCATTTCATGGAGGAAATAAAGTTTAGCTAAGAATAATATATAAAACTTACATAAGATTTAACTATTAACCTTTATTTTATAGAAAGAAATGGAGTTTTAATCAAGAATAGTATATAAAACATACATGATGAATCAACTATTAACTTTTGAACTTAGTGTTGTGAAGAAGAACTCACGAACGATAGTGTAGATGGAGAAATAGAGAATGTGTGGCTAGAGAAGCAGGAGAATATGAGTTGCGGATGAGAGCAAAAAAAGAGAAAGAAAGTGAATGTTGCCTTCGTGAGTTAAAGAATTAAGATATTTAAGGTATTGAAATGTCTTGAATCAATTGTCTCGCGCTTCAAATGACCTAGTACAAGGATCTCGCTTCACAAACGCCTACAACACGCGCACCTTGGTGTGCTCCACGACTCCACGAAAAGTGCCAAAAGGTGCACACCTTATTAATGGCGCCTTACCTTAAGGCGAGGCACATGAACTGCAACTTGTGCTCAGGCGCACGATTTGGTACGCCTGGGAACACCTTTGAAAACATTGCTCAAGCCTTTTGAACCTCTTGCCTTTAGTCTGATTTATTTATTTATTTTTATAAGAAACAATTTCATCAAAATATGAAATATAAGAAAGGGGAAACCCCAATGAGTTACAAAAGAGATCTCCAACAATTAATAAGAGAGTCATAGACTCATAGCTATAGTTATGAAATAGAGGTTCCTCGCTACTCCGAAACAAAAAGATTCTTTCTTGGGAGAGTTATAATCACAACATTATTTTGTAATTACAACCTTTCCACGATTTTTATCAATTAGAAAGCTTATAGTTTTTAGGGGCTCTACTCACCCCTCCTCACCCTATCCCTAGGCTGTCCTACTTTTTTCTTTCTAATATCATATTGTTTTTTGTATTAAAAAATAGACCAACTGTGAATATTAAAAGCAAAGAGAGTTACTATTATGGAAGCTACCATACCTGCCATAAGCCAAGTAAATCTAAAAAATCTCTCAATAAGAATCAATAACAAATAGAACAACCTATAAACACAAACCTTCCAAGTGATAGCAGGTTGCCCAATGTGAAAGCTATTCCAAATTTGATTGGATTAAAGAAAACAAGCATCGACTGTTGCATGTAAATAAACAAGATGCAAATTAGTGCTTACAAGAAGATAACCAATTCTTCTATCCAGAGTAAGTCTTGAATATATAAAAGTTAAGACAATTTTCTTTGACCTGAAAATATGACGAGGAAAAGTATTCCTTTTGCATTTGTGTGAGCATTTTTTTAACAAGAAACAAACTTCCCGTTGATATAATGAAAAGATACATAAAATGTTTAAACGACAAACACCTGAAAAGAACTGAGTTTTATAATCAATTGTTTAACCAAAATAATAAAATGGAATTTATAATTGCGAGGCCAGTTTTAAACCTTTTTCGTAGAAAAACATGAATGCAGATGACATGATATATCTACAGCTGGATTTCTAAATATCACATATTTTGTCTGAAACAGTGTGATCCAGACAAAAACCTTGTCAAATAGTATAAGGACATGATGCATTTTCATCCCTTGGAGTTCTTCAAATAGATTATGAAATGTCGTAACCATGAAGTTCATCATAAATTGGAGCAAACCCATCACAGTTCAATAGCTTCTTCTAAAAAATCCTTTGAAAGAAAAAACAAATTAGAAGACACCAACATATTAACAAAAAGTAGATGATCATGATACCATCCCAGGCTTCCACTTTCAGTTGCATTACAAACGGAAAAGATCACTTTCCTATAACAAAGTCAACATTGCTCTTGGGATTTATAGTATAAGTGAATATCGGAATTTGGAATGACTAAATAAACAGAAAGGTGAAATCAATATTAGTTTCAAGGATACTTACCATCAATGTACATGTTACACCAGCAGAAAAGCATATGGCAAAACCATAAAACCGCTGTTGAATTAAGAGAGGGAGAGGGATGAATTAGTAGGATAAAACATGCCAATAGGTGAACAATATTAAAAGCACATAATTTTTTTTTAAAATTCATAACTGTTCGGGTCAGCTTATGCGCACTCGACTATTATCACAAGACATACCCATGACCCTATAACATTTGACATTTGGATGTCAAGGAAACTTGTAGGAAATTAATTTCTAGGTAGGTGGCAATCCATCAGTTCACCTCTTAGTTCTCCGAGACCAAGACCACTAGACCATTCCATGATGGTTAAAGAGAAAAAGGGCATTAAAGCACAACATTGATACAGAAAGAAAAAGGAAAAGGGCATTAATTGGCATATGATAAGAACCAAATATATATATTATAATAAAAAGATAATATAGATACTAATTAACCCAAGTGTTAAAGGTACTTGGACCCTCCCGATCTTGAGATCACTCTCAAGCCCTACATACTCAATATCTCAATACTTCTCAATCTGTCCTTACCTCCCTTTTCTCTCTTATTTATAGTCTAATATTCTTATACTACTCCTAATGGGATTGGTCATTCCTTATCCTACTCCTAATAGGATTGGTCATTCCTTATCTTACTCCTAATAGGATTGACAATTCCTTATCTTACTCCTAAACTGGCCTTATCATTACCCGGCCCCCACAATACACCTTGTCCTCAAGGTGTTTATTACAAAAGAATAATAAAAACAAAAGGAAACAATAATAATAGTAAAAAAATGGTGATTGGAGGTGGCGCCGGAGATGGTGGCGGGTGATCGAAGGTGGCGGCGGTGGCCAATAAACGATCTTGATCCTTCTTTTCCATTATCATGAGCTTATGTCGTTTCTTTCGTTTTCTCATTCGTCGAATGGATTTTCTTTTTCTCGCCCATAATTGTATTTTTTGGTGGTTTCGCATTTGTCCATTCTTTCTTTTCTTCATTGACGAATTCATTCTTCTTCGTTCTTGGATTAACTTCTTCAATGTGATGAATTCTCGCCTCAGTTTTTTTCTTTCGAATTTTTCCAAAACTACCGCTTTTGACCATTGTAGATTTTAAAAAAGTGTCTTCTTTAACAAGCTGGTTGTAGTGTTCTTTGATTTCTTCCCACCATCCTTTCTCTCATGTTTCGCCAATAACAATGTTTCTTGCTCCTTGTATTCGGTCCAATCTTTTCTTAATTCTTTCATCTCTTTCTTGAAATCATCTTCCCATCTCCCTATCATTTGTTTCAACATGACCTCCATCTTAACTTTCAATTTCTTCATCAAGATTTGATGCTCTTCTCATTGAAATAGCATAATAATCTTCTAGATTTGCATCAGTCTTACCATTGCTTGTCGTTTCCACTTTCTTGATTTCTTCATGGAATTTTCTTAAATCTTTCTCACCGGAGTAAGTGGATTCTTGATTCGATTTCTTCTCTCTCCCCACTTTTTTCTCTAAAGATTTGTTATTTACCCTTGTAATGCCATGTTTGAATATGATTTTCTGCTTTTCTTGATATTTCTTTTCCAACATGATGATTTCTTGGCTTGATTTCCTCACCTCATTCTCTTTCTTAGATTTTGCCACTAATATTGCCTTGTTATCTTTGTATTCAACCTCAATGATTTCTTGCCTTGGCCTTTTTTCCTCTGTTTTCTCATCTTTCTTGATTTCTTTCCCTTTGTTTCTTGATTCTTGCTTTCCTTCACGCTCATCCAATTTTCTGAATAATTCTGCCATCCCACGTTCCATTGCTTCATCTACATTCTTTTTTATCAATCTTGATTGTTCTGTTGCTAGTTCAGTCATCTTCACTTCCAGTGCTTCGACACAAGTTTCCATTCTCGTGTTGGTCATTATGTTGCCCAATAATTTGAAGCTCTGATACCAATTGATAAGAACCAAATATATATATTATAATAGACCAATCAGCCTCACCACTTTTTTATACAAGATTATTGCCCGTGTTCTCTCAGAAAGGCTGAAATCTGTTTTACCTGATTGTATTTCTGCAAATCAGTCTGCCTTCGTTGCGGATAGGCAAATTTTGGATGCATCTCTTATTGCCAACGAGATCATTGATGATTGGCAGAGAAA
>JBBMKA010000004.1:131641-144887 GCA_037833695.1 Sechiopsis laciniata
TCATTAGATGGTCACAAGTTAAGGCACCTATTGATCAAGGTGGACTTGGGATTCCGGATATTGGGCTAAAAAACGACACTTTATTGGCCAAATGGTCTTGGAGATTCGCTAAAGAAAAATCTGCCCTATGGAGATTACTAATACACAATAAATACGGATCCTCTCCTAATTCTTGCATTCCCGGAAAGAAGAACTTGCATCTGCCCAAGGGCCCATGGAGAAATATTATCAAAGTGGGGAATTATATTTACAGCAACATTGAACACAAGGTGGGAGACTGTAAGAGCACATTATTTTGGGAAGAGGTTTGGATGGAACATTTTTGCCTCAAAGATGGATTTCCTCTTTTCTACCATCTTTCCCTAAAGAAAAATCGCCCCATTGCTGATTTTTGGTCTCATGCGTCAAGCGACTGGGATTTATCTCTTCGTAGAAACCTCACTGATCCGGAAATAGCTGAATGGATCAATCTTTAACAAAAGCTGGCAGGCATTACTCTCAATGACACAGAGGATGATTGGAAGTGGAAGCTTGATAACAGTGGCAGCTTTACTTCAGAATCTCTTTCCAAAAGATCAGTGCTCCCATCGACTCTATCTCAATTGAATTTGAATGTTTATTTAAGAATCTGTGGAAAGGTATGCAACCTAAAAAAGTCAAGTTTTTTGTTTGGGAGCTCATTCACAAGGCTATCAATACCGATCAGGTTCTTCAAAAGAAGTTTCCTAATAGAACATTATCTCCTAGTTGTTGCAGAATCTGCTATAATGATGAGGAATCTCAAAATCACATCTTCATCCATTGTGCTTGGGCTAATTACTTTTGTAACCAGCTCCTTGATACGTTTGATTGGAATTTTGTACGCCCCCGTGACACTCGGTCACTCTTATTTTACATTCTGGAGGGGCACCCTTTCAAGAATTCTACAAAGGTTCTTTGGTTAAATATGGTATTCGCTTTTTTCTGGAAATGGTGGGGTGAAAGGAACAATAGGATATTCAAAGAGGATCATATCTCCCTTGAATCCCTCACCGAAGCTACTATACATACTGGAATTCTTTGGAGTCATAGGCTATCTCCTTTTTGAAACTATGATCTTTCCTTTTTATTTGCACACTGGCAACATCTTTTGTAAGGTTTCGTGGATCTCATTGTAATATTCATTGATCAATGAAAGTTACCGTTTCTTATCAAAAAAAAAAAATTATAATAAAAAGATAATATCGATACTAATTAACCCAAGTGTTAAAGGTACTTGGACCCTTCCAATCTTGAGATCACTCTCAAGCCCTAGATACTCAATATCTCAATACTTCTCAATCCGTCCTTACCTCCCTATTCTCTCTTATTTATAGTCTAATATTCTTATCCTACTCCTAATAGGATTGGTCATTCCTTATCCTACTCCTAATAGGATTGACAATTTTTTATCCTACTCCTAATAGGATTGACAATTCTTTATCCTACTCCTAAACTGGCCTTATCAACATATGCTGAAAAAGTAAAATTTTGGATCAATCAATCCAAAGTTCTTCTTCATCCAGCCGTAGGTGAGTGTTGTGTAACTAACCAACCTTCAGCGGGATGTCAATTAAGCATTTATAGCTTCATAACTGTTGAGCGAAAAGAGACTAGAGACAGTCCTAGGGCTGAGAGTAGAGACAGTCCTAGGGCTGAGAGTAGAGACAGTCCCCACCCACGCAAACAACTAATAGACATAAGTCTTCCAATTGAAAGGAAACTACAGAGTTCCTCAAAAACAATAGTACCATTCTGAAAAATACTCTCAACTCTTAAATCCACAAGTTAGAGAGTCTCGGTCGGTGGCTTGGAGAGTCAAAGAGCAATGTCAAGGTTAGGTGATTGAGGACTCGTATAGAAGTAAGAAGAGGGTTCACTACTTGTTAAAATTGAACATAACTATAACTGAGGTTTTAGTTCTTCATGATGAGTATCAATCATGGTATGGCTATGGCGTTGATTTGTTTGAACAGATTGGTAATAGAAATCCAGTTACAATACAACAACCTAGTTTCAGAATGAGAAAATGATTTGAAGGAGACCTGTTTGGTGGAGAGCGTGCAATTGCGATTGAAATCGTCCATGAACAACCAGGAAGAAGAGTTAGCAGAATCATCAGAAGCTTCACGTTCTACCTCCACCTCAACTCCAACTAACATTTTCATTTTCTCGAATGCCGCATTCATCTTCTCCATTACTTGTTCGTCGCCGATTCAAATTCACAGAGATCTAAGCCAATCGATGCTGCAAACACCACTTGCTCTGCCACAAATCTCTCAATTCACCACCAACCGCCTCCACCCGTCGCCGTCTCGCTCCACCCTGGTCTTTTGAGATTTTGAGCTACTGGTTTGAAAACACTTCAAAATTACTAAAAACTATGGTGTATGATACCCTAAACTAGGGGTGTTTGTTTGTCGAATTTATGGTAATTTAAAATAAGTAATGAGTAACTACTCAAAAAATTATATTCAAATTATATTCAGATTAGTTTTGTAATTATTTGAAATAATTTTTCATTTTTATTACTAAAAAAAACTTTCACTTCTTTTTAATCATTTATTTCTAATTATTTAAAATAGTTTATAGTCCAAAACCTCATTTACACACCTCCTTAAAAATTTCAAAAGTATCTATAAACCTTCAAGAATATCTTTGTCGTATTACCCTAATAGAAAAATAATGTGAATTGTTAAATGCTTAAAACAATCTGTATCACTTGGGAAAATATTGCCAGGTGGATTGTTTAGTGCGTAAAAGTTTGAAAGAATGAAGGAAAATGGTATATTAAGAAAAGAAATATGTGTCTCTTATTCATAAGAAGTCAAGCTTTCCTTAAGAGTATATGTAGCACCATTTGATTCCACCAAATTTTTACTTTTTAATTTCTCATTAATATTGATAAAAGAAAATTTTTGTGCCACGAAATGGTGCCACATATATCCGTAAGGAGGGCTTGCCTCCTTATAAATAAGGAGGCAAGTATTTCTGTATTAAGAAATGAAAATATCTAAATTATGACTTTCAAATCCTGTTTCACAACGAAAAGAAAATGAAATAAGGTCAAAATTAAGGCTTGTTTTTAATACAAATCAATAAATTTAAGTGAACATCTGAAAGTATTGTGCATTCGACAAAAATATAATGTGAAAGAATGCTCATTCGGTGAGCAACCCTACGACTCATTTGGTAGTAAATAAACCATCATCGATGGTGGTGACGAGTAGAAGAAAAGGCTTGAATGAATTTATTGTAGAAAAAAACAGAGAGTTTGGGAATAAGATTTAGCAGGTGCATGCAAATGTAAGATTTGAGATTTTGAGAAGGATTTTTTTACAAAGAATTTGGTGTTAACTACGACAGTGTTAAGATTGTAAGCATGAGTTTGCTTCAACTTGTTCATAACAAAATTTGCAAATAACTTTGTTAATGCAATGGCTAGAGTTTGAAGATGGAAAGTTCATGGTAAGTTGGATATTCTCTATTTGCTATGAAAACCAAGTTTACTCGTTTGTATTGAAATTAGGTAATATTTTCAACATAACCACATTTCGTGAAAATTGAATTTGAAATCCTTAATTAAGATATACTGATATTTATCTTTTCTTCTTTCAAATCGATAAATGTAATATTTCCATGATTGTTACACTTCAACAATCCACATAACATTTTTTCAAGTTATATAGGTTGTTTTAAGCATTTAACAGTCCACATCAAAGGAAGGTTCTTGAAAATCGAAGGGCACTTTTGAAATTTTTAAAAGATTAGGGATATTTTTTATACAACCATCATAAGAAGGGCATAAAATCAAACATTTCTTCAATGAAAAAAGTGTGAGTGTGTTGCTTTACACTTAGTTAATGGTTCCTTAAAACAATTCTTAAAATGTCCTAATGATGAAATGAAAACTAAATTTAATCTTAAAAAAAATGTAAAATAAATTTTGATATTCAATAGTAAAAATGTAACATTTTAAAACCTATAATCAAATACAAATAAATTCAAAATTTACAAATAAAAGTATAATATTTTAAAATATAGAAACGTAGTCATGATTTTATCATATTTATTAAAAATAATCAATTTCATTTAACAATAAATCATAATAATCATAAAAATGATAGAAATTTGGTTGTAAATAGTAATTTCTAAGTATTTATATTTGTATTAAAATAATTTTTTAAAAAGAATAATACTTGTCTCCTTATAAATACAATCTTAAGATCTATATGGTACCCTTTGGTTGCCACAAACAAATTTGTTTCACCATTATTAATAAGAAAAAATAATAATAATTTGTGGCACCAAAGGGTGCCAAATATACTCTTAAAGAATGTCTCCTTATTTATAAAGAGATAAATATTCATCTCTTAAAATTTTTAATATTTTCATCCATATTAAAATATGAAATATTTAACTTTGATTGAAACCTAACCGTTTTAAATTATATTGGATTGAAATTTATTGGTTTCACTCGAAGTCTACCATAGGTAGTCATCCATTTAATGTGATTTGTATGAATTTTTGCTATATTTATTTTTTCTTTTCTTTTTCTTTTTAAATTGATAGATTTTTTATTCTTCTTTTTGCTGCTCATGAAAAATCCCCAAGATAATAATAATAGTAATAAGTAAGGCCAAAGAGAGAAAAAAGAACGAACTAAAGGGAGGAAGTGAAGAAATATTTGAGGTATCTTTGCTTGTAGAGAATCTCTTTAGCCAATTAAACTAAGTCTCGCCAATTCATTAGTTCCTTTT
The DNA here is from genome assembly GCA_037833695.1 of Sechiopsis laciniata. Taxonomy (NCBI): domain Eukaryota; kingdom Viridiplantae; phylum Streptophyta; class Magnoliopsida; order Cucurbitales; family Cucurbitaceae; genus Sechiopsis; species Sechiopsis laciniata. Next base: position 136,420 of record JBBMKA010000004.1, read on the forward strand.
CTATTTTGGTTACAACTTTAGAAATGGAATACTTGAAAACGCTTAAGATGAATTGAGTTCAATTCCTAAAATTAGTACTAGGAGCACATATATTTGTTTAGTTATTATTATTATTTTCTTTGGTAGTTTCATATAACAGTAATTTTATTATTTGTTGGTAATCGAGTTCAACATCATCCTGATGAGTTCGATCTCGAAAAGCGATATCTAACTTTCATATTAATTGAGAATTAATGTTAGGGCCGCCTGACCCTACAACATTTGACTGTCAAGAAATTCATAAAAAATTAATTCTTAAGTACATGATTATTATGAATTGAACTCATCACCTTAAACACTCCAAAAAAAATTTTGACCATTAAACAATTCCATGATAATTGTAATAATGTCGTCTTTGTAGTTTGACATGATTTACTCTTTCTTAAATGAGTAAGGAGTATATAAAAAAAAATCTTTTTGTTCGGGTCACCTCTTTAATTGACACCCATAAATGCCACACTGGAGGTATTTATTCTGGAGTCGGTTTGGTTACAAAATGAGTTTATCGAAGGTAGCCATCAATTTTTTCATTGCATATTTAATTCCCCTATCAAAGATGTTATAGATGAACTATAAAAAAAGGTTAGGTATTTGGATAATATTCTTCCATTCTTTTTCTTTTGTTATTGTAGAAATTTATGCTTATACCTCATCTATGAGGCTTTTCATTTTTGCTTTACAAGTCACGTTCACCGTTAAAACATTCATCATTTGTAATTTAGGTTTAGGGATCATAAAAAATTAAATTTAATAATAGGATTAAAATCTAAATTTATCCGAAGAACCAAATTTGTAATTTAGGTTAAACTATTAGTAGGTCACGAAGGATTAAATTGAATTTGACGATGATTTGGAGTCCGGACTGTGCGATTTAAATTGTGTTTTTGTCCTTGTTATACTCTGGCTCACTGTCTCCGGCCATCTTTTTCTCCACATTTTTTGGTATTGGATCTGTTTCCGGCGACAATCTTCAAGTTGGTATTGTATTCTCTATCTATCCATTTCTCTCTCTCGTGTAATGGCTGAAATTTTCTCCTATGATTTTTGTTCTCTTTGTTCTCATCGTTTATAGATCAATTTTGTTCCCCCGTGCCGTGCATTTCTTTCTTCTTGATCTCATGTAGCGGAAGTGTGTGTGATCGGAAAATCGATTCCCTTTGCGCGATGATCGGTTCATCTTTTCTGTTTGTTAACCCTATAATCCTTGTCCCTCTAGCGTTTTGTAACACTAGAATGTGCTAGGTTTCGAATTCTCTTTTTCTTCCTGCCTGATTTGAGGAGTTATTCTGGGACTTCAGTGAAGTATAGTGTAGTTTCGAATGTGTATTTTGCTTTCACTACTTTTATAATAAAAATCTGCCTGATAGCGCTGTTTATATACAATGAACAGGTTGCAATTGCATAAAAATGAGCTCGACCAGAGGTCGTGGGAGGCCTTTTAATTCAGGTACCAACAATGGAAAGTCGCCAAAGGAGAGCAATGTTTCTGGAAGTTCTACCACTGCGCCAGACCATTTGAGTCAGGGTGTGGCGGATGTAAGCCTGGATTCTGGTCACGTAGATGGTGATTGGGAAGTTTTTGCCAAAAAGTCCAGGAACAAAACTGGGACCAATGCATCTAAACAAAGGGGTGCCCAGAATTTCAGTCCTAATGGGGGTGGAAGAGGAAAGGCTGGTAAGAATTGGCAACCCCAGTATCCCGATACAAAGAAAACGGCTGGACGGGGGATTGCTAGGCCACAATCCTGGGCTTCAGAGAGTAATTATGTGGCTTCATCAGCAGTTATTCGCCCTCCCCTGGAGCATGGCTGGAATTGGCAATCTAGGGCTGGTTCCAGTCAAACTAAGGTCTCTATAGATGCCCAACATAAAGTTGGATTAGTCACAAATTCGTATCCGAGTGAAGAGAATGACCAAACTGATAGTGCTGAGAATAATGACAATGATTCTGATGATCTGGAGGATAGTGATGATGATTTCTTAAGTGATGACTTTGACTCTGATGCTAGTCAAAAGAGCTATGAAACTAGAAAGAAGAGTAGATGGTTTAAAAAGTTCTTTGAGGATTTGGATAGTTTGACCGTTGATGAGATTAATGAACCTGCAAGGCAGTGGCATTGTCCAGCATGCCAAGGAGGCCCGGGTGCCATTGATTGGTATCGTAGCCTGCAACCCTTGTTGGCACATGCAAAAACAAAAGGATCTAAAAGAGTGAAGCTGCACAGAGAGCTAGCAGAACTGTTGGACGAGGAGTTGCGACGTAAAGGAGCATCTATTATTTCTGCAGGTGAACAATTTGGTAAATGGAAAGGCCTGAAAGATGAGGAGAAAGATCATGTGATAGTGTGGCCTCCTATGGTTATTATTATGAATACTAAGCTTGATCAGGATGAAAACGACAAGGTATGTTTTCAAATTAGTTGCTTGTGAATTATGTTTGTATTTTTGTAATGTAATTGTTATCTTATAAGCCTATCGATGTCTGACTGAGTTGATGGTCATTCATTTTAATGATTGCAGTGGATTGGAATGGGAAACCAGGAACTGGTTGAATATTTCAGTGCATATGATCCTAAGAAGGCACGACACGCATATGGTCCTCAGGGGCATCGTGGGATGAGTGTTTTGATCTTTGAGCCCTCAGCAAGGGGTTATTTAGATGCTGAGCGCCTGCACAAACATTTCATTGAGCAAGGAACCGATAGAGATGCTTGGGATTCTAGGAGAAGGATTTTGTTTTATCCCGGTGGGAGGCGCCAACTTTATGGTTTTATGGCTATAAAAGATGACCTTAACACTTTTAACCAGCACATGCAAGGTTTTGTCACTCTCTTATGTTTGTTGGCCTGTTTAGTAAACTTCAGATCCTCAAGTACAACTTTCTTTTTATAGAACATGCTATTATGATTACATATGAAGTTCTGTTTTGTTTTTGTGATCTTTATAAATACTGAATAGGAAAATCCAAGATGAAATTTGAAATGAAATCGTACCAAGAGACGGTCGTAGATCAGATAAGACAAATGAGTGAGGACAACCAGCAGCTTACATGGTTGAAGAACAGGGTGGTAAAAGAAAGAAATAAAGCTAAGGCCTACGAAGAGTCTCTTGGTAAAGTGTGTGAAAAGCTTCGGAAGACCAAGGAAGAAAACAGAATTGTTAGACAGAGATCCCTGATGCAATACGAAGAGACTAAAGAAGAGGTATGCCTTTTTCTACTGGGAGTCAGAGATAATCCCTCAGTTTAATTTCTAGGGTTCAGGAATTTTAAAAAAATTATATATAATTAACTACCTCAGCGAAATATAATCCCTGCCCTTGTCCCCCAATCTCCATATAAACGGGGATTCCCTAGAGACTGAGTCCCCATCGGGCCTGAACCAGAGTAGATGGACTTCTCCAGATCCAAATGATCAAAATGGGTTGTATATTAATTTATTAAACAAGAACCAATAGAATTGGTGTTCAGCTTTAACCTTCCTCATAGAAACTTGATGGCACTTTGAAATCATTTTCTTGTTTTCACTGACGTGCAAACATTAATCCGTCTGTGTTTTCACGGACATTAGACCGAGTTGTCGAATCTGCTGCATGCCCCACACCACACCCACACTCCCCTAATGTGCTTGTATTAAAAAACTATCGGTTATTTGCATGTTTGTTCTCTCACATATGAGGTAAACCTTTATCTTTTTTTTTTCCCTGCTGTTGAAGATGCAATTGCAAGAACAATTTTTCAAAGAACGAGTCAAACTATTGCACGAAACGAGGAATGAAAATGAAGAGACTTTTGAAAGATTGCAGCAAGAGGAACGTGAGAAGGCGAAACAAACGAATGAAAGCCATTCGAATACAGAGGGATATAGAAGCAGGTAATTGAGGTTCTGTTGAGTTGTTTGCGTACATCTGTGGCAAGTCCTTCAACAACGCTGAATATTAGGAAAACTGTGCTAAGACTACGACAAGAACTAACACAAAATTTCTTTTTACTTGATACTGGTTCATTCTTTGCTCAGGGTGGAGAACGTTGCAAAGTTTATAAAGTTTCAAGAAAAGGAGATGGAAGATTTCGTAGAAGAAAGGGAGGAGCTGATAAAAGTTCACGAACAAAAGATGGCAGCAATGAAAAGGAGACATTGGGACGAAGAAGTTGAGCTAGAGAAAGAGTTCAATACACAACTAACTCGGCTGATGGAGAAATATTCCCCTCAGAGTTCTGAAGAGGCAAATGTGCAGTCGGGTTGAGGATTGAGTTGTGGCTATGGTGAAAGTAAGAAAGATGGTGGGTTTTTATTTACAGGGATGATAATAGTACTCTGCAACTAGAACATTGCCTAGTTTTGATCCATTTTCCTCTCCTTGCTACTTTTGTTATGCCTTTCTGATAGTAGTATAAGAAGCATAGATTGAACCTGGCGTTTTGGTGGATGAACTATTCTCAGATTGGTGATAAAATGATTATGGTTGTACTTGTTCTCCAAAATCGATTAATTGCATATGAACAATGTATTACTGAATGATAAGGAGTTAGGAATGATATAGATATAACTATATAAGATTATATATTAAATTAATTAATCGCTTAAAAGAACCGAGCAAGATGAATGAAGTAAAATATGAGAGTTGTAAAAAAAGGAAATATGCGAGAAGAGAATGAAAATGAGAAGTTAAAGTTAAATTAATGAGAAATACTGTATATGTGACACTATTTGATGTCATAATTATTGTTCAAACAAAATTTTTATGTCATCCATGAACACTAGACCTCCTCTTTATGAGTAGGCAAGTATTTTTTAAATTATATATTTGGAAGAACATGCATAAATATCGGACATAAGATGGAAATATATGAACTTTGATTCCTACACGGGTGGAAGTATTAATTTGTATTTGTACGTTTTGATTTGTTTGTATTTTTTTCAGGATCAGATCAAGGGAATTTGCCTTCCATAGCATATTTTTGGCTCTTCATTACAATTGTATCATTTTTTAAAAATAATTCATCCATAGCATAATTTGTCCAGATTTTTCTAAAATCCCTATTCTACCCTCATTTGTTCGCACGCTTCTTCGATTTTTTTCTTTTTGTTTCGAACTTTTGTTCTCTTCTTCGAGCTTCGACAAGATCAGCGAAGACTTTTCTCAAACCTTCGTTCTCTTCTTCTTTTTTGAGCTTCGACAAGATCAGCGAAGGATAATTCCTTTTGATTTCATTTTTCAATCTATCAATTCCTTTTGATTTTGGTTTATTTTTGCTTTAGAGGCGAAGGGATTCGGTATTGGCGGTGGTCGGAGTTAGGTTGAGAGGAACTGAAGAGGAAAAAGAAAGAGACGGCGACAGCAGTAGCGTTGGGGTTGGTGGTAATCGTCTTTTGACGAAGGTTTTGAACTTTTTGTTAACAATTTGAATGGCGGATTCCATGGAGAAATTGTGTGTGAATCGAATTACGAGAAATTCATGGCTGGGTTTATTTTATTTTGAGGATTCCACTTTCGACTCTGTGTATTTCGTTTTGGGGCTTTTAGGTGTTATAAGCGTATGGTTATTTTAGGTGTAATTCTATCTGATCATGATTCAACATGATATCATATATTTTGTGATCAATCTCTTTGGTTTCCACATGTTGATGTAATTCATTTGATGGTTTAAGCGTAGAATTGAAGTATTCTTTCATTTTAATAGAAATGGGCAAGCTCTAACGTCTAGGATTGCCTCTTTAATGTTTTATATTTTGCTCATTTGAAAATTGATTTGGTGTTTTGAGTTTTAACTTATTGATTTCTATCACTCACTCTTGATTGAGTGCTATCATTCAATAATTGAAGTCTATTACTCACTTCTGATTGAGCACTATCAAATCACTAATGAAGTCTAATGCATATATGATGCAGGTTTGTCGTTGAATACCATGTATATATTTCTTTAAACTCGTCTATAAACTAATTTTCATTAAGTGTTCTCTCCTATCTTGCTTCTTAAATAGAGAATGAGTCTATCACTGATTGAGTTCTATCACTGGTTGAGTTTTATCACTGATAGAATTCAACCAGTGATAAAATTCAATCAGTGGTTGAGTTCTATCAGTGATAGAATTCAATCATTGGTTGAGTTCTATCACTGGATAGAATTGATTCTTTTATTATCTGTATCCGTCATTATAGGACTTCGATCACAAACACATATAGTCCACTTTGTAGAGTAAAATTGTTGGTTAATACTACATCAAATGCCTTTTGGATTACAAACACATATAGTCCCTAACAGTTAGTGAAAACAAAAAACAATGAAAACCAGAAAGTTGGAAATGAATGATGAAGTCATTGATAGAAACAAAGCTCAAAATCAACAGCAACAATGGAAGTCATTGACAACAAAAAAGCTCAAAATCAAATGAATCAATTTCATCAAGAAAGAAAATCATCCAAAAGTTGGAAAATAGGTAACCAAGACATTTTGCTACTATCTATCTACTTTGTTTCTCCGTCACTGCTTTAGCAACAAACAATACCAAAATGTACAAATATAAGAAACAGTTTCATAACAGAGATAGAACAAAAGCTTTCATTTAATTCAATTTCAAGTAATTGTTCAATTACAACAACTTGTTCAATTACAACAAAAACACAAGTGATTGTTCAAAAGAAAATGTCTAGTTGTTCAAACTACATACAAAACTAACATATCAATCTGTTCAAAATGTAAACTGCCATTTCAATCATTCATTCATTTGAGTAATCTTTAAATTGAAAGATGGAAAATGGAGGTTCCACATGCAACCTAGGCGATTGCCTTAGTGGTGGGGACTTAGGTGATAACTCTTGAAACTTCTTCGTTGGAGAAAAAGAGTTCTTCCTTAGATAATCTATAGCTTGAAGTGCCATTTTCTTGCCCTTTCTTATTTGCCTTTTGAATGTTGGTTATCCTCTCCGTAGATTCATTCTCCCATGTTTTATTAGTAGGCCTTGTTTACCTCTTTGTCCTTTCAGCAACAACCACAGAAAAATAATAAGCATGTTGTCCATCCTCTCTGAAAAATAGTAAGCACATCAATACCAATATAACATAACACAAATCGATAGAATGTTTATGTATAGGTGATAGAAGGTTTCTACCTAAGTGATTAAAGGCTTATGCATAGGTGATAGAAGGATTCTTCCTAAGTGATAAAAGGCTAATGCATATAGGTGAAAGAAAGTTTATGCATAGGTGATAAAAGGTTTCTACCTAAATGATATAAGGTTTCTACCTAAGTGATAGAAGGCTTATGCCTAAGTGATAAAAGGCTTATGCATGGTGATAAGTGTTCAACTCATAAATTTCAATCAGTTCCACTGATAGAATTCAATCAGTTGAAGAATTCAATAAAGAAGAAGTCGATTCAAGTTTACCTCATTTTTCCCTTTCCCTTTTTTGTCATGCACTTTTTTTCATATGTGATAAAATGTTTATGCATAGGTGATAGAATATTTTTGCTTAAGTGATAGAAGAGTTTTTCATAGTTGATAAAATGTTTATGCATAGATGATAGAAGGTTTCTGCCTAAGTGATAGAATGTTTATGCATAGGTGATAGAATGTTTTTGTCTAAGTGATAGAAGGTGTATTCATAGTTGATAGAATGTTTATCCATAGATGATAAAAGGTTTCTGCCTAAATGGTAGAAGGTTTATGCATAGGTGATAAAAGGATTCTTTCTAAGTGATAGAAGGCTAATGCATATAGGTGATAGAAGGTTTATGCATAGGTGATAAAAGGTTTCTACCTATGTAATAGAAGGCTTATGCCTAAGTGATAGAATGTTTATGTTTAAGTGATAGAAGGCTTATGCATGGTGATAGGTGTTCAACTGATAGATTTCGATCAGTTTCACTGATAGTCAATCAGTTGAAGAATTCAATAAAGAAAAAGTCAATTCAAGCTTACATTTTTTTTCCCTTTCCCTTTTTTGTCATGCACTTTTTTGCATATGTGATAGAATGTTTATGCATAGGTGATAGAATGTTTTTGTCTAAGTAATAGAATGTTTATTCATAGTTGATTTGTTTATGCATAGATGATAGAAGGTTTCTGGCTAAGTGATAGAAAATTTATGCCTAGGTGATAGAAGGTTTCTGCCTACTTGATAAAAGGTTCATGCATAGATGATAGAAGGTTTCTACCTAAGTGATAGAAGGTTTATGCATAGGTGATAGAAGGCTTATGCCTAAGTGGTAAAAATGTCTATGAATGGTAGTACTCAAAGAACAACAGGCATTTAGAAATAACAGTGATATTGAACAAACACGTACTAATAGAATACAATGTCAAACAGAAGCATACATTTATTTCAAACTCCTCTAAACAAGCAATGATTTAATGAAACCTAAATCTTAAACAATTGAGCAGGAAGTGATAGATTACAACAAAAAATCAAAGTGAATGAAACAAGT
>JBBMKA010000004.1:161116-201555 GCA_037833695.1 Sechiopsis laciniata
AACTTCACTAAACTCATAAAGCCTGCCATTTCTGCTTCAATCCTAGCAAATCTGCAAATAATGATCAACACCCAGTTATAACTTGTTTCAAGAATTCTTTTCTGATGTGGAAGCTCAGACAAAGCTACAACCACAGAGCATACTCAGAAATTCAAGAAACTACAAACCTAAAGCACTGATACCACTCGTTAGGAAAAACCTTCCCTGATAACAGCAGGAATAAACAGAAAAATACTGAGAAATTAAAAGGAAACAACAAAATAGAGAACGTAAGGATTTACGTGGAAAAACTCCAAACCAGAGAAAAAACCACAGGCAGAAAGAACTTTCACTATGTGAAAAATTGCTATAGTCACACAGAATTCTCTCCCCGACCCCAATTACAAAAAACACTATCTTCAAAACTTATACTACTCATACCCTTTGCCCCACTCTCTACAAGAGAATACAAAAGGAATTTAACTAGAGTCAGTACATCAAGCTTAAAGTGCTTCTGACTGGAATGCTTTGAAACCAAAGCCTTATGCTTCTTTTATAGTGCTTGGAGCACACCACTACCTTGCATCTTTTCGATGTGGGACAAATTCACTTCTAATATTTTGCCACAACAAAGATAAGGTGCAATGCAGATGATACTTTGCAAGGATGATGACGCAATATTGGTGGTTTTGATTCAAACTATCGCTTTATTAGAAATTTCTCCAGTTTGAAGATTAATTGGCAGAAATCCTCTATTCATGGAATCAATATGAAGGATTCTAAGTTATTTTCGGAGGAAGCTTGATAGGTGGAAAAGGGTTGATTTATTTTAGGGAGGTCATAAGAAAACAACATTTGAATGGGATATTTGAGTATTAGGATATCCATGAAAGTTGTTAAATCCAACCCTCTTGTTTGACTTGACCCCCTTATTACCCCTACAGTCATTGGTTTGCCCAACCAAAGCACTATTAGAGCCACATGTAGGACTATTGTACGAAGTATACGAGTATAAACCACTTCCAATGATGAAATGTAAAACTCGAAAGAACTTGATACTTGACCATTTCATATTTAAAAGACGGACCAACTAAAAACTTATCATGAACATAGGTTCATGTTGGGCCAGCTGTACTTTTAGATCATTGCAAATGGGCATCAATGCATTGAACTCTGCACAGTCCAAAAAGGGAAAAGGGCAGGGAAGATGAGTCAGAGGTTCCGGCGCCCGGATCCCCCTTTGGTTGATCGGGTTTGTCGAAGCCCGCCAAAATAAATACTGATTTACTAACTCTAACTTGTAGAAATAATGGAACCAGGTCGAATCCTAAAGGAATTATGAGTTAATTTCTCACGGTTAAAAACAAATAAAAAGGGAGATTTTTTGGTGTTTGAATAAAATTTTAACTAAAGCAATAAAACGAAGTCGGTGAAAAGGCATGAAAACTGATAAAGGATTGATGGCCCCCTCTAGCGCTAGAGAAATGGCACCGAAAGAGTGGGAAAGAGCGGGAACTAGGGTTTTTTTTAGAGAGAGGTGAGAGCAATTTGAATTTAGAAAGAGCTTTTTTATAAGAAAAAAGTGTTGAAGCTTAATGGATTCAATTATCGTTCTAGCTACATCGGCCCATGCTATTCCTCACTTTAAAGACTATAGCTTATCTACTCATATGTCTCATTGGAAAAGCTTTTTGTAATTAATATGGATTCTCCCATTTATAACTTTTCATATATCAATGAATGATCCATTGTTTCCTATAAAAAAAACGATAAGACGAAAGTGTTACAGAGGTTTTGGGCCTTGTTTACAATGAGATAATTATTTGTAGTCTAGAATATCAATTAATCTATTTATGGATGATAAAGATCAATGATGATTTCTCATATTAATTTTTTTTTTTTTTTAAGTGAAGTCTTTTTTTAGAGGTTTTTATCTTTAAATTGAATGTTAGTTAGATAAGAGGCATTTCTTTCCATAATTTATCAAAGGCTATGGAGGGCAGATTTCTATAAAGAACATCAGTTCAAGCTTGTTAGAGTTCGTTGTTTTACAGTTTTCCTCTTGGCCTTTTCTTCTAAAGTAGGTCTCTGCTTGAAGTTCTTTTTCGCATTGCTTCTTCTTCCCCTGCCAGATGGTTGTCTTTCGCTAATCTTCTTGGTTAGATTGTCTGCTATCAAGGTTTGTACATTTCAAGTTGTCTCTCAACTCGAGTTCTCCTTCTCTACTTCTTATCGGAGTTTATCTTTTAGCTTGTAATTCCTTAATTTTTGTTCATGTTTTCCGCTTGGTTAGGTTTTGTAGCTTTCTTCTCCCTGCTTTATATGTTCTCTTTATCTCAATTTGCTTTGTTTGTCATTGTCTGTGAGGTTATCTTGTTTTTACTTCCCTCGCTCATGGAGGTTGTATCCTTTAAGAATTAGGGGTGTCTAGTGGAAGGATTAAATTAACGTGGATTAACTTATTCCTTCGTTTTCTGAAATCATCTTTAATTATATTTGTCAAATATTTTATTTAACTTCAAAACTTATATTTAGAAATGTATTTGAGTTATTGTTTCAGTTTTATACTTCATTTAACATATACTCGTAGGGTGTCTAAATTTAATGTTAAATGTAGCATAACTTTTCTAATTAATACAAGAATAATTAATACCATTATAATACATGATTTTAAAATATCATTCCACAAATTCCAATTGATAAGTTTTGAAAAAATCAACTAATACCATGATTACACATATTTTTAAAATAACGTACTTAAAAAAAATCTAAGTTATACAATTTTATTGAAAATAATAATAATAAAGACCATATATATACATATTTTAAAAATATCATTGCACAAACTCTAATTATATAAGTTTTGAAAGAAAAAAAATTAATATAATAATTCTGCATTGTTTCTAAAATAACATACTTACAAATTCTAAGTTATAAGAACATATTTTTTGATAAAACATGAAATTAATATACTCTAGTAAAATTAGTTGGAACTTTTGCAATGAAAACACCAACAGAAGTGAAATGATTCATAATTTTGAGTAATAAAATGATTCATAATTTTGTTATTTGTCTTTTGCATACAATAAGAAGAAATACAAAAACATGCATAACAAATAACAAAATTAAGTTTTTTTTTAATTTTTTTGATAAGAAACTTTTCATTGAAAATATGAAATTACAATATAGGATAATAAGATAATAGGCCAGAGATCAAATAATGGCTCTCCAACAGTTTAGTAGACAATCATAACTATAATAATGAAAAAGAGGGCCAAGTTTACACCAAGATATGACATGAAGAGTAATGGTGTCAAAAAAGCGCCTATAGTTTGATGATAAATCTTGAAAGATCCTCTTGTTTCGTTGGTTCCACAAAGTCCAGCAGAAAGCTCTGATAAAATGCTCTCATAATAACTTCTTTTCATGATGAAAAGGATGGCCAAGGATAGCATAAGTCAAGAGGGAGCGAGTATCTCTGGGAAGAATCATCTGCCATCCAAAAACGTTCCTAATAAAATTCCAGAAGATAGTAGCAAAGGAACAAGTGAGGAATAAGTGATTGGCAGATTCCGATCTTTTCTTATAGATCACACACCACTTTGGGAAAATAGAACAGAAAGGAAGGCGCCTTTGCAGTTTATCATGTGTCAATATAGCCCCATGAGACAATTCCAATAAGAAAATTTTGCTCATTTTAGGGAAATTTCCTTTCCAAATGACATCAACATAGTTGTGTGTGTTATCCTCAGGTACATGAGTTAATAATGATTTCACCATTGAGTGTACAGAGAAGTTTCCCATTGGATCGGGTCTCCAAATAGGCAAATCCTCACCTTCAGAGAAATTAACAAAGCTCAAAAGCGATGTTATGGAACCAAAGTCATCAATTTCTTCATCTTTCAGATTTCTTCTCAAGCCTAGGTTCCAATAAGATATAACCGGATCCCAGAGAGCTCTAATCTTCATCAATTTATGCTTGAATAAATTATAGATCAGGGGGAATTGTCTGGCCAGAGGAGTATCATTTATCCAAGCATCTTCCCAAAATAGAGTGCCATTCCCATCCTTAATTTTGAAGGAGATCCTTTCCATAATTTTTTGCCTTGAATTGTAGATTGATCTCCATGGTCCTTTAGATAACTTTAATGGGCCAGCAAGTCTAAAAAGCATACAAAGGGATTCATCGAATTTAGCCTCCAAAACTTTCCTCCATAAAGCATTCTTCTCAGTAACAAATCTTCAAATCCATTTAGATAGGAGAGCCTCATTCTTGATCTTCATACTAGTAATTTCCAGCCTACCATGCGCAATAGGGAGAGTGACCGTGTCCCACTTTATGAGAGGCAACCCTTTAGTGTCGATGTTTACTTTCCAAAGGAAGTTTCTAATCAATCTTTCAAGCTTAGTGATAACTTTTGTGGGCATTTTGAATAATGACATGAAGTATGTTGGGAGGTTAGCAAGTGTGGTATTTATCAAAGTGAGTCTTCCTCCTTTGGATATAAAATTATTCCTCCATGAGTAGATTCTTTTCTCAACCTTCTCCAACATTGGCTCCCAAAAAGATGAGGATTTTGGTTTCCCATTAAAGGGAAGCCCTAGATAAGATGTGGGCCAAGAACCCTGTTTACAACCATAGCTAGTTGCGAGGAATTTCAATTCCTTATCCTCAATATTAATCCCTATAATCTCATATTTGTGAACGTTAATCTTGAGTCCAGATAAATTCTCAAAATGCCAAATAATCTTAAACACCTCTTCAATGGTCGTTGGTTTGTAATTAGAGAAGAGCAGTGTATCATCTGCAAAAAGAAGGTGGGTGATGGACAGTGAGTCCTTTCCAACCGTGAAGCCCTTAATCTTGTTCTCCGATTCAGCCTGTGTCAGAATTCTGCTTAATCCATCCATAATAAGAATGAATAAAATGAGGAATAATGGGTCTCCTTGTCGAAGGCCTCTAGTAACTCAAAGTGTATCATCTGCAAAAAGAAGGTGGGTGATGGACAGTGAGTCCTTTCCAACCATGAAGCCCTTAATCTTGTTCTCCGATTCAGCTTGTGTCAGAATTCTGCTTAATCCATCCATAATAAGAATGAATAAAAAGAGGAATAATGGGTCTCCTTGTCGAAGGCCTCTAGTAGCTCAAAATTTTCCCCTAGGTTTACCATTGATAATGATAGAGAAATTAGTAGAGGAGATGCATCCTTTAATCCAAGATTTCCATTTAACCCCAAAGCCTTTGATTCAAAGGATGTTGTCAAGAAAATCAAGTCAACAGTGTTAAAGGTTTTTTCAATGTCCAACTTTATCACAACACCTTTCTTTTTTTTCAAGTCCATTTCCTTGATCATCTCGTTTGCAATAAGAATAGGATCTAATATTTGTCTACCCTCAACAAATGCAGATTGATAAACAGAAATAGTGCAAGGTAGTACCTTTTTAAGTCTTTGAGAGAGCACTCTAGCAAGGATCTTATACATACATGTTGTGAGACTGATAGGTCTATAGTTTTGAACCCCTTTAGCATGCACCTTCTTAGGAATCAAGCAAATATAGGTCTCATTAAGGCTAGCATTGAGAATACCATTCCTAAAAAACTCGTGGAACACTCTCAATATGTCGGCCTTGAGAATGTTAGATGATTTTTTATAGAATTCCGCAGTGTAGCCGTCGGGACCCAGGTTTTGTTGGATCCCAAGTTACATATGGCATCCCAGATTTCTATTTCATTGAAAGCACATTCAATAGATAAAGCTTGATTGTTCGTAATAGGGTCTCATTCTATAAACAGTGGAAATGCTTGAAGAGTTGGTTGCTCATAGAAAATAATGAATTCATAAAGTTTCACATAGAAAATAATGAATTCAGCCTCAATCTCTGAATCCTCTGTAAGGCAGCGCCCATTGGAGGAAAGGATTTCAATTATCGAGCTCTTTCTTCGTCTGGCAGCAACCACTCGATGGAATAACTTGGTATTCATGTCACCCTGTTCGATCCATTTAGCTTTACAGATTTGTTTCCACATGGCCTCTTCTTTAACAGCAATGGCCAGGTGTTGGGCTCAGATTGATGACCTCTATTGGGAATGAACATACAAAAAATGCCCTGATTCTTCAATGTCGTCTAAAATCGCAAGTTCCAAGGAAAGCTGATTTTTCTTCTTAGTAATATTGCCATAAGTAGATTTATTCCAATCCTTCACCTCTGTTTTAAAGCCTTTGAGCTTCTGCATAATGCCATGGCAAGGCCAACCACAAATGGGATTATTATTCCACCAATCAGATAGAAGCTTGCAGAAATCATTATGTTGGAGCCACATGTTTTGGAATCTGAATGGTGTTGGACCCCATCTTTGGTTACCAATCGTCAATACTAAAGGATAGTGATCGGATGTGGGCCTTTCAATTCTTTTACCATATAACTCCTTAAAATAGTTTTGTACTTCCCCTGTAACAAAAAATTTATCGAGCTTAGATAGGGATGGAGGAGTTATGAAATCAGACCATGTGTATAAGGCATTTGGAAGTTGAATCTCAATCAGGTCAAAATCTTCAATGAGTTTGTTGAAACTCCTCATATTAGGACTGCAAATCTGTGACTAGATTTTTCGTGTGGCCAACGGGTGGCATTAAAATCTCCACCCAGAATCCAATTGCCATTGTGCTCATCCCAAAAAGCAGGTGAGGGATCAGAGTCTGATGGCCCATATACACCTGAGAGCCAGAAAGAATAACCGTCAGATAAGAAGATGAGGATGGTTAAAGTAAACGTACTTCTTTTGATATCAGTCACCACAATGGACGGATCATTCCACATAATAAGAATACCTCCAGAGGAGCCTATAGAATCAAGTGCAGTCCGAGCCACATCTCTGGCACTCCAAATAGATTTGACCAAATCTCTGTCCATACTCTTTATTTTAGTTTCTTGTAATATGACAATCGTCAGATTGTACTTTAAAATCACACTCTTAATGATAGCACGCTTATCTTTGCAGCCCATACCTCTGATATTCCATGAGAGAATAATCATGAAGAAAAATTTGACCCTCCCTTGGGTTCTTCATGAGAGGACTTCCCATATTTAACTGCTGATTGAAGATTAATGATCTCTCGATAATATTTATTCTTCTTCCTAGCTTCATTCATCAGATTGGTTCTCAACCGGTATCATGACTCCAAGATGAACAGAGGGATGAATGTTGGGATCAAGCTTATAATGATGTCTCTTGTAATAAGCCTTGGAATGCTTTATAGATGAAGTTTCTGGCGGGTAAGCAATCTGAAGAGGTGGGGGAGTAGAGAGTAAAGGTTTGGAAGATGAGGGGTAAGGTGTGGATAGGCCCTCTGTTTCAGTGATAGCAAGAATCGGAGGGTTTGTAGGAAATTTAGTACCAGGGATGAAAATAGCCAATTTTTTATTAATGATAATGGGTCGGTTTGGTTGGTGGATAATGGCTGATGGTTTAGGAATGGTTTGGGAGATGGAGACAAGGGGGGGGGGGGGTGATTGGTGGGGCCAGGGTTTGAGGTAAATCCATTAACCAAATAATGAGCATGTGGAACAATGGAAAAAGAAGGCTCGGTCAAGGATAAGAATCTGTTGGATAAAAGAAGAGTGGGGCCCTCTTTATTCTCAATAGAACCTGTAGCAGGATTATCCGGAGACTCATGGCTCAAAGGGTAAAAGGTCAATGGATAATAGGTGTCGCTTCCCGACTATCTCCGCCATCCAACCGGCTCATCGAACATGACGCCTCTGTCGACGGTCGTCTGAGAAATAAGGGGAGAAATTCCAATGACCGGTGCAGGGCCAAACTCGGCCGAGATAAATGGGTCATACGCCACCGATAAGATATGCCTCTGCAAGAGGATGAAAGGATCCATATCACCAGATGAGATTTGGCAGGTAGAGGATGATGAAGAAGCCCCAGCATCCATTGGCCGATAAACCAATATTGGCTTTTTCCCGTGGAGGTTTTTAACATTTCCATCAAATAAAGCGCCTCTGTTGGGGACGATCTGTAGGGGAGGCTTCTTTTTGGGCAATTTGCTATTTATATACTGAAAGGCATTAATGTAGGAAGGGTTTGGTGCAGTAGAGTTAATACCCTTAGAGTCATCTTCCTTAACAGCATTAATGGTGGGAGTTGGAAGTAATGGGTCGCTTTTTTTTGGCTCAGACTTCAGGGGTTCAGATTGTGGAGATATTTCATTAAGCGTATAAAAAGCCCGCCAGCCCCACCGATCATCTCCAATGGGTATCACAAGTTTGCGCCTGCCATTATTGTCAATCTTTGTCGCTTCAGCATAATGACCCTTCCTATTACTGATTTTTTCCACCCAAATGGTGTAGTCGTCGGCTCTAGAATCAATAGAGAACTTATGGTTAAAGGGCACGTTGAGCAATGAGTGGAAGCTTTTGACCAGCCAATGAAAAGTAGTCCATTGCACACTAAGGAAAAAAGCTTTGTCCCTAGATGTTTCTATGATCCTGATACGGCTCCCTCTGTAACGTTGGTCGATATCCACCGTGTAGTTCTTGCTCTCTATGGTGGTAATCCTGGGATATTTCTAAATAGTAACAGTAAAAACCATGACTATTGATAAACGAGTTCATCGGAACAAAGGAAGGTGGTCAGAAGAGATGAGGGAATGGGATAGGGGGAGGAGAGAGGCAAGAGAGAAATCATTTGTGGAGCTTCAACAAAATTAAGTTTATTAACTCGAGTTACATAAATCGGCACACTAACGTAGTTTAAGTTAATCTCCAACTTAAATTAAGCTTCACTCGAAACAATAGACAACTTAACTTAACCCAGATCGGGTAAGTTTGCTCTACACACCAACCATACATTGTTAACCCCCAGATTAAGTTAACCATCAGCTTAAGTTAACTCAGGTTACTATAACCCTAATCTCTCCACCGAATACCTCCTTAGTCTCTTTCTTTTCATCTTATCAATGAAAAGTTTTTTTTTTTTTTTTTAATACTCACTTATTTTCCTTCCATTTATCGTATGCATTTAACCTGAAAATTATAGAGGGAATACTACAATGAAGAATAGGAGAGATAAAATTGTTGAATGAACGAATTGGGATAAATGTTTTTTTTATAGGAAACGAAGTCAATTCATTGATAGAATGAAAAGTACAAACCATCGAAAAACAAAGAGGGAGAGAAAGAGATAGGGGAGGGGGCCATAACAAGAGTGCCCATAAAAAATTTAAAAAAAAAAAAAAAAAAAAAAAAAGAGTGCCCATTAAAGACACAAATAAACCAAAAATTAGTGTAAATGGTTTGCCTTGGACTAAGATTCGAGGTAGAGCTCTCATATTATGTGATAAAATCCTTCAACATATCCCAAAAAGTTAGCCATCCTCTCTTAAAAAATGACCAACCAGACGACTTCACATTCATATCCTCAATGGAAAAAAAAAATGCTCATTTTCAAACCAAATGTTGAAATAGTTCTTTCCAATGCAACAACCACTATGAATCATGATGAAAAACATAAACTAATAAATAATGTGAGAATAAGCAAGGTGTGCATAAGTTGGCCTGGACATTCACAGATATAAAAAATAAATAAAAAAAGCTTGAGAAAATAAAAAAACCAGAGAGGAGAAATTGGAGGCTGAAGTCTGGAAGTTAAAAGGTTGAAAGACTGAGGGGAGAGAAGAGATCATTTTGAGGGGGTTGGAGGGTGAGGTTTTTTAATTTGATTCTAAATCACATACAAAATAAAAGGTTGTTTCCTTTTTCTTTTCTTCTTCCTTCTTTTTTTTTTTTGGTTTCCAAATCATGTTTTTATATATATAAATATATATATGTTTTCCTGAGAGATTAGTATCCACATATGCAGATAACTAAACTTAAAAAAAAAACAAAAACAAAAGGACCCTCGTTCTCTATCTTTAGAAAAAGAGCACATGAACTCACAAAGGGGAAGGAAAAGGAATAAGGAGTAATGACAACTCCAATGGTAAGGCCAAATCTAGGGATAGAACAAACTGAAAGAGGACTAAGTTTTTATTAGTCGTGAGAAGGTCGGGGGAACTAACCCACAATAATAAACTAAAGTCTAATGCATACAAAAAGAATGTTGTCAATAACCATCTACAATTTGAATCAAGTTATGATCCCTCTTATTAACACAGTTACTCTGATTTACGATTTGAATCAAGTTATGATCCCTCATATTAACGCCGTTACTTTGATTTACAAATAGTACCCCATCCAAACTAAAAGGCACAAGAAATTCTTACAGACAGTTAAGAATGTGCAGAAGGGTCAATTAAAATGAATGTGTAATGAATTAATAGTTGAACCTGTTTGGCGCCACTGGAGGTGTGTGTTGTTAAGAGTTGGAAAATAAAAGCCGTCTCATAGACATACTTGCAGACTGACGGGCAGAGAATGCAAGGCAGAAAAATGAGAAGTCATAGACATACTTACATGTAGAAGAAACGATAGAAACGGATTAGAAGATTTGAGCGAGGAATATGTGTGGTGAAGAATAGAAAATGCGACTAAACGTTGGAGCAAATTCTTTGGCTGCATTTGAGACCCGTGAATAAAAAATGTTGGAAGAAAAGAGAAGAGAATGATAGAATAATACCCCACTCAAGGGAATAAGAGGCAGTGAATTGACGAGGGCGAGGGATGTTGGTGCCAAAATCAGTGATGATGTCCAGAAACGATCGCTGATCTCCTCCTCCTCCTCCTCCTACCAAATAGTACAGCCTTCGGGATTCATCTGCCGTCCGCCCCATCTTCAACCGAATGGATCGAACTAGAACGATTGTCTGACCTGACTCAATTTATCACGGTGGACTGATCACTGATTGGTCCATGCCAGATACCATCTTCATACTTTTTCTTAGTTGGTTTTTGACAAATTCTTCCTCCCTCTTTCATCTCTTCATCAAGGCATGATAGAACTTTCTTCCCTTGTAGCCGCCTTAAATGACCTCTTTTCATCTTTGAACTATTTCATTCAATCATGTGCAACATAAAATCAAAAAATCCAACCAATTCAATTCAAAGGATTAGCACAAAGTTGGACATATCAATTTATAATTTGAAAAAATCGAAAAATATTCAATCAGTTCCGATTTCCATTTTAAAAATTAATAAAAATCGATTCAAACCGAAATATATATATATTGTCAATAATTCATATAAAGTCATATTCCTTCCATTAATATTTCCTTAATTCACTCATATTTCAAAAAAACATCCTTAAATTTTCAATAAGTTCAACATACTTCTAACCTTTAAAAGAATAGTTGTTTATGAGAAGTTTATTTTTTTATGAGAATATATTGTTTTTTATATATTAAAAAAATTGGACATTGAATCGAATCTATTTTTGAACATTAGAACATCGAACGAATGATTTTATATTTTATTGAATATTAGATCGAATTCATTTTTTAAAAATCGAAGATATCGATTCAGTTGTCGATTTGGTACGAAATCGACAAAAAAAAAAAAAACGCGCACACACACTAAAAATGGGAGAGAGAGAGCGAGAGAGGGCGGAAGCGTAAGTGTAAGTGGAGAGATTTAATTATGAACTAAATTTGGTGTTAGCCGAGGCGACTATTAGCGGGCAAAAGATAAGCGGAGAAAAGGTAAAAGGAGGAAGGGACCTGAAATTTAGAACAAAAAATGGCGACCAGCGGCGTGTAATTCACTCCGCGCAGGACTGAACCTCAGTCGATTCGAATCCATACACAAACGCCATGGATTTGATTTGACTGACTCATTGATTGCTTCAGCTTCAAAAGCGTGGTTTCGTTCGAGCTCTAAAGTTTAAGCTGAGTCGAGTGAATTTAAGTTACAACTCACTGGGTTAGGGTTTTCTTTTCTTCTTTAAATGTCCGAAAGAGGGAATTTATCCACAATTTGAGATATCAAGAGCTATTCTGGTTTTTGGTTGAAGATATGGAAAATGGTTTCAACGGGAGATCATTGGGTGAAAAGTTTTCCGAGCTGGACGTCAGTGCTGCACCAGCAGAGCAACCTAGCTCATTCAACAATCACACTAACAACCACAACGATAGCAACTTGTTTCAGGTCTTGAAAGCCGTTGAAGCAGCAGAGGCCACCATCAAGCAACAGGTAGACTTGAGTGTTCACGCTTTTCATCACCAATACCGTGTACTTTTACATATCACAAATATTTGACAACTTATACCATATATGTTGTGACTACAGCTCAGAATTCTTAATTTAAGGTTCCATGCTGACATGAGTGTATTTAAATACTCTTAGGTGCAGGAGGTTAATCGACTCAGGATTGAACTTCAGAAAAAGAATCAACAACTTGAGAAATATGTAAGTGGTACAAATTGAATTTATACAAAATCTAAGCATCTCCTTAGTGTCCTGAAATTTGGTTTTTGTGTTATTTTGTTATTATTTAGTTTCTTGGGTGTAATTGATTCTGGTTGACTTTTGCTCACTTCTCTAATTATTTACATATCTTGCCTTCAGTTCAGATGATATATGCGTATGTGTATCAATTTAGAAAAAAATTGAACTCAGTTATGGAGTTTTATTATTGCTTCCTAAATATGTTCTTGTTTATTAATCGACTCAGATCTTTTTCGATATATATATATATATTCTTGTAAACCAGATATATTACATAATTTAATTACTACCAAGCACAGTTACTCCAAAATACTCGGATTCTTTCAAACACTTTTTGAACGTTTGACACACCATTTTGAAGTGTCTTTCTTTTAATAATTGGACACGGCTCTAACATGCCTCACACACATATCAGGAACGATGATATTTTAAAATAATAGAAGTGTTATTTGAACCCAAATGTTAAGACACTTTCAAAATAACTAATGTTATAGTTACCTACTATATATTAAGGGAAAAGGGAAAATAAACCTAAAAGTATAGTTGCCTCCCAATTTTCATCTTCATCTTCTGAAATACTCATAAGCGGCCAATTAATGTCATATATATACATATACATATATATATATATTTGAAACCGAGAAATCGAAGCTTCACTCCACTATACCCGGGGTAACCACACCCGTCCCTAGGCTTGGCATCGGGAGACATCGAAGGAATGGAGATGTCTACAAATTAATGTCACAGGTGAGTTTCGAACCTGAGACCTTAAGGGGAGCACACCTTTAAAGCCCAAGATTTCAACCACTTGTGCCACTCCTTGGAGACTGACTATATATATGTATACATATATATATTAAGTACATGTCTATTCTTCTGTTCAACAATACTATTTTGTTGAGGAGTGTCCACACATGACATGAACTAGTGTGTACAATACCATGAAAGATATGGACCAAGATTTGAATTGAAATAGTCTTGAACATTGTACGTTATGAGAACTTGAATTTTTCTTCCAAAGTAGAAATCGTAGGATGGAACAAACATAAAAAGGTTGGATGTCATTAGGAAGGTTCAAGTCAATCTGGTCATCAATATAGGTGTGGGACCATCGTGCTCCTGATGTATATTCACTCTAGAAAGCCCTCAAATATCAATGTGGGTGAGAGAAAACATGGTGAAAGATCTATAAGGTATGCTAGGATAAACTCTATCTAAAAATAAAGGTGTGCTAGGATAAATTTTTCTTGTGTATGTAAAGAGTTGACAAGTCTTGCACCGAAAAACGCTTGTTCTTTTATTGACAAATAAATTCGGAATCAACCTTTTGAGGTACATGAAATTTGGACGATCAAGGTGAAAATGCCATAATATACTTAACTTTCAATTGACAAAGATTATAACTTGTAAAAAAAATTGACAGACTTGTCACCAAACTTTGGACTAGGATTGAAGACCGAACTTGAGTGCAATTATTCTTGAAGAAGATAGAGGCCACCATGTGGCCTAGCATTGCCAATCACCTTCCCCAAATCGACCTCCTGAAATTCACACAAATTTGAGTAAAATTCAGAGTTGCAATTTGAGTGACCAATCAAATTGAAGTTCAACTTAGATAAAGTATATTAGAAAAAAATGAGATCCTTTGTCAGTAAAATTGACCCTATTTCTGTAACTTCAGAGAGAGATTCATCAACTATTTGAACGGATGAATAACTAGGTGTCCTTGATGGTTATTCTATCCTAGACATCAATTTTCTATGATCGGAATTTCAAGCCTTCCATTTTTGGTGCAGAGTATTGCCATTTATTATCAGAATTTTAGTGCAGGAGGTGCTCGTCGGAGGAGGGAATTGTTGGTGAGATTTAGGTCTCTGACGACTAAGGTTTTATTTTTAGGTTTGCTCTGATACCATATTGTGAGAATTTTTTTTCTCTATAGTTAGTCAAGAATACAGGAGTATTTGATATCAATAAAAATACATGAAAGGGAAATTATAAATGTGGATAAAAATAAAATATGATCTAAATAAGAAAAAGCATACAAAAGGTATAAATAATTCTACGAATCCAAAGCCTCTTCTTGGCGTGCTCTTTCCAAGTCATTTGAGTATTTTTCATTTTATGATATTAATTTGAATTGATATATTTTATTTGTCATTTTTAATTTGTTTTTCGTAGTTATTATATCTTCATTTTCTCCATTGTAGAGTTTGTATTTTGGAGCGATGGTCTCTTTTCATTCCTTCAATTAAAAGTATCTTTCTTGTTCAAAATTTTTTTTCTTTTGACGTGTTATCAATTTTTGATCGAAATGTGGCAGAAGGTTGATGTACCTTTGGCTCAAAGGTTTCGTTCCACAAGCCAATGGAATGAGAATGACCATCACGGATCTAATGAGGGTCATCAATCCGATAATTCCATTGATAATGAAGGGCATAGGTTGAAGAATAACATTTCTATTGTTGATTCACACGGAATGCTCGTTGTCCATCGAGATGTTGCACAAAAAGATGAAGTTTCCATGCGGGTTGACACAAAATCTCGCTTTGAGGACAGCAAGTCAGACAGGATGGTGAATGCTCTTCCTAGTGTTCAGCCACCAGTTGATAATGCTGGTTGCTCACAGTTCTCTTCACCATCTACAACATCTTTCTTTGCCAGCAGGCAAGTAAAAGGATGTAATTCACCCTTTCCGGTGAATTATGTTTTTGGTTTAAATAAAATAGCATATGAAAACTATTTTCTTACTTTTCAGATTTTCAGTGGATGGAGAATATGATCCACGAGTTAAGTTGTGTGGGCAGGGCATGTTGCCGAAGGATGAAATAAATATTCCCAGCAGTCTCTGGAAGCAGGTACCATCTTGGTTCTAACCCTTTTTTTCATATATTTACCAGGAAACCCCTCTGACCTATGTTTCATATTTAGGATCTTGTCGTTAAAGTTCAGGAACATGAAGTTGAAATTATGCAGTTACGCAAGCATCTTGCTGATTATTCTATCAAGGTAAAATGAATTGTATGTACTATCTTAGCCCATTGCTTAGATGTGCTTGATTTTATTCTTATATGAATTTTTGTTAGGATTTCTTCTACTTGGAAACACTGATGATTCTTCTTGTTATAGGAAGCACAAATACAAAATGAAAAATATGTTCTTGAAAAACGTATAGCCTATATGCGTTTGGTAAGCAGGGTTTTATTTTGTATTCATTGTCTATTACTTTTCCTGAACTTTCTACTTTTGTCATTTCCATCGTTTCCATTCTCATTGGTGCTTGGTCGTTGGACATTTTTTCCTCTTTGATTAGGCGTTTGATCAACAACAACAAGAGCTTGTTGATGCTGCTTCTAAAGGTCTCTCATATAGACAGGACATAATTGAGGAAAATATCCGTCTTACATATGCATTGCAGGTTCCTTCCTTGCTGTGCTATTTCTGACGTGGCTTCCGGTCTTTCAGAATGCTCAATTTTGTTGCCATTAACTAGTTTGATCAATATCTAATAACCATTTAGATACCAATTTTATTATTTTTAAAAAAAATAATACCAATTTTATATTGTTTTTCCCTAATATGAACTCTAATGATCTCCATGGTTCTAATCTCATTGTATCAGGAAGCACAACAAGAGAGAACTACCTTTGTATCATCTTTGCTGCCTCTTCTTGCGGATTATTCACTGCAGCCTCCTATTCCTGATGCTCAATCCATCATTAGCAATGTTAAGGTGATGCTTTAAATATGCGGTTTTTTAATAAAAAATATTGGAAACAATATATTTTTTTTTTTTATTGATACGGGGAAAATGTTACAATATAATTGTTGATATATTTAAATTTACCCCAACCCATCCGCTTAAGCTTTTGGGTGGATTGGTGATTTAACATTAAGAGTGTCATGAGATGGGTTGAGGGGATTTTTTTTACCAACCCAAATTTTCGAGTTGGTGAATCCACCAAACCATCCAACCCTATGTGTTAGAGCAACCTAACGCATATATTTTCGGGTTGAGTTGGGTTGGGTTAAGTCATCGTTTTTTATATAAAAATTTATTTATTTATTATTATTATTTATAAATTGAATATATTTTTGTTATTTATTGTTAATTTTTAAATAAATCAACATTATAACTTCTTATTTTACTTTATATTATAAAAGATATCCCAATTTAACAAGATTCAACATGATATCAGAGCAAGAGGTTCTGAGTTCAAGTCCCTACCGAGTTGTTTTCCTCTCCAATTTAAATTGAATTCCACGTGTAGGGCATTTTTCAAATTTTCAAAGCCACAAATGATGGAAGTGTTGGTTGATATATCTAAATTTATCCCAACCCATCAACTTAAGCTTTTAGGTTCATTGATGATTTAACATGATTCAATAGTAACCTATCATAACAAGTGTTTAGAGAGGAGATTAGGGGAAGAGGCTGATTACATATTCCAATCGGTGGGCAACTACGAAGAACAAGTGATTTACGAACTCCAACATACAGCGAAACCAGAGAGAAGTCTCAACAATGAGATAGAAACACAAAACGAAGGACAAGCGATTTACAAACTCCCAACATGAGAATGTTTTTAGATGTTTGTGTCAATGCAACCTATGATGATGGAAGTAACACCGATGATTTACTGCTTCCCATAGAGGGGAAACTGAAGTTGTATATGGAAGATTGTATTTTTTGTTGTATTTGATGAGAGGAGGAACCTCGTATAGTCGTATTTATAAATACAGACCGCTAACCGACTCACTAAAAATAGTATGCAATCTAACAAACTAAAACATAAAATTAGAAGAATCCCACAATCCATGCTTGAATTTGTACTGGAAACAATACTCACACGATCCGAGTGTATGTGAAAGGAGAGACAACGTCAGAGACAATGGTGTTGGAAGATGGTATGGAGCAATGTAGATACGAGAGAAGACTATAAAAGGAGGAATGGCGCCAAAAGGAGGCACATCAGTGGTGAAAGAGATGCACTAGACAAGAAATGGCTGAAGAAGAGCTAAGATACGTCGGATCTAATTTGAGAATCGTCGTCGCTAGATCTAAGAAGTCGACGCTGGATATGAGAAGACGAGCATTAGATAAACAAATGCACAGATAGAAGAAGACACAAATAGGCACATAGGAACAAGCGCACGAACACAATGAGCACAAAGGAAGTTGCCAGAAGAAAGAAGGAGAAGAGGAAAACAACATGCTGGCGTAGCAAGGAGAGTCGGAGGTTGCCCTCCGACGTTGCAAAGGAGCGGCGCCAGGGGAAGAGAAGAAGAGTTTTTTTTTTTAATTTTTATTATTTTAAACTAGGGTTTTCTTTTCTTGAGAGCTCTCTTTAGAGAGATAAAGTAACAAAGGTTATTGTAATATTCTGAGAATTTTGAACAAATAACTTTTTTATTTTACCTTTTGGGCTAGGGCTATGATAGGAATTAGATAACAGGATTTTGAAATTGTATTGATGATTTAAAACAAGAGAAGAGATTATAGTGAGAACACTCCATCTATTCCTTGCGTCTCCCCTGCCACTCACAGTCCTTTGTCTTTCACACCCCACATTGAAGCTCTCCCATTCCACTATTCCCTTTCTACCACCTTGGCCTTAGGCTTCCCTCCTGTCATTAAGTCTTCTTCAATTGAGGGAAGTTTGAGTGAAGGTTTGAAGACTCATTTAGTTTGCCCCTCATCTTTCATCGAATCCTATTCTCTACCAAAAGTCACTACTGATAAGGATTCTAGTCACAAATAGCAACCCTCCCTTATCATCTCTTCCAGGAATTGAGTTCTCAGGGGTTGAAAGGTCATCTCTTCCAGAGGTTATATTCACTTCAATAAACTTATAGAAGCTTTTAATCTTTTCTATTAGAATAAGTGGAAAAGTAACTTTGGGGGGTTTATGTATTCTTGCAGATTTTATTCAAGCACTTGCAGGAGAAACTCCTTATCACTGAGGTACTGAGAATTTCATAAATCAATGATAGCAAGGGAAACTGCAGTTTGTTTATGTATTTTGTTTACTTCTATTTATCGTTCTGGTATCTTACTCTGCATTGATAGACAAAATTGAAGGAGTCACAGTATCAATTAACACCTTGGCGGTCTGATGCAAGCCACTCAAGCTTTGCACCACAGTCACCCTTCCATTCTATTGATGCAACCTTAACCACTTCAGTATGCTCGCATCTTTCTGTTATACCTTTTTTTAAAAATAAAAAAAAAAATTAATCCCTTTTTCTAATTTTTCTAAATTTTATAGACTAAAAATGGGCTTGAACTGGTTCCTCAACCTTCATACTGGAACGGTAAGGTCCCAGTTTCTTCTTCTGAAGTTCAGACCACGGCGGAGTGGGATCTAGCAAGTCATCATCAGAATGGTTTGGGTGTTGGTGTCACAAAAAAGTTAGGACCAGATGATTTTGGGAGGTATACACATCATGTAAGCAGGTGAGCCTGGTTACATGAAGACTGCTACTGAACTGAATACAATAACCACCTTCTCGATTGTTGGTGTGTTCTGTTTTCACTGTATATTTATGTTGCATGCCAAATGTGTTAGTATTGTCCAGAGATGAATGCTGATTTACAACATTATTTTATATCAACGAATGACATATAACTTTGTTATGTTTTGGAACCTCTCTTATCATCTTTTGTTCAATTCTAGTAATATTCTCAACTGTAGTAATCTTAATAGCCGATCATTAAATTGGGTAATCTCCCTCACTTCAACAGTACCCTATTTAGAATTTTTTAGATATGCGGTGAGAAGTATTTTTATTTTTATTTTTAGTTCTTATATTTTTATGTACCAACAGTTGATCTTGTCTCGTTTCTTGTAAGTTTTTATATTTCATGTTTTTCTCTGTTCCTGGGCTCCTCAGCTTTATTTTTTCTTCTTTTCCTTTAGGAGTTCACAACTTTTAATCTTGCATTCCTTTTCATTGATTTAATGTAAATTTGTTTCTTGTTTTAAAACAAATGTAGCTTTTCATTGTTTATGTTTCTAGTGATGTTCTTCGCACTGTTTTTTCAAAACTTATGACAAACTACTTGGTTCACGTTACAGTGAAGGAACAAACAAACAGGTGACATTTCGTGAGCCAGTAAGCCATAGTGAGATTGATGACCAGGATGTGGTCCACCAAACAGAGAGAGAAACTATCACCAACTGGAGTTCTGGGCAATCTCCTCCTGCCACTCTTGATGAACCAAGCTCCTCTCATTCTCCAATTCTGCCTCCAGTCCTTGAGGAACCTTCACCTTCATTTTCCGAAGGCAAATATTTTTCTCCCTGTCTTTGTAGATAGCATGTCAGGAATAGCTCATCATATTTAATGGGGTTAACTTTTGGCTTCAGATGATGATCCATTACCTGCTATTGAGGGGCTTCAAATATCTGGTGAAGCTTTTCCGGGACAAGAGCTTCAAGCATGTGGATACTCAGTTAATGGAACAACTAGCTGTAATTTTGAGGTCCATCTTCATGAACCCAACATACCTTGTTTGAATCTTGTCTTGCTCTTGGTAGCTGGAGTTCTTGTGATTATTGATTACGATAAAATGAAAAGTAGCTTCTTTTAGTTACTAAGATTTATTTGATGCATAATTTCTCTGTCCACATTTTGGGATGAGATATTCAGATCATTCAGTATTTCTTGATGTTTTACTTGAATTTTAGCCTTTTAGGAAGAAGAATAAAATTTATTACATCTCCATAAATCTAGAAATGAGGGTGAGTTTCTTAAAAAGAGTAAAATCCTCAACAAATAAGGAATACAAAAGAACTATTTCCATAACATACACAAATATCCTTCAAATACGTGAGTATCCTGAAATATAAGAAAATAACCAAAACTCCCCCTCAAGCAGGCTTGAAAATGTCTTCCATTGCTACTTTATCTATCATTTTGTCAAATTTTGGAGCTACAAAAGGTCCTTTATATATAAGCCGCTGGGTTCTATGTTTCAAACTTCTCTCTATGCGTCAATGACAAAGGCTTCTTGTAGTTATTGGATCCCCTTTATTTAGTAGGTTTCCTTTTATGGGGTTGGTCTTTCTTGATGCTCTTGTATTCTATCATTTTTTTTCTCCATGAAACTTTAGTTTCTTACATAAGAAAAGAAATACAAAAACGCAAATTCAAGTTCAACTGATCAAAAGTGTTCTAGCCCAAAGGGAAGAACAGTTCAACCCTGGCTTTGAACCCATGACATTTTTCAATATGCTTCTTTTACTTTTCAATTGAGGAGAGGCTGTAAACTTCATGAATTACTGCTGAGCTACTCAACTAACATTTCGTAACTAATGTACCTTGTTTTCAAATTGCAGTGGGTACGGCATTTGGAAGATGGATCTGTAAATTACATTGAAGGTATCACTTTTCTTATGTCTGTGCTACATTTTGTTTCTAACTTCCTTACCTTATGTTGTTTAAAATTATAATAGGAGCGAAGCAACCAAACTATCTTGTCACTGCTGATGATGTTGACACCTGTCTAGCTATTGAAGTCCAACCTTTGGATAACAGAAGGCGCAAGGTGTTGTATCTGATTCAGAATAAGAATAATTTAGTGAAATTTTAAGTGTTTGATTCACCTTTCATTAAAAAAAATAAAAATAAAAATTTAATTTTGAAGTATCTGGCTCGCCAAGTTTAATGGAGTATTTGGCTAGAGGAATGAGAGAATTTTTAAAGGGGTATTGAGATTTTGGGGCGATGTGTGACCCTTCCCAAGTTTAATGCTTTTCTTTGGCCATTAGTTATGAAATACGTTTGTAATTTTCCCCAAGAGGTTTCTATCCAGAATATTTCCAATAATTGGGCTGCTTTTTCTTAGCTTGTTCTTCTTGTTGATTTTGTATTGTTATTTTGTTCTCTGTTTTTTTTTTTTTGTG
Organism: Sechiopsis laciniata; assembly: GCA_037833695.1. NCBI lineage: Eukaryota > Viridiplantae > Streptophyta > Magnoliopsida > Cucurbitales > Cucurbitaceae > Sechiopsis > Sechiopsis laciniata. The sequence goes on from JBBMKA010000004.1 coordinate 182,392, forward strand.
ATTTATCTTTCGGTTATGTTTTGTTTGATCTTTTCTCCTTGTAATTGGTACTTTGTACCCTCCCTTTCTTCATTTTCTTAATGAATTGACTTTGTCTCTTGTTCAAAAAAAAATTTGTCCCAAAGGGGTGGCGCAGTGGTCGTAAGCTTGAGCTTTGAAGGTATGCTCTCTCAAGGTCTCAGGTTTGAGACTCACCTGTGACATTAATTGGTAGATACCTCCCGTGTTTCCATTTCTTCGATGTCTCTCAGTGCCTGGCCTAGCAGGTGTGGTTACCCTTGTTTCAACAAAAACATACGTTTGTAATTATTCTCTCGTTTTGTTGGAGCCCGTATTTATCTTGTTAGATCTGTAGGTGTTGTTTTGGCTCTATTGAAAAGTATATGATACACCAATTAATTTCTATCTACTATTTACTAAATACCAAAATACCTTTTCCAATCAACATGCAATCAAATATCTAGACCCTGGACTTTTTTAGTTTTCTTTGAGGTTGATTCTGGGTTTGAAGATAAACAAAGGTAAGTTTTAGTTGTTGGGTTTGAATTATGATGAGTAGAGGTTGAAGTGGTGTGACGATTGGGTTGGTTGTGAAGTTGATTATGATACGATCTCGAGGCCTTTAAAGGTGTATTCGAGGCGAAGCAAGAAGTGACGGAATTAATTATTAGTATTTAATATTTCTATGTTAATTGTTATTTGAATTATATTGGTCTTTTATAGTTTATTAGAGAATTATTATTAAATTAGGTTATTTCTAGGTTTACTATAAATAGGATAAGTTAGGTCATTGTTATTCATTCAAAGGGTTGTTGTCTTTTGTACTCTGGCTCTAAGGGAGATTCTCTCTAGAGATTTATCAATAGAAAAGTGGTAGATTCTATCAGATTCCTTACTGCCTATTGCATAAGCCTAGCTCTCTTTCATTTTGGGATCCTATCGTTGAGAAAGGGAACTTTTTGTGCTAAGTTAGAGTATGCTATTTGAGAAGCTTTTGTGCCAAGGCAGAATGTTTTTTTTTTTTGAAACAAGAAACAAATGTATTCATTGATAAAATGAACAAGAGTACAAAGGAAACAAAATAAAGAACCAAACAAAAAACAAAACAAACAAAGACTAAGAGAAATACAATGAGAATAGAGAGACAAAAGAAGCTAAAAACTAAAGGTAATCAGCCCAATTAATGTAGATATCTTGAATGGAAGAATCGGCAAAAGCCTTTGAGGATGAGGAAGCCCATGTTGAAACATGCATTCGAACTGATTCTATTCGAGAGAAATAATAGATATCTTGTGAGGGCTTTGGGGTGAGGGAATAATAGATATCTAGAGGGTTGGAGAGGTCTCCCTATTGTATAAGCTGGCTTCAATTGTTAAACTTTTTTTTTTTAATTATTCCGTAGGCCTTTATCTTAAAAAAAACATTCACATCCCTATACCACTCCTGTCTTTGTTCTTGAGTTCATTCTTATGTATGAAAGAACCTTGATTTCCTTACGTCTAGGGAACGGGGGAGGTGGTCTTTTGGTTGATTTAAAAAAAAAAATTATATTATCTATTAATAACACAAATTACTATTATTCTTATGCAATAAAATATTAAATTCTATCTCATTTGCATAGCATAAGTCGATGAGAGACATCAACATGGTCTGAGAGCCATGAGTTGGATTCTGCCTACAATTCTCCCGCAATTGTTTTAATTACGTGCATTCTTTGCCATTGCAGGGGGAACATGTAAGAGTTTTTGCCAATGACCACAGAAAGATTGTTTGTGGTAAGTATGTTTGTGGAGAGATTTATGATATATATACGTATGTGTTGATTGTTATAATTAAATTTGCCTCAACCCATCAACTTAAGCTTTTGGGTTGATTGGTGATTTAACATGATTCAACTTGTTATCATAATTAAGCTTTTAGGTTGATTAGTGATTTAACATGATGCAACTTGTTATCAGAGTAGGAGATCCTATGTTCGAGTCCCTACTGAGACGTTTTATTCCCCAATTAAAATTGAATTCCACTTGTAGGGCATTTTTCAAATTTTCAAACCCACCAGTGAGGGGGAGTGTTGGTTGATATATTCAAATTTCGAAACGGGGGAGGAAGCGGAAAATAGTGGTTGAAAACTGAGCAAAAAATAAGGATAAACCCTAGTTAGGTGTATACAAGCCTAACAAATAACTATGGATGCTATGAGAAGTGTATTTGATGAAGGTCTTTAGACAGACTCGTAGTCTTTGATAATGTGGGACCCGTTAATGATTTTATAAAATAATTTATTGAAGATACAATGTATGTGTTTCTACATCCTACCACGACACAAAAAACACTAAACATTGCTCAGGCCTCTTGGATGTAACTCTCAACAATGTAGGTAGAGATCGGTGTATCCAAGGGGAGGGGGTGCTACCATTGTTGATATGGTAGTGACCCAACGAAGATTGATCAAGCAATTTTTAGTGATCGAGTCGTCCGTAATTTTTAGGAGGTCTAATGCTAGTTAATGAGATCTTGGAAGAGGAGTGACTGATGTTTGTAATACTCCATATCTTGGAGGAGGAATTATATTCTTCTGATTATTGGTCCTCCTGTGTTTGTATATATATAGAAAGTGAACTTTTCATTAATTGTGATAAAATAAAATCTAATAAGTTCTATAAATATTTTTTTTAGCAATCATTAATTCTGCCATATTTTTGGTGAAAATAAAGATTGTTGAGAGCCTCTTATAATTCTCGTAATAACACAAGTTCTAGCACCAATTGTTGCAAGATATCTTACAGTTCCTTTTGTCTCACAACAGATCCTGAAATGCAGAACCACATAGAGAAGACTCTCTATAGTGGTCATGCTTCATTCAAAGTATCCATGCTGGTATGCTTTAAATAATCAAAATCTAGAGGACATGATTTTATTTACACTAGTTAAATGTCTAATTTGTGTTTGTAGAAACATGCCTGCTTGCACGCTCATACAGTTTGCACCAAATTAGTAATAGACTCCTAGTCGCCCTAATTGTTTTCTTTATGTTTTCTCCATGACAGACTGGATTTCTTGATATATGGGAACTGGCTACACTATCCGTCAAAAGGGAAGGATACAGTATAAAACGTAGCGGGCCTAGTGGTGATGTCATCACTGAAAAGTTCTCTCCAAATACAATTGTATGATCTTCTTAGTTTCCTCTTCATTTTGTATAGACCATAAAAAAGCTAAGCTATTTTCCATTGTCTAAAGCGTTTCCGATGAGGTAGTTCTGGATCCATGCCAATAATAAATGTATCTTATAGATTACAGTAAGATACTATTTTATTTTGTTATTTTTTATTAAAAAAATGAAGAAACATCATTCCTAAACAAGAAACAAGAACAGCCTTACGGCTTGCCCAATGGATCACAGTAAGATTTTATATTATTTTTAATTTTTGAAAAAAAAAAGAAACATCAAAAGCAATAGATCCCCGAACAAGAATCAAGAACATCGTAAGGATCAGGCTAGAGCGCACCCTGCCTAAAAACTACATTTGAATTTTCCAATATTGATAGTCAACAAGAGGGTCTAATTGAAGACTTTCCCTTAGCTTCTTATTGGTTCTGTATCTGGGGATTTTCCTCAGCAGATTTTTTCCAGCTTTGAGATAATTTCCTTAATGCTACTAGTTTGATTTTGTATTCTTGTCTCTGTTTTCTTTTGTATTTTTATTAATCAATACCAGAATATATGAATATAAAGAACAACTAATTCAAATAAAGATGTTCTACCTTAAACTATATATGAGGGCCTTGGAAAACTAAGAGTGATGTACTAAATCCATGGTGGCTACCTACCTAGGAATTAATTTCTTATGGTTTCCTTGACATCCAAATATCATAGGGTCAGGTCGTGGTGCGCACAAGCTGACCTGAATAGTCACGGATATCAAACTATAAAAATATTAATCAAATAACATATCCTATCTAATCTATCTAGAGGGTTTAGGGATTGGTCTTGGTAACAATTTAGTAAGGATATCTACCCACTATTGTTTGGTAGGAACATTGATAGGAACCGTTCTTGATAGTATTGAAATAGGAAGGTTTCAAGAATTCTCCAATCTTCTATACAAGGCTTCCATTCTTTTATTCATCTGTGGAGGAAGAGTTTTTAGGGTGATGTTTGGGTCTCAATAGATTCTATATTTCTCTTTAGGTCTTTTTTTAAGCTCTGTTGTAAATATTCTTTGGGTGTGATTTCATTTTCTTATGTGACTTCTCTTGTTTTTCTTGTGAGCTTTTTTTTTTTGTATGCCCTTCATTCTTTCATTCATCAAGCTTAATTTATTGTTAAAAAATGGCAATCATTGCCACTTCTATCTTGTATACCTCTCCATTGTCACCCAAAGTATTCCTGTTTTTGAGAAAATATCACTTAAAGAACCTTTTGCAAGCTTGCTAATGTGTAATTCAATAATGTGTTTCTAGTTTATCTACTATTTTACCTTTCTCCTTTAAAGATGCATTCCAATATCTCAAATGAGATGGAGGTCATGTGGTTTCTTTTGGGGTCTAATCTAAAGGGTGGCTTCCATATCAAAAATTTGAAAGTGGTCAAACTTTTCCAATATCTCTCTCTCTTTCCATCTTAAGGAGGGGAATGCATCTATTTTGGCTTGATGGATATTGAATTCTTTTTTGGTGAGAAAACAACCTTTTATGTACATAAAATCTTAATTTTGTAAACTATCATGTAGTGGCCTAGTGGTCAAGAGAGCCTTAGGAAATTAAGAGTTAATGAGTTCAATTCATGGTGGTCACCTATCTAGGAATTAATTTACTACGAGTTTCCTTGACATCAAAATGTTGTAGCGTTATGTCCCTTGACAATAGTCTAGGTGCGCGGAAACTGATCCAGACAATCACAGATATAAAAAAAAAAAAGAATCTTAGTTCTTTAAGACACGTGTTTAGGAAATTGGGAGTTGCACTTTCAAATACAATTGCCTCGATGCCCTAGTGATAAGGATGACAACCCCCCGCATATCTTCACATTGGTATGATGCTGTCTACTTTGTGCATACACTCTTATAACTTTTTTTTTTGTTCCACCCAAAAGGCTTCATACCAATGGAGATGGTTGTCATCACTTATACACCCATGAACTTTTCTTCATTTAACCAATGTGTGACAACTTTGTTTGTATCCCAACAATCCTCTCCTCGAACAAAGCTCCACTGAACCTCTGTATGGGCTTGTCTTCTGCATTCGACACAGATGATTAAATCCTCTCCTCGAACAAAAATCGAGCCTCCCCTCAAATAGTCAATCCGTCTAGATGACATTCAAACCAACTCCTCTTCTTCTGAAAGTACATTGCTAGTCCGATAGACCGGATTTTTGCCATGATTATTATATCTGACTAACTCCTCTTCTCCTGAGAGTATACTGTCAGCTTGATAGAACTACTTCAAATTTCATCTTAGGCTCCAAACTTCTTTATCTTATGCCGAGGCATTTTACCGACATGGCTAAGTTAGGAACATGGCTCTGATACCAATTGATAAGGATGAGATGGCAACCCTCCATATCTTCCCATTGGTATGATATTGTCCATTTTGGGCACACACCATCATGGCTTTGTTTTTTGTTCCACACAAAAGGCCTCAAACTAATGAAGATGGTTGTCATCAGTTATATACCCATATCTTCCCCTCATCTAACTAATGTAGAATAATTTTGTGTCCCCAAGGTGTGGCGCAGTGGTCGAAGGCTTGGACTTTGAAGGTGTGCCCCTCATGGTCACTCATCTATGACATTAATTTGTGACACCTCCCGTGTCTCTATTCCTTTGATGTCTCTCGGTGTCTGGCCTAGGGACGAGCGTGGTTATCCTTGTTTCAAAAAAAATATGTAAAATAACTTTGTTTGTATCCCAACACCTTGGAGGACCATCTACAATCTAAAAATATACTTTTAGTAAGCATGATCAAGTACAATGTTAGTCAGGAGGGTCTCTGTTTGTTTCTCTCTCTTTCCCTTTCCTTATAGAAACTAGAAAGTTGACAGCTTGTAACTTTTTTGTTATCTTAGAAGAAGATAAAAACCAAGTATCTAAACTATAGTATATTCTCCTAACTGAAAGTACACAATGGTGTACATTATTCTCTTTTGTCTGAAAGTTTTGGGGGTCGTGTTCTTCCAATTTGTTTCTTTTTTAGCCTTTATTTTTTTAACCAGAAACAAAACTTTTCATTTCAAAAATGAAAAGAGACTAATGGTCAAGAGATACAAACACTATACTTCTTGCACTGATTATTCTTTCCCATGCAAATTTTATGTCCATTATCATTATTGTAGGTTTCAATTCCATTTGGACAACCCTCTGAGTTTGTAATCACTGGTTCTAGCAATGTTGAACATCACTTGAGAGCTGACAACAATTCTGCCGATATTAGCAGGTAAGGAATTGGAATGTAATTTATCATATATTAATTTCTTCCTCTGTTGCCAGATTTGAACTTCTTCCCCATGGGAAGAAAGAAAGAAAAGAAATGAAATAAAACAGAACTTTACATGAATATTTAAAAAACAAATTTTTAGATGCTGAGTTTCTAAAAATACATGAAATGATTGAGTTCAACATAACGTCTGGGTTGGGGGATTTGAACCCTCGACTTCTTGATCAAAGATACATGTCATTACCATTGAGTTAAAGCTCACTTTGGCAAGATGTTGAGTTTCTTGAGAAGTGGAGCGATGCCTTATGCTATTTTCATTATCAATACACCTTATAAGTTATATGTGCAACACGTAAAAGCATGCTTCTTTTAGAAAATGTAAACAAAGCGTGGTATAGATGCACAACTTTGAAGGACCTTTATATTTGTGATGATATTAGATGCAAAGTCTTGATGCTTTCAAAAGGAGAATTTCACTCTACTTAATTGCAACGTATTACGAAACAATCTCATAAATTTGCTAGACTTTGATACAAAGTCAAGTCAGCCTGATGTTATTCATTCTGATGGTCGTAATCAATCAGCAGCTTCCTTAGTCTGTGTGTGTTTTGGGCGCTGCTAGGGGTTGATAAGAACTTCTGTATACTTTTAACTAAATCAGTGAAAAAATTCGTTTCATTCAAAAAATGAACTTCTGTATACTATTATCCATTATAAAATGGATGGAACCCGACATTACAAAATTTGGAACTCAAGACCTACTGTTCTGAAACATGCTAAATTGTGTCTTGTAACCCAAAGTTCTTTTGGGTTAAGAAAATTCAACCCGTAATTTTGACATTGTTGTATTAACAACGCAACTACAATTAACAGATGTGATTAGGGAATTTATTGTCTTCATTATATCAAGTCCCGACTCTGATAATAGAATGTAATTCATTTTTTATACTGAAATAATTTCATCCCATTTTCTTCTGTGATTGTTTTATTTTGTTCTGTTTTCTTTTTTGCAGTTTCAGAGATACTATTGTGCTAACCTTGAGATTATTTATTCTTAGGGTATGACTTCTTTTTCTAATCCAATTCTTTTCTCTTATTTTCTATTTTCTTTTATGTTGGAGAAATCTTTTTTCAAAGGAAATCAATTAAATAATTTTATTTGGGAGTACTAATTAAGTGTAAAAGATTTTGCTTTAGAATATATATTATAGAAAAGAATACATATGTTCAATAAAAAATGAAACTATCATAACTTCAGAAATGATCGTCTATATGCCGAGTAATCCTCTTACAGGATATGATGAATGAACCTTTTTGCCAATCAACCAAAGAAGACCAGTTTCGCCAACAAGAGCAGTTGCTCAATCGGCACAAAGATCACGGGTTCAAATCCCGTGATCGAATCCACCGTTTCCAATTGTTGTAGAACTAAAAAAAAGACCAGTTTCTTTCTCTATCCTCTGCCCTGAATCAACTTCTCCCATGTGCAACCAAGCCTATCAAACTATTTTGGATCTTTCATTTAGAAAAAAAAAATCAAACTTGGTCTAGCCAAAGAGATCTATTTACACCTTTTAGTCTAAGTTTAGGGAGCCTAATTGCCTTTTTCTTGTACAATCTATATTTAGTCTCCTTTCGATTCTGATAAAGCCCGTTAAGTAGGATAAGGAATGGTCAATCCTATTAGGCGTAGGATAAGGAATGACCAAGCCTATTAGGAATAGGATACAAATATTAGACTATAAATAAGAGAGAGTAAGGAGGTAAGGATATATTGAGAAGTATTGAGATAGTGAGTATCTAGGGTTTGAGAGTGATCTCAAGATTGAGAGGGTCCAAGTACCTCGAACACTTGGGTTATCTAGTATCTTTATAATATATTAGGTACTTATCAGATTCACATTCCTTTCGTACTTTAGGTTTAGAGTTTTGTTTCCTTAGAGAAGCCAAGATCCTTATCTTAGCTTCTCACCATGACAACTCTTTTCTTATTAGGTATCCAATCAACTTGCATGATCTGTGTTAAGATCCAATTAAGTGGTCGTGCTGTCTTGCTCTAATATCACGAGCAAGTCAGCCAAATGAAATAAAAAAGTGGGTGGCGTAACCAGATTCTTTTGAAACCTCCATGGGGCTTGGAAAAACGGTTTTCAAAAAAGGGAGAAAGAAGGTTTGTGAAGGCGTTTTGAAAGGTTATATGTCGTAAGCAGCGGAGAGAAATAATCATTGTCTATGTTGGATTAACAAGGGTAGGAGGGGACGCTCAAGAAGTCATGCCTCCCTATAGTACATTAGGAAGGACACCATTTGCCGCTCAACCCGTAGCAGAAAATGCTATTCAGGCAGTACCATTTCTGGTATGACACTCTTGGACAGGGAATGGCGAAGAGTCATACGACAACAAAAATGCAGGAAAATACATTATGCCAAGTACATCCGACTTTATGAAAGCATGATTAAAATAAAGGTCTAAACGGGCATGTGGCTACATATAACATTCATTTGATAAGCATGACCAAATAAGCATGACCGTGACACTGTGAACTAGGAATTACCAGTTTACCACCAAATACCAATTTGTGTCTTCTATTTCTCGTCAAAACGAAATACCAGTTTGTCACCAACCTAATTAGTTGGGTAGTGTTTCTAAATGGCCTAAGAGCAATTTCAACTACCAAGCTTGAGGATGGGATACTAACACTGCAAAATGTTGCTAAAAAAACAATTTATTTTAAGTATGTGGTCAAATAAGAGCTTTTGGTAATTGGTAATCATTAAGTCTTTAGTGAGAGTAAGTTTCATTCATAGTGGCAAGTAAATTAATTTCCTACGACTTACCTTGACAACCAAAGATAGAAGAGTTAGATGTTCTATGAAAATAAATGAAGTGTGGTTAAGTTAATTTAGATACTCGTGGTTACAAAAAGAAAACAATATATTTTTATGAGAAGACAATACAATCTTTTGTTTTTTTTTTCCTTCGTCGCCTGAATCTGAATAAGTTCTGTTGTGCTTTTGCAGGCTAGCGAAAGAAGAAAAGTAAAGAAACGAGTTTTGTTCTTCCACAAGTAAAGAAAATTTGTAATTGCAAAGTTTTCCATTGCCATTTCTTTCTGTTTTTTCCCCCTTTTTTTGTGTCAGTTATGTTGAATTAGTTTTTTTTTTTTTTTTTTTTTTTTTTTTTTTTTTTCATTCCACCAGCCTTTTATATAGAAAATGTATCCGAGTAGTGAGCATGTATGCTTTGAAATGAATAGGGCCTTACATTTGTTAGGCCACTTAAGCTTCAGTTATTTGTGCCCAGAATGAATAATATGTTGCTTTTGCAAAATTCTTAGTACATGCCCTAAACCCCAATTCAAGGGGGTTTAAATTGTTCAAAAGAAAGAAACTAGCTTCCAACTTAGAGACTACTATCAGCAGCATTCTATTGAACTTAGCTGAGGTTCCATTTGAGATTTATAAACCTTTTTGTGTCTTCAGATTTCTAGGTTTACAATTAAATCTGTTTACGTGTTTGTTTTGATTCACAACTATGGTCTAATTGTTTGACATTTATTATTAATAATAATTTGACTATTTCATTAATATGGTATTTTAATTACTAAAATTTATTAGTATAGGTTCCAAAAGTACTAGTTATATTTTTTCTTAAAAAAAGAATACTAGTTAAAGTTATTTTTACTATAAATATTTTGTTATTGAAGCGTGGTTGATGAATAACTTACTATTGTACATGGTCGAATCGACCCAGTTACAATCTAGTGTCAAAATTCAATAAATTTTTTTAAAAAATCTCTTTTTTTTTTAAAAAAAAAAAACCTTTTTAAAAATTCCTCAAACTATTAGAACCACATTAGAATTATCCTAAATATTATGGTTTTATAATTAATAAATTAAATGAAATGTTTTTTAAATATTATAATTCGATTCGAAGTATATTATATGTTTATAAATAGTGAAAAAGAAAAATTATGTAAGGCTCCACTCTGGTTATTTCCGTTTTTTTTATGAAAAAAACTACTATTTCCTTTCTTCTTCTGTCCGGGCAGTTTCTCTTTCTTTGTAATTAATTAATTTTTATATATATTCTTGATTTGGCTAGTAAATACTTATTCGGATTGTGTTGACTCTACAATATTTAAATGTATAATAAATTAATTTTTAGATAGTGACCACCATAAATTATACTTATAATCATGTAATATTTTATTTTGTTTTCTTCTTTTTATTTTTTTTTCAAAAAATATGACTTGAGTTAATATTCAATACATAAAAAGATAAAGGTAAAATGATAAATACATAAAATAAATTATTTAATTTTACTATCAGACTACCTATACAATTAACTAACAACTAATATTCATATAAGTTAAAATTACAAAAATAAAAATAAAAATTATTTTACAATTAAATTAAAAAAGATTAATGATAAAGATATTCTTTTTAAAGGTAAAGGTATTTTTTAAAGTGGATAAGTGTAATTGACATATAAATTTTAGTATTTTTATACAAATTTAATATTCATATTAGTTTTCATTTCAAATATATATATATTCATGTTAGTTTTGTATTCAAAAAGTTTTTAATCATTAAAATTTAAATTTTAAAAAACTAAGTTTTTCATCTCAAAAAAAAAAAAAACGTTTTTAATAATAAATTGGTTAAAAAGCAGTGTAATATTGTTAGAGAAAACACATAGAGAAACCTAACCCTAAACCTTTGGATCATCTCTCATCGCAAGCATTCAAGTGTCGACGGCAGCCGGGCATCTCCAATTTCTCCGGTAAACTCTTTCTCTCAATTGTTTCTTTCCAGACCCTATAATAGAGAATTCGACAAACCATTAGGATTTTCGTCTCAATTGCTATTGTTTTGTTTTGTATGATGTGAACATTGATTGAAATTGGTTAGTTATGAAGAATGCAAAACTGGTATTGAAAGTGGGCAGAAGAATTCCAATTACATCCTCATGTTATAATAATTCCTTTTACTATGGGTTTAGGGTTGCAAGGCACTGACTGTGTAGTTCATCCATCAAACTTGTCTCTTGCTTGCAACTCATGGCGACCAGTAAGTCTCACCAACCCTTTTCATCTTATTATGTTTTTCTTCGTATCTTTTGATGTGGTTGGTTCTTCAGGGCTCATGTTTGAGAACTCATGTGAAATTGGGGTTTTCTCCAAACTCACCAATGCTTACTGCTTGGTTGCAATTGGTGGCTCTGAGAACTTCTACAGGTTTTTTCCTTTATGTTTCCTCATCATGATTCTGTATCTTTTCTTGGCAACTCTCCCTTTCTGTTTCACTACTTTTGACAGGAACCGATTTCTCACCGTTTTTTTTTTGTTTTTTTTTTGATCTAGTACCTTCGAAACTGAATTAGGTGGCGTCATTCCGGTTGTTAAAACATCCATTGATGGCACTCGCATTATTGGCCGCCTATGTGCTGGTTTGTGACACTCTTTTTTGTCTAGTTATTTGCATTGTATGTTGATATAATCTATCACCTTATTCATCATTTATATTCCTTACTGCAGGAAATAAAAATGGCCTCCTTGTACCACACACCACTACTGACCAAGGCAAGCTTTCGTTCTATCTTAAGGAAAAATAGTACAACTTTTCTTTAGTAGTTTTTTTTTTTTATAGGAAACCAAACTTATTACTTATTATTTTGTAGTTTGAATGTTAATGAAATTCTGAATTCAAATGAATATATTCTCCCATGTTAAACTTTGACTAGAGGGTCATTCGTTTTATTTTTTATACTATTGATGTCTTTACATGATAAAATTGTAAATGGTTACTATTATATTGATCAATAAGTGTCTCAAAATTTTGTCATTTATGATTACTTTTTGAGTTTGAATTATAAATTATGTATGTCTGTTTGAAGCCGAAATATTTTTTTTTATGTAATTTTAGCATCACTACCATTTTTTTTTCTTTCAAAAATGTGAGATTCAAACCTTTCTTAGGTTGAACTTGGAGGTACATGTTTTATGTCAGTTGAGTTATGCGCATGTTCTAGTCGCTACTAAATTGATATGATGTGTTTCCTACTTTGTACATCGGTAAATTGACAATTTGAATGTTGCTTTTCACTGATTATTCTTTTATAAAATTTTTCTTAAAAGTATTTATATTTTGTGGTGAGTAGGAATGAGAAATCAAATATCCACAAGTTCATGAATTTAGCTACTCCATCATTGTGCAATAATGAATTTTTGAACAACCATCATGGGTTTACCTAGTTGGCCATGACCTAGTGGTCAAAAGGGCATGGACAACTTAAACGTTATGACTTATGAGTCCAATCCATGCCCATGGTGGCTATGGCTAGACTACCCAGTGTTTTTAAAGGCACAAGGCGCACAAAGGCGCAAAGGCTTTCTGGAGTCTGAGGCGCAAGGCGCAAAAAAGGCGCAGGCTTTATCTTAAAGGCGCACCATGTATAAAACAAAATTTAAAATATATATTTATCACAAAAATATATATTAACCACAAAGTTGCAATATTCATGTAGACATAACATATCAAAACAAGAAGAAGCTAGCTTTATAATATTAGTAGCATTGTATCCAATCAAAATATTAAATAAGTCCTAAAACTCGAACTCCTCTCCAATGAGCTATCAAAATACTTAACTAATTTTTCTCACCCATCAAACATCTATGATCTATACAAATACAACAAAAACTAAGGACAATCATTAGAACAGAGAATCATAAGAATAGAGAAGAATAAGATTTTGAATAAGACTATATGGATTTTAAATATCAAATCAACTTGGAAAGGAAAAAGGAAAAACTAATACACATCAAATTATTTATGAACAAGAGATTCAGAACATCAACTTCAAGCCTTCAAAATTAAAGAGAAACACAACATTAAAAAGGAAAAAAAAAAAGAAAAGGAGAAGATGAATCACAATGCAACAGGAACAGTAGGTTTATTAATTGAAAAAAATATATATTCATTGAGCTTTGAAGAAGACTCACCAGGCACGCCGGTGAGTCTTCGAACAGAGTCGTCGGCGAACAGATGATCGGAGAGGAGAGCAAAAGGCGTCGAGGGTTTCGTTTGGAAGAAGCCGCGGGAGATAAAGGGTTTCAAGCAATATTTTTGCGTTTTACGATCGAACAAAACGTGTGAGGGAAATTTCTTTTTTTAGTTTTTTTTCTTTTTTTAAAAAAGTTGAAACGACGTCATTTCAAGGTGGGTTAAAAATTAAAAAAAAATAACAAAAGGCTAGCTAGGCGCATGCCTTTTGCGCCCGGGCGACTCAGACAAAGTTGCACAAAAGCGTGCGCCTAATGTTATGCGCTTCGACTTAGTAAGGCGAGGCGCAATGTCTGTGCCCCACGCCTTTTTGGGGATTTAGTGCACCTTTCAAAACACTGAGACTGCCTACTTAAAAATTAATTTCTTTTGTGTTTCCTTGACAACCAAATGTAGTAAAGAGTCACACGGTTGTCCCGTGAGAATAGTTAAGATGAGTGTAAGCTGACCAAGACACTCACGGATCACAAATTATAAAAATAATTATGCTTGGAATAGTAGGTATAGATTATTAAGTTTGTGTCCATACAAGTTTTTTTAGTGAGGAAACAATCATGGAGTGGCCTAATAGTCATGAGGGCCTTGGGGAAATAAGATGTGGAGTGAAATCCATGGTGGCCACCTACCTAGGAATTAATTTCCTACGGGTTTCCTTGACATCTAAATGTTGTAGGGTCAGACGGTATGTTCCGTGACAATAGTCGAGGTGCTTGCAAACTAACTTAGACAGTCACGGTCCAGATATAAAAAAAGTTTCTTTTAGTGAGGGTGCTTCATTAAATTAAGTTTGTTTTGATTTTTACATTAACTCTTCTGGATTTTCTTTATGTCAATGTGATGCTAATGTGCCAAATTACTTTATTGACGTTATGTTTTTTTTTTTTTTTTTGCATTATGAAGAACTTCAGCACTTGAGAAACAGCCTACCTGACCAAGTTGTTGTTCAACGTATACAAGAGAGGCTGTCTGCTCTGGGGAATACAATTTCTTGTAATGATCATGTTGCTCTCACACATACTGATCTTGACCGGGTATGTTTTCTTGTCATTCTCCCTTGGTGTACATCATCTTAGGAAGCATGTTCACTTTGTTTTAGATTTAGTAACACAGATACATTTGGACATGCCCTAGACACTTGTCCGACATACGTGATTCTGTGTTCTCAGTTTTCTAATTATTATTTATTTATTTAGTTTGGACACATCAAAGACACACCATGAACACTTCAGTGGCACATCATTTAAAATTCCTACCTTTCAAATGGTTGACAATACGAGGTGCTGTTGGTTGAGTTAGTTGACAAAAACATCCACCGTAGGTAGGTGGATAGAAGTAGAAGATAGAAAATAAAATGGAGAGGGAAAGGAGGCAGTATTATTTTGTGGGCTTGTATTATGCATGCTTAATATAGTGGGCTTTTATTCTTGATTGAATTTAAATGTGCTCATACAGTTTATTCGAGTTAAATTCAAACTCAATTACATTTTCATGTACATTTAAATGTGTCCCCAACATGTGGTGTTCTACGTTTTTTGTTAATTGACGTGTCGGTGTCTGCTTCTAAGCCAGTCGAAATAATAGTGAGATTGACTTTCACATCACAAGGGTTGTCAAATACCACCCAAATGCTTTTAGGATTTTGGTCTAGGAATTCCAAGCTAGAGGGCTAATGAGTGAATATATGACTTTGTGATTTTTCCGTGACCCTGCATTTGAGCATGTTAGGTATCTAAATCAAATAATCCTGCATTACACAGAAATATGCACAACACACCAATTGAAAAGAATCAACATTATTCTATTGAGAAAGTTCTTTAATGAATAGTGAGGTTTTGTTTTCTGAATGCAACTACAATTGGGGTAGGGGGATTCGAACACGTAACCGTTCGGTTACTTAGTCGTACAAGATGCACTAGAGTTCTACTCATTTTGGCAATGAACAGTTATTAGTGATGATATTGCATTCAACAATTAATACCCAACAATACACGTCAACGGAAAATGTTGGTGATAAGATCTTAATGCTTGACAATAGACTTGTAACGAAGCATTGGTTTCTTTTGAGCAGTGTGGGGTGTTTTCTGTACTGTGTCAAATGTCAATGTTGAGCGCATATCCAAATTTTAAATTAAAAAATATGTATATGGGGGAACACATTGAGTGGAATCTCGTTTTTTTTTTTTTTTTTAAATTATACATTGAGTAGCTGCTTTGTTCTCTCATCGATTCCTCATTTTCTACTGAAAGAAACTTGTTCTCCTCTCTTGGATCAGGAAACTGAAGAACTCATCTCGGATGTTCTTGGAGTAGAGGTCTTTAGACAGACAGTTGCCGGCAACGTTCTCGTGGGAAGCTACTGTAGCTTCACGAATAGGGGCGGCTTGGTAATATTTTCACCCTCCCTTGTTATTTTTTAACCAAGTGTAGTCTCATATTGAACATTTCTTCTCCAAACTTGTGGTTGGGAAATTTTTTTGCAGGTTCATCCACTTACATCTATTGAAGATTTGGACGAACTATCGACTCTTCTTCAGGTCCCTTTAGTGGCTGGGACTGTGAATCGTGGAAGTGACGTGATTGCTGCTGGATTGACCGCAAATGATTGGACTGCATTTTGTGGTTCAGACACAACCGCCACAGAATTATCAGTCATTGAGAGCGTTTTCAAATTGAGAGAGGCTCAACCAAGTTCCATTGTCGACGAGATGAGGAAGTCGCTAATAGATAGTTACGTGTGAAAGTATCTTGCTATTTATCGTTATTACTATTGTCTCTTTTTTTTGTCATAATTAACAACTTCGTATTTATGCAACTCCATTATGCGCTTGTAGCTTGCTTTACTTCAAGATGGTACTCTTATTTGGTATTATATAAACCTGTTCTGTTTTTGTAATAATTAACAGTTATTTAAGGCTCATTTGGTAATGATTTTATTTCTTGTTTCTTAATTCTCTTTTTTTGTTTTTTGATTTTTTAGAATAAGAAATAAGGATAATTATTATTGTTTCTTGTTTCTTACAAAAAGATAAGAAATAAAAATAAATGTCTCATGATCATTTTTCGTTTAGAATTTCTTTTTACTTATATATTTTTTGGTTTCTTAAAAATTATAATATACATAAATATATATATATATATAACATTGCATCATCAAAAGTTGGCATTTTTTAGTATAATTTTTTTTTAAGAATCTGTTCACAAAAAAAATATACGAAAAAATAAAGAGCTCTTTACATTCATAGCCAAAATAAAGAAACTAATTAATTTGAAATTATTAACAAAATAGTTCAAATGACTAAAATTTTAAAAAATACATATTTAGAAAAGTACAACTTTAACCTTCAATCAATCATTAATATCATATTTCAATCAATATAATATATTAAAATATACTCCTTGATTCATGAGATTTATTTCTAACTACATTTATTTGAATTCTTAAATTTATGCACCAATTTTTTGTCCAAACACATTCCATTCCCTAATTTACGATTGCTAGATTTTTTTTTCTACCCAACAATTGCTAAATTTATGCACCAATTTTTCTTCCATGGAAATTTTGAACGAAGACAGCAAAAATAAGAGCTATAATTTTATTCGTTTTTTTCTTTTCAATTTTGCCCATCTTAGGGACTAATTTGTCTATGTGGTAGATCATACCACAACACAGGGAGTAGATATAACAAAATATGAAATTGAGGCATATATGCTTTGGCAATTGATTTTCCCTTGATCAAAGTTTTTTCTAGCTAACTAATTTCAATTTTTTTCAAGTGCTTGACAACGAAATCTTCTCGACTTTAAGAATTACTTGTTTTAAAAAATCGACTTTAAAGACAGTTTATTTCATGAAAATAATACATTGTTTTATGCAATTTACATTTAGAATGTAAGAGTTCATTTTCTTTTTAATTCATATGCAAATAAGGTAATCAAAGTATCTTGAGAAATATAACTAAAATTTCTTTGAGATTGATCTCAATTTATGCTCTCACTTTAATTACTCTAAATTTGTATTACCTACAAAGCCAAAAATTTTAATTTCATAGTTTTCTCTCTTATAACTTGCATGAAGAATGGCCAACAAAAGCAGTTAGTTCATTGGCATCAATGTATATTTATTCTCCTTACTCCAATTGTTGTAATAAAAAAATAATAATAATAAATAAAACTTACATGAAGAATGAATAGAATGACTTATTCAATGAGTTGAGCTTACTATTTTCAAAAAAACTTTTTAAATTCAATCATGTATTAATTTGAAGTCTAAAATATTATTTTGATCCCTGAACTATTATGAAAGTTTTATTTTGTTTTTTGAACTTTCAAAAGTTTAATTTTAGTACTTGAACTATTATTTTGTTCCATTTTGGTTCCCAACTTTCAAATGTCCAACTTTAATCCTAAATTATTAAAAATAGTTTTTGAGTTAAAAATAAAGCTGAACCATAATTAGGAATCGATGAAGTGACAAAAAAATAATAATTACAAAGATGTTGTCATCTTCCTCGCATATTCCAAACCTCTCTCACCCCTGTACTTCCAGAAGAAAAAAAAAAAGAGGATTCCGACAATAGAGGATTGCTTGGGGGAGTTAGAGGAAAGGGGAAAAGTGAGGTTGAGATCGCCATTGTTGCAGATTGGAGAGTGACGATCATGGTGATACCGGATAGCAAGGGGCAAATTAATTTTGTAGTTTGAATAGGTACACCTGAGATTAATAGATCTTTCTTACAAAAATAATAAGAAAGGGAGGGAGAAAAATATTGTATGTTCTCTCCTTACTTTTCTTGAATCCCTCTTCAATTCCATGGAATTTATCTGGAATTACAGGGGTGAGAAGACGTGTGAGATGGGTGAGGAAGATGATAACATTTATTTTTTATTATTATTTTTTTAGGGCGTGTTTGGGGTGGGTATTAACTTAATCTGGATTAAGTTAATCCCCCCTAACACTTGTTTGGTGGCAGGCTTCCCAAAATCCGGATTAACTTTATACTAAACTCGGATGTGAACAGTGTTTACTGTTCAAATCCGAGTAAATGTCTTTTCACATTCGTTCTCTCTCTCAGATTTGCGACTTCTCTCTCGTTTTCGACTGAGTTATTCTTCGATTTCTTCGATTCCTCCTTCGATCAAAGTTCGTCTCTTCGATTTCTTCTACAATATTATGATTCCACCTCACTTTTCACATTTATTGACCACCGATTTGCCTAGATTTGTTGTTTCGACGGGTTTAGGGTTATGTTTATTTTGTAGATCTGTGAAACACTCATTTTTTTGGGGGGGTTTTCTTCGCAGATCTGACCCATCACCGTCGAAAGGTTCATCTCTTCCCGCCGATGTAGCCTCATCTTGTTTTGCAAGAGTCGTTTGGAACCTCCGATTGGGTTTACGAGTTGTTGTCTGGCATGGAAGGAGGTCAAATCTTTCGGCTTGGAGGGGGGCAGATCCAGATCCAGGTAAGTTCTCTAACCCTTCCCAGTCGATGATGAGGTCCGTTTCAAAAAAAAAAAAAAAAATTCTCTCGTTTTCATCTTATCTCCATCTAGTCTTGCTTCATGTTCCAATTTTTTTGCTCTCGATTACGATGTTACTGAGTTTCAATTTTGCAGTAAAAAAATGTGTTCACATTAATTATGTTCATATTTACTCTGATTTC
>JBBMKA010000004.1:201655-226582 GCA_037833695.1 Sechiopsis laciniata
TTAAATTCCACTTGTAGGGCATTTCTCAAATTTAAAAGCCCACAAGTGAGGGGGAGTGTTGGTTGATATAATTAAATCACCAATCAATCCAAAAGCTTAAACCAGGAGTTGATAATCGAGTAGCAGGTGCTCTTTCTTGGCTACTAGAATCCTTGGAACTATGTGCCTTGTCATGGTTAAGGGAATAAATACCGGCATTATCATTCAGCAGCAGCTTGAAAATGAGTTTCTTAAAACCATAAGAAAAAACATTGTGGATGGGAAGGAGATCTCAAATAAGTATTCTATAAGAAATGAAATCCTATGCTATAACGGCAAGGCCATGCTCCCACCAACCTCACCGACTATAGAACTCATATTGGAGACTGTTTACTCTTTGCCAATAGCTGGCCATGGAGGAGTTCTACGAACCCTACAGAGGATTCAAAGAGAATTCTATTGGGTGGGTATGAAGAGTAGAGTACGGACATTTGTAAGCGAATGTACAATATGCCAATAGGCCAAATACGCTCTTTCTCCAGCTGGCCTACTTCAACCACTTCCTGTACCGAAAAAAATATGGAACGATATTTCCATGTTTTTTGTTACTAGATTACCAAAATTAGAATCCTATACGACGATATTTGTAGTTGTTGACCGTCTGTCCAAATACGCTCACTTTATACCAATTAAAAACCCCTTCACTGCGGTCTCTTTAGCTGAAGTATTTGTCCAAGAAATAATTCGCCTACACGTACTGCCTAGAAGTATTGTATCAGACATAGATTCAACATTTACAAATTTGTTTTGGACAGAATTATTCAAAGCTCAGGGTACTAAGTTAAAATTTAGTACCGCTTACCATCCACAAACCGATGGTCAAACGGAAGTGGTGAACTAAGGAATGGAAACTTACTCGCGATGTTATGTAATGAATTGTCCAAAGACTTGGGTTCGATGGTTACCTTGGGCAGAATATAGCTATAACATAGCATATCACTCAGGGTTGAAAACATCACCATTGAAGGCGTCTATGGACGAGCCCCTCCATCTCTATTACCTTATGCCCCAAACAGACGCAGTGGACCAATCTCTTCTGGAAAGGGATATCCAACTGTCCAAAATCAAGCACAACCTACTGCAAGCACAACGTTACATGATAGTAATAGCCAACGGGAAAAGAAGTGATATCTCTTATGTTAAAGGCTATTGGTGTACTTCGACTAAAACCGTATAGACAGGGAAGTTTTTATCACAACATCAATGCCAAGCTCTCACCTTGTTATGTCGGCCCGTTTCAGATAGAGGAGGCAATCAGTAAAGTCTCTTACCATCTCAAACTACCAGATGGAGTTAAAATTTACCCAGTGATACACACATCTCAATTGCGATTAGCAATTGGGACAACATTCTCAGTCATTCCAATACCGGAGAAGATTGCTTCAAATTTTTCTTTTACGTTGGAACCAGAAACACTACTGAGGGTTCGAAATTCGGCAACCGAACCAACGGCTTTTGAAGTGTTGATACAAAGGAAGGGAGCTACGGCTGCGGATGCTACATGGGAACCATTTACTAACATCAATAGTCAATTTCTTTTATTTCACCTTGAGGACAAGTGAAAGTTTGGGGGTCGGGTAGTGATAGACCACCAATCGTTCAGGTTTATCAACGCCGTAATAGACGGAACACAGGAAACGTGTAACAGTTTTTAAGAGTCTGTTAGTTTGCAAGTCTATTTTTGGCCGTTAAGGAATCTGTTAGTGGGAAGGGTATATAAACTGAGTAGTTGGCTTGTTTAGGGTTATGAAATGTATTCAATTGTTGAACTCATAGAAGTATCAATAAAAGGAGGAGGTTTTCTTGTTCTTAGTTTCTTTGGTTCTATTAGCCACCACCTAGAAATTAATTTCCTAAAGCCGTGAGAATAGTCGAAGTGCATGCAAGCTGGCAGCTGGCATGGACACTCATGAATTCCTTTTTGATTCATGATCTTCTTTGTGTTGGGTTATATGTTCTTTTTCTCATAAAAATATACTCCGTCACTCTGATGTTTCAAACCAAAATTTAAGATGGAAGTTTGGTAAATAGTGTAAAATGCAAGTATGAAACCTTAATGTAGATGCTCGAGGAACTGTAAGGATTAGTTATGCTTGAACGAATCTGAATGTCTAGAGAGTTTCACAAGATTGGTAAAAGCTGTTTATATTTTGGTAATGGAAACTGACCTTCACATTGGAGACATCTAAATTATTTATCCTTAGGTAGGGGCTGATCATTGATAAATAAACTTGATTAAATTACAAGTTTATTCCTCGAATCTCCAAATTGATCATTGTAAATTTTCAATTCTCATGTCATTAGTGATAAAGATGACAACTCTACCCGAATCTCCAAATTGATATGATATTGTCTACTTTGGAGCTAGATTCTCATGGCTTTGTTTTTGGGCATCTCCCAAAAAGTCTCATATCAATGGAGATGGTTGTCATCACTTATATACCCATGATCTTCCCCTCATCTAACTAATGTAGGATACTTTTGTTTGCATCCCAACAATCCTCCCCTCGAACAAAGTTCCACCGAGCCTCTCTGTGGGATCAACTTCTGATTCGGCACCTGAGAATTCAACTCTCCCCTGGAACAAAGACCAAGTCTCCCCTAAAATAGTCAATTCGTCTAGATGCAGATAGACTGGATTTCTGCGCTAACTATTATATTTGACTAACTCCTTTTCTCTTGAGAGTACACTGCTAGTCAATTTGTCTAGCTCACATCCAAACCAACTCCTCTTCTCCTGAGAGTACACCGCCAGTCTGATAGAACTGCCACAAATTTTTGTCTCAGAGCTCTAAACGTCTTTGTCCTACACCGGAGCGTTTTTCTACCGACATGGTTATGTTTGAGGGAAGGCTCTGATACCAATTGATAAGGATGACAACCCTACCCGAATCTCTATAATGATATGATATTATCCACTTTGGGTCTAGACCCTCGTAACTTTGTTTTTGGGCATCTCCCAAAATGTTTCATATCAATGGAGATGGTTGTCATCACTTATATATCATGATCTTCCCCTCATCTAACCAATGTGGAATACTTTGTTTGCATCCCAACATTTAGAACTTCCAATCTTATGTTCAATAGGATAATGTGAAATAAATCTATGAATTTGGATAAAAAGTTCTATAGGTTTATTATACATGAAATAATTTCATTAAGAGACTTAAAATTTAGAGACCTAGTAGTAAACTCTTAAAATTCAAAAACTAAACTTGTAATCTAAACACAAACTTACTATCGCACTGGACTCAGACGGGCCTTGTTGAATCCCAAGTTCCAACACTGCTGTTTCTTGATGCATGTTTTTTTCCCGAAAAATGTGAAGGCACACTATTGTTATCCAAATCCAACTTTTTTTTAATAAAAATCATATTCTACATATTCTATGAATATAGGAAAGTACAAAAGATGCAGCAGTGGTTGGTGTTGCAGAGAGATCTGGTGAGGGAGGTCTACAGGTGTACGAGTTCGAGTACACGGTCGATAGCACAAGAGGAGGGAGGAAGCGGGTTTTTTCTGCAGCTTTTGTGGCTTCTAAGAAGCTCTATATCCTTAATATATCTCACTCGGATAAACCAGACAGCCCTCTTGATTCACAGAGAAGAATGATGTTGGAGCAGGTTCTTCATTCGTTTGATGCAGCCCCCCCTTCCTTATAAGATCACTCCTATGTCCTATCTTCTATATAACTTAACTCACTTTTGTATTGCCTCTACATTTGCTTTGGATGCCACCATGGGGTTTCAAATTTTATCTCTAATTTATATACATGTTTGTTTCTATATATTCCCAACTTTTTAAAAGTTTCCATTCTTTCTCTTTGTTAGTTAATTTTGTTGGGTATTTTTATGAAATTTATTGATGAATATTCTTTTCTAAAGCAAATTAAAAGAAGGGTAAATACACGTTTGGTCATTGAGTTTTAAATTTAATTTCTAGTTTTTTAAAATAATCTTTTTCTATTTCGTCCTTGAAATTTAAGAAATGACAGGTAGACTCCTCAAATTTGAATTTAGTTTCTATTAAGTGTTTGAAGTTTGAAGTGGTTTATAGTTAATGTAGGTTAATTAGACGTTGATGGTATGGATTTTCTCTCTTTTTGATGTTGAGTAAAAATTCAAATGGGTGTTGTGTGTTCGCCAATAGTGAATTGAATAGTGAATAATTTACATTCAGTTTCTAACTTTAATTCAGTACTCTCATTGCATAATCTAAATTCGTTGAATTTGTGTGTATTTATTTTAGTAATTAGTGACTATGAATAAGCTTTTCTTTTGAGTTTTAAATAGGACATTTAACCATGATAAATGTATTAAAATTTATTTTCTATATATTTAAAAAATATATATACAAACCAAATTCAAAATTTATATTTTATAGATTTTACCTTCATTTATTTTAAATAATATGTATTTTTAAAAAACAACTCATTAGATTATTTAGTGATTAGTATTCAATGATTCTTTTTTATACAATAGGAAGTTGAACCATAAACTAGAAGACTTTGACTAGTACTCAAGGATTAATATTTAGAGTTTGATATTTTATGGTTTAAATGAATATTGAAAAAAATGGTAGTAATGACCCTGGTAACGATTTAAAAAAAGTTAAAATGAAACTATTTGGAAAATATGTCTGTTTTTATGAAATAGAGGTTTGAAATCGAAATAGAGATAATTGGGAAGAAAGGCGAAAGGAGAAGAAGAGGTGGAAAGGAATGCAACGTGGTGGAATGTCCAGATCGCATTTTTGGGATTGGGATATTATATATATCCCACTTTCCAATGTTAGTTGTTGTTGCTGCTGCTCTGCTGCCATATATATATCCCACTTTCCAATGTTAGTTGTTGTTGCTGCTGCTCTGCTGCCAAAATATCATTCTGAACTCAAACCCTTGTTCTTCTTTGTATGCAATTTCTTCTTATCATATTCAATCAGTCAATCAATCTTTACTCCCTGAATTAGGGTTTGTTTAAGAAGCTGCAATATCATACAATTACTCATTCAATTCCAATTTCTATAGCTAACTGCTGAACTTGTATGTTGTGTTTTTGTTTTTCCATTTGTTTCATCTTCTAGTCTTCCTCCTCTCCACACCAACCCAACTTACTTCCAATTCCAAACACCCACATGGGATTGGGATTGGGATTCCCAGGTAAACCCCACCCACCTTCCATTCATTTTATTTCTTTCATTTTACTCATTTATTTTGTCCTAAACAAATATATATATATATATATATATATAAACACACACACACACATTAGTTCTTCTCCAATCTACAAACGCAAGATGCTTCATTTCCCTTCATTGTTTCTCGAGGAAGAGGAATTTCTTCCAAACATCACGTCAACTTTCAGCACAAAAACCTCATCACAACTTGCTCACGGACAAGAAGAAGCTCGTTCCTCATTCGGATCCTCCTACAACCAATGATGTCGATCTCTTATATAACTTTCTTCATCGAAGGTCCATTTCCATAATTTTGGCTTCTTCATCTTTTATTTTTTATTTTTTATTTTTATTTTTAACCACATCACATTCTCATTTGTTTCCTGCTCTATGATATATGCATCCTTTAGTTCCAAGCTTGTGGTATTGACAGGAGCTGGAGTAAGTACAGAATGTGGAATTCCTGACTATAGAAGGTTATTCTTCCCTTTCTTCTTTCATCTCTCTCTATTTGTTTTTTACGTTCAAATCATTATTATGAACATCAACCTTGAGGGTTTCTCTATGCTGCAGCCCAAATGGAGCTTATAGTACTGGTTTCAAACCTATTACACATCAGGTGATCTAAAGGCATATGTCACTCGTACTTTCTTTTTTGCATTGCTTTGATGATATGATATGATATGATATTGCAATGAAAGTGATTTTTAAAATGAGTGCAATTGTGTTTTTTCTTTTTATGATTATTATGTTTTACTTTATCAGTCTTTTTACTATTTTATAGTTAGGTCAATCTTGTACTCTTATCCTGGTATAAATATTTTCATCTTTTCAATTCTTATAGCATTTTTACACATTTTTCCAATTGGAGATATTCATTGTAACTAGCTCTTCTGGCTTGAGATTTTCCCCTTTCTTTTGATACTCTTGGCAATATAAACTTGGTGATTGCACTGGACATTATTAACACGATTAAGAAGATCCTCACCAACCTTGAATTCCTCCAAAAATCCAAGACCCAAACTTTTAGCTAGGATTAGGAGCTTGCTTAAATAATCAGCCAACACCATGGAAAAGATAGGAGAAAGCTGGAAAGGATTTCCTTCTGAAGGCCTCTAGTAGCTAGGTACTTCTTGGCTCAACCATGTCATTATCAACTAGCATAGAATCAATTATTTTTTTGCCCACAAATACAAGGTGAACAGTTATATTAGGTAGTAGATGTCAGTAAACAAGCAGATAAATATCACCGTATTGTTTTATTTTGGGAGACAATTAGGATACCTTATAAAGAAAGTTATCTTTGAGTATCCTCTCATTTATTTTAGTCTATAACTAATAATGAGAAGAGTCTTACTTTGGAGTTATGACAAAGTTAACCATATTTTGACATTTTTTTTGTGTATTCATAAGTTTAAAGGTTGGATTTTCTTGAAAGCAGGAGTTCGTTCGTTCAATCCGTAGTCGTCGTCGATATTGGGCAAGGAGTTATGCAGGGTGGATACGCTTTACAGCTGCACAGCCTGGACCTGCACATTTATCTCTAGCATCTCTAGAAAAAGTAGGCAGAATTAATTTAATGATCACACAAAATGTTGATAGGTGACGAGATAGCTACCTGACTCTTCACGAGATGAACTCTGGTATGTATGTTGAAGAAGTTTTGTGTGACTGAAACTTTACTTTCATTCCAGGTTGCACCATCGTGCTGGTAGTAATCCACTTGAATTACATGGAACTGTGTATTCAGTAATTTGTTTAGAGTGCGGCTTTTCCATTTGTAGGAATTCATTTCAGGACCAAGTGAAGGCTCTCAACCCAAAGGTTTGTTTTTGTTTTATTTGTTGTTCTTGGAGTTATGACATCTTATTTTCTTTTATTTCCAACCCAAAAGTATGGAATAAATGTTTGCTAATCTTTTTTAGATATTTATGTAAATAGATGTATGAAGTAATTTTACGACTGGATGAATTTAGGATAACTTTTGTGATGGTGAGAGTGCTTTTATTGCCCAAAAGTACTCTACAAATTTTGTTAGTGTTTGGTCCTCCTGTAGAAAGTAATTTTGAAAATTCTAAAGGTACTTAAAAGCACTTTATATTGATTTAAGAGGACCACTAAATTCATGCTTCTTCCAAAAGTGATTGCAAGAGAAATGCTTTACTCAAAAACATTTTTCTAAAAATCATCTGAAACTCACTATTATTATTGTTATTTGTGATTGACATCAAAGCTTGCTGCTTTTTGCTTTTCACCTTATTTATTTTGGAAACTTTGATTTAACGAGTGAAGCTGACGTTTGGTCCCTCGCTCTCTCTTTTATATAATTTATTTTGAATTAGTGATGGGAATTTGTGGATTATGGTTAACTTCTGATTGATATTTCAACAAATATATTTTGGTACAGTGGGCAGAGGCCATTGAAAGTTTGCATGATGTTGGGGCAGGGTCAGATAAAAGCTTTGGTATGAAGCAAAGGCCAGATAGTGATATTGAAATTGATGAAAAGTTTTGGGAGCAGGACTTCTGTATTCCTACCTGTCAAAAGTGCAATGGAGTGCTCAAGCCTGATGTAAGATACTTTCTTTCATTGATTAAATGAGTACGTACTATAAGCACCTGAACTATTTACTGGGGTTTTTAGGGTTAAGGCAACTCAATTGACACTATTGGACAATATGTGGTTTTACAAATGGCTTGGTGGATAGAGCCTCTCGTCCACTGGAATTAATGGGACTGGGAGCTCTATATCAATAATAAGAGCTCAGAACGAATGAGTGTAAGCCATGATGTCAACCACGTAGGATTTTATATCTTGCCCTTTATATAATAAGGTTATGAGTAGTGGAGGTACATGCAACCTGACTCGGAAAAGATCTCAAGAAACTACCATGGGTAGCCTGGTGGTCAAATGGACAATATAAACTCAAAAGGTTACGGGTTCAATTCAGGATGGCCTAATTTGCTACAGATTTTCTTGATATTCAAATATTGTAGGATTAGACGGTATGTCTCATAAGAATAGTTGAAGTGCATGCAAATTGGCCCGGATACTGGATATTAAAAAAAAAAAAGAAAAATCTCATGGATTAATTCATTTTAGCTCCTTTTCTGAATTTTATTTATTTTTATAAAGTTATTCATATTATTGAATGACTTGCTAATTATTTTGCCAATTAATTTGAAGGTCGTATTCTTCGGGGATAATGTTCCAAAGGATAGAGCGACGAAGGCAATGGAGGCTGCTAGAAATTGTGATGCTTTCCTCGTGTTAGGGTCATCTGTGATGACCATGTCTGCTTTTCGGCTTGTAAGGTGTGCTTTCTTTGCTTCTCTATTTTGAAAATGTTAGTCATTATAATTTTATTTATTTATTTATTGATTGAATGGGATAGATTGAACATAAATGAAATCCAAATTGTGGGAGCGTTGGGAAGGCAGCATGGGTTTGAAAAACTCGTTAATTTCTCCAAACTGTAATAGGGTCAATTGAAATAAGTCCAAACATCAAGCATTAGCCTATGGTAACAATAGGGTGATTTATAAGTTAGGACTAAACCCTTGAGACTACACATCGAAACTTGTAAAGTCTTAGAACTTTAGAGATAGAATTCAAACCAAACGCCAATTATAGGGACTAAAACGGAATACTTAAAGGTCCAAGTTGAAGCTCTGTTCAGAGCATAGGGACAGACCCCATAATTTAAGGATCAAACTAATATCCAAGATTTAACGGAGTTGTAATCTTTTGGTTCGAGTCAAGTCTTGGTTAGACTCGACGGGTGCTGTGTTCGTAGTTGGTCTACTAACTTGTGGTATTGAATTTTCCAGAGCGGCTCACGAGGCGGGTGCTGGTACTGGAATTGTAAATGTAGGCGTGACAAGGGCTGATGATTTTGTGTCACTGAAAATCAATGCTAGGTTGGGTGAGGTACAATTATTTCTCCCTTCTGAAAAAATGCATTTCTGTGTGTTTGTTTGTTTGTTTGTATTCCTATGTTGCTTTGCTTTGTCCATTTCTTACAGATCTTG
The DNA here is from genome assembly GCA_037833695.1 of Sechiopsis laciniata. Classification (NCBI taxonomy): domain Eukaryota; kingdom Viridiplantae; phylum Streptophyta; class Magnoliopsida; order Cucurbitales; family Cucurbitaceae; genus Sechiopsis; species Sechiopsis laciniata. Next base: position 210,902 of record JBBMKA010000004.1, read on the forward strand.
CCCAGAGTTCTTCATTTGGGGTCCCTTAGCATCCCTGCCCTTCAGTGACATCTCAATTACAACTTCTTCATATTGAGAATCTATTATATCGATTTGGGAAATGAATTTCTTCACTGTTGTATTATTAATACCAAAAGCTTCCTTAGGTTGGGTACCGTTTTTATTTTTGCTTGACAATAACTATAGTGATTAATTTACTATTCACAGACTAAAAGAAATGATGTGATAATTACTATTCACGGCAAGATCAATTATGAAATTAAGTCCGGGTTATCATAATTGGGTTGAGGTTACAATAATTATTATAGTTGGTGGTCCAAATAATTTTTTTTTTTTAACATGAGATCCAAACGCGGGTTGACTAGATTATCAAATGGGAGTCCAACGCCACGCCCCCTAACTTTAAATCTCTAAGACCAATATTGTATTTTCATCCTCTATGTTATCCTTTATGAAACATATATAATTAGTGTTTAAAATATCAAATCAATTAATTTTGGTAATTTGTCATAGATGTCAAAATTTAGCAATGATGTTTCGATTTTGGCAATTTTTTCAAAATAGAACTTACTAATTATACCCTCAAGCTAAGAAATTGATTCTTTGGTAAATGATCATCATAGATTGAATACATACCTCTTAAGTTATTTGAGATTCATTAAGTCACTCTATAATAAATGATTTTTTTTTAACAACATTTAAGGTGTAACCGTGGTGTTCATTACTCTAGTTTTATGCTTTCCAAATTAGAAAAAGAAACATCATTTTTGTATAGAAAAAAAAGGGAAGTGGTCTGAAAATCTGGGGTTTGGTTTGGTTTGGTTTGGTTTTAAAGATTCGTATATATAAGAGAAAGGAAATGAATAGTTGGGGCCACAATCAAGACATATTAGCAGACATACTCCCATGTCCATGCACTTATTGCACATAAATAGGTACATGAAAAATCCTCAAAAGTCTTATGGTTCCTATACCAGTCAACGTCACATTCCAATTTACAATTAATTTAGAGTTTTACGTCGGGGTTCAGAAACGGACCAAAATAGAATATGTGATGTTTTCAGACCCCACAACGAGCGACTCTTGAAAAACATAATATGTATTCTCCTAGTTGATATGACATTTGAACGAAACGATTTAACATTATGATATATATATATATATATTTTTTTTTTTTAATTAATACCCTATGTATCAAGGTGAAAGATTATGCATTCCAATAAAATATACATCCACAATTAGTACATTAATCTAGTTGTATATATAATTTTGTATGTTGAAGATTCAATATCCCATACTCTCTACGTTTATTGAATGAGAAAATGGAAAAACTAATGTAAGATTCTTCATTAATTATAAATTTGAAGCAACTACTTTAACTTGTGTATAATCGGTCTTTTCAAGATAATATTATAGGCTGATGTTTTGTTGAGTACGTATGAGGGCCAGCCATGGAACCATTGTGACAGTAAACCTAATTAAGCGAATTCTCAAAATCCATGAGGATAATTTAGACATTTCCAAAGAGATTAGGAAAATAGAAAGTCCAATGAAACTAAATCCTATTTGTCAAGATTGTTTAAGATGTGCATCCCCAAACTACACCATCTCGAGAACCTTTGTCAGGCTAACACAAATGAACTAGAGGTTAACTCGAAACTACTTTCAAAAACCTCTCAGCTTGAGAGCTCAACCGAATTTATCATAGCAAATTAGAAGGTTAGTCAAACGCTAGAGTCTACCAACCATCTTTGTTTGGCTTACTTTAAGATACACATATCAAAACTATTTTCAAATTAAGTTTAGGCAAAAAAAAAACAAACAAACAAACAAACAATACTTGAGAGTAGAGGCAAATACTTATGAGTGAACAAGCACAAATCTCCCTCCTCAAATACAAAAAATTTATTTTTAAGGGTCAACATAAATCCAAGTCCCTTTGGGTAGGCTCGACAAAGAGCCTCCACGAGTCGAGACAGCTCGATCTAAAGCCTCCCACACTTATGATACCTCCCTGACCCCTCCGTAACCAAACTCGACAAGTCAAAGAGCTCAACCTGGGCCAACAAGAGGCCAGAGAACTCTATCCAATCTTCAATATTTAACAATCAATACAAAATGGTCAAACTTATCGATTACTTAAACGAAACATTACAAAATTGAATAAATAAGATCATTATATAAATTTACCATTGATCTCAATAATCAATTTTTAATATCAACATCGTAGATAAATAATGATATTTTATTTAAATAATGTCACTTCATATCTTTTTATTTTTTATTTTTTTGAAATCGCTTCATAGTCTTTTAAATTGAAATTCATATTTATAAAACTGATTCAATCAAGTTATCTTCAATCGAGTGATATTGATGACCATCGATTTAGTAAAATTGATTGAAAATGAGAATGGGGAAACCATTGTTGAAGGGAAGAGAGGTTGAGAGAATTAGGTTTATTTAATGTAGAAGATGCTAGAAGCTATTAGCAAAACACACAACAATACAATCCTATCATTCCCTATATATAAGTACTAATACATTAACCTAGAGAGTTTATTGGGCCTAATCTTGTAACAGAAAACAATAAAAGTTGAAATATTATTTTTAAAAAATTACTATAATTAAAATAAAGATGTTAAAATTTGTCATTTACGACCACTTCTTTAATAATCGAGTTATGTTAAAAATGGATTTACCAAGAGTTATTTCTTTTATTATTTGTAGTTCAAACATATGGAATGATGTCTCAAAACCAACAAACTTTTAGGTTTTAATATGAAGATTAATTAGTTGAAACTACACGTGATGACACATGAACAAATGTGTTGAAGGCCACGAGCTAACATGCAATATTCCAATTTTGAATTATTATATCAATGAATTAATACAAAAACAAAACAATATATAATGCAAATTTTAATGAAAACAATTGAAAATAGTGGCGCCTTTTTTACATTTTGAGAATAGTTACTTTTTTTTTTTTTTTTTTTTTGAAATACTAATAAGGGAAATAAAACATAAATTAAAATAGGTTAAATTACGATTTTAATATACAACAAAAATATTTTAAGTGTTTCAAAAAAAAAAAAAAAAATTAAGAGTCGACCAAATCAAAACATGTTAATTACGGTTGAAACTTTGTTAATTTCTATACTTTTAAATCGAGGTCTATTTTGCTTAAAAAAGAAATTGTTTATTAAATCTTTAAATTTATGCATTATGAATTTTGAGTTTTTATAAGCCCCTGGATTTTAAAAATAGTATAAAATTTTAAATTTATAATGTCTTATATTCAATAGATCTCTCAATGACAACTCCAAGCCTCTTGTGTTGAATATGATTCCTACAAAAGGACTTCGGCTATTATGCATTGCAATGATATATTGTATTGCATACTACTAAATATGTTATGTACATTGCCAAGATCTTCTCCATAACATAACTTAGCAATTTTGTATAAACAACACCTTTAAATTTATAAATTGTATAGTTAGTAGTTTTGAGGAAAATTACATTAGATGAACTTTTTTAACAAATTAATTATAAAACTAGGCAAGTTGTAAAGTATTTATATCTATAATAATTAATGTTATACTATAAATATTCATTAATATTGTATTATAAAAAAAATATGTGATAAATACTCATTAATAATAATGACTATATTTATTAATTTTTTTTTAAATGACAATACTTATTATTATTTTCTAGGTTTTGACTAGTGTTCTAAATTTCCCTAAGTTTAATTTACATATTTTGATCATTATTCATTCATAAATTCGTGTTTAACGTTGGGCCTAATAGAAATCCTCATCCGAAATACAATTGAATTGAAAATAGAAAATGGGTGAAGATAATATAGTATAGACCAATAAAATGATGAGTTCAATTGAAAAAAGAAAAAGAAAAAAAGGAATAAATATATAAGGAAGCAGGCAGCAGAGGAAGCAGAATATAGTTATCCCCTCCCTCCATGATTCGCTTCTTTCCTTTTCCACTACTTCTTCTCTCCCTCTGAACCCCAGTCCGCCGCCGCCGATGATCCTCCTGCGGAACACTGCCGCCGCCTCTGTGGTGGTGGTCGGTGTGAAAATGGAGGCCAGCAGTCGGGAATTGCTGACTTGGGCCCTGGTGAAAGTCGCCCAGCCTGGGGATTCCGTCATTGCTCTTCACGTCCTTGATTCTGCCGCCGCTGAGGGAAACTCCACTTTACTCTCGCTTGTCAAGTCCTTTGACTCCGTATTGTCGGCCTATGAAGGATTCTGCAACCTCAAGCAGGTTCTCTAAATCTGTACACTCATTTTCTGTCTCTGTTGAACATTTCAATGTGGAAATTGCTGTTTGTTTCTCTTGTTAGGTTGATTTGAAGCTGAAGCTCTGCCGAGGCTCCCCCCTCCGCAAAATCATTACACGTGAACTGGATTCTTACGCCCACGCTTCTCTAATCCTGGGCACTTCTAAAACCCATCATAGAATCCGTTCCTCCGCTTCTCTTGCTAAGTACTGCGCTAGAAAATTGTCCAACACATTCACCGTTTTAGCTGTTAATAATGGCAAAGTTATTTTCCAGAGAATTAAACACCACTCTCCAGGTTCCAATTTGTTCACCCTTTCTTTTAGGCTGTCAATTCTTCTTTTGTGCTTACGACTTGGGTCATGTTTCCCCCCTTTTTCTTTTTTTGTCTATGTGAGCAGACAGCGCTGGGGACAACAATCGTGCCTCCATTGTACAAGTAACTAGTGAAACAAAATCTATTGGATTGGCCACCAACATTGTCAACGCTCATTGTTGTTTACAGAAATCTGACTCTTGTTGTAAGTACAAAAAGGAGAGGGGCTCTGTTGACGGACCTCCATCTTCTCTGGATGAGTTACCTGAGGACAATGATGTGGGGAACTCATTGGCCTTGGTACCGTTCCAAAAGCCTCAGCCAATTTCAAAGTCCAATTACATTGTGAGTCGAGAATCATCGCAATGGAAATCGAGTTGGCCGCTTTTGCGTCGTATATTTTTGTCCAGGCAGCAAGTCGAGAAATCTTCAAAGGAGTTCTCTATGCTCCATGGTGAATTGCACATACCAAACTTCCCGGTGTCATCAGCTTTGGTCCATCCAGATCCTAAACAGAAAAGCTCTGATTTGGACCGGGGTTCCACCATTGATAGGGAGAATGTTGCAGTTGTGCCGTATGGGCATAGCCACATTTTGGAAATCCTTCCTAAAGAGGTATTGGATTTGAAGGATAAATACTCATCTACTTGCAGACTGTTTTCTTATGAGGAACTTTTGTCGGCAACGTCTAATTTTATGCCTGGTTTGTATCTATCTTTTCTCAACTTTTTTATCCTTGTTGTCTTGGGATCGGATGATTCTCTAACTAGTATTTATGCGTATCTCTTAGAGAATATGATTGGTAAAGGAGGTAGTAGCTTTGTTTACCGAGGCCTTCTTCCGGATGGCAAGGAAATTGCTGTCAAAATTTTGAAGCCATCTGAGAATGTGCTCAAGGAGTTTGTTCAGGAAGTTGGGATCATTGCAACTTCAACTCATAAGAATATTATAACTTTATTGGGTTTTTGTTTGGAGGACAATAATTTACTATTGGTCTACAATTTTCTTTCAAGAGGAAGTATGGACGAGAATCTTCATGGTAAAGATCTGTACTGCTGCTTTAATTTCTGTTAACTATTATATTCTCACTGTCAACTCAACTGGTTGTTTTCTTTAAGGTTGTCAGAAGGATAGGAATTCATTTGGTTGGCAAGAGAGGTTTAAGGTTGCGGTTGGTGTTGCTGAGGCACTTGACTACCTACACAATTGTAGGGATGAACCTGTGATCCACAGGGATGTGAAATCCTCTAACATTCTACTGTCCGAGAATTTTGAACCACAGGTTTCATTACATGTTCCTTTCCCATGGCTAGTATGTTTCAAAGGTTTTCTCTAGCTCATTACGATATGCTTTGTTTCTTTTTCAGCTTTCCGATTTTGGGCTTGCTAGTTGGGCATCGTCGTGCTTTCAAATCACATGTACTGATGTAGCTGGAACATTTGGGTATGCAGATTCTTCTCCGCTACTTAAATGTTGCATAGTTTATGTTCTACTTCATTTTCTTGAAGCTATTGATATTGTTAAACGTGATGTTTGAGCATGTATGCCTGTAAATATTACTTTATGGCAGTTACTTGGCTCCAGAGTATTTCATGCACGGCAAAGTGAGTGACATAATCGACGTCTATGCATTTGGTGTGGTACTCCTTGAGCTACTTTCAGGTAGAAAACCAATCAGCAGCAATTGTCCCAAGGGGCAGGAGAGTCTTGTAATGTGGGTAAGTTTCATTTCTCCGGTAGAAAACCAATCAGACAATGTTTACGAGTTGCCATGAACTCGATTCGTCTGAATTTGGCTCAATGTTTATGGAACTGATGTAACGTATGAAACCCAGGCAAAACCAATTTTGACGGAAGGCAAAGTTTCACAATTGCTAGATCCAAACCTAGGCAGTGACTACAACCACGATCAAATAGGCCGAATGATTTTGGCTGCTACCCTTTGTATTAGACGGGCACCAAGACTCCGCCCTCAAATCAGCCTGGTAAGTTGAATAAACACAGAAACCCTTTGGCGTCTTCCACTCGTCATTGCTTGTCAATGTCATTGGTGTTGTTGTTTTCCCTTCCTCCCTTTCACTTGTTTTTATTCGAAACTGCAGGTATTGAAACTTCTCCAAGGTGATGAGGAAGTAACGACATGGGCAAGACATCAAATTGAGGAATCAGACGAATTCGATGCTATTGACGGAGAACCTCTACCTACTAACATCCAATCACACCTTAACCTGGCCTTGCTTGGCTTGGAAGATGACTCACTTTCTGTTAGCAGTGGAATACAAAGTATCTCCATAGAGGACTACTTGCATGGTAGATGCAGCCGCTCTTCAAGTTTTAACTAGTAATTGTTCACTATCAATCAAATCAATAGGATTTCCAGCCAAATTTTAGGTATTGTCATCTTCCACCTTCCTTTCCATAATTACCTACTGTACCGACGTGTCTTCGAGAACATTGTTTTTTCTTTGTTTTTTCAGTGGGATTTCTGGAACTGGGTCTTGGTAGAGAGGTTGCTCTAGGGAAAGAGGTTTGCCCCCTCCTTGACTTGGTATGATGCCATATTTTGAAGGGCTTTTTTCTTTTAATGTTTGTATTGATTAAAATTGAATAGTAGTTGTTGTTGATAGAAAATTGTGGGGGTTGAATTAAAGGAGATGATGTGAAATGCATCTGTAGATACACGCTGCTGCTGTTTTCTGAATTTATTGTGAAGTTTTGTGTCTGATCTACTTTGAACAGTTTATATTCTCCCTTGGGTTTTCTTTTTTCTTTTCCAGAGTTCTCAGCTTTATGATAACCAATTAAATGGCAGCTCTGTTTGTTTCTAAAAAAAAGAAAAAACTGGCTGTAAAAGCTAATTTCGGTAGAAGTCTCAATTTTATGTTGATGGATATACTCCAAAAAGTATTAGAAGGAAAGAATTAATAAATTTGATGAGAACCACGGGTTGCTTTGATGGTCAATAATGGTCATGTAAAGAATAAAGAATTTGGATGGAATGAGTGTAAGGTATGTTATTATTTACTTTCAAATAGAGTAAGATATGACAGTTGTCTTTTGAAACTAAGAATAAATATGGTGTATCTTGAATACTTCAATTATTTCCATGAAAATAGGAGTAAATTTGGTGAGCTCTACCTTGAATAGAGTAGGGGTAGTACTCTAGCGATATCATTAGTTACGGGTTCGAGTTCTAAATATTGTTGAATTCAAGCTTTTCTTCCAATGTCTATGGTATGACTCCCTAGTTTGTTGCTTCATGAAAATAAGTTTCATGTTGATATTTTTATGACTAGTGTGAAGTAAAAAGAGAAGTTTATGAATGATTATTTTCACGGTGTCAAATCACTTAATTTAATATAATGATTCTTTTTACTACACTTTTAGGGCGTGTTTAGTAGAAGAATTAGGACTATTGTAACTTGAGTTACGCTAAGCCAAGTGTTAATTTAATGGGTTTGGGATTATATGATTTGGGTTAAGTTAAATTGAATGTAAGCATGAATGATGTGTGATTAAAAATACATACACAATCGCGGTGATATCCTAAAGTGGCACGCGAAGAATGATGTGGACCCCTCTCGTTAAAGAATGGTGTATTAAGTACTGCTCTAACATTGCAGTTCTTTAAACACGCAAATATACAATTGAATAAAATTCTCCAAAGAAATCAACAAATTTGTTATATCAATATTTGATTTGAATTAAAATTTCTCATGTATTGCGACTTGTTTGAGCCTCTGAAACTTGATTTTCTTCTGTTGCCTTACCTTCCACCCGCTTATATTCGCTTCCCATCTTCAAGTTTGTGATCAAAACCACTCCCAATATGAGCTTCATATTATCCACATTACAATTCTATAAACTAGCTATGTTAACAATATTATGAACATTTCACAAATTCTTTTCTTTTTTTTTTTTTTTTAGTGTGTGTGCGTGTAACGTTTTCTTTGTTTTTGTTCACTTTTTCTTGATGTCTATGTACACATACATTAGTTAAAATTGAAAAAAGGTTGAATGTACATAAAAATAGATGTTTAAAAAAAAAAACTGGAAGTATAGGGATCAACATTTTTTCCTTTGTACTTTACATTTAAGTTTTTGTTTTTTTGTTGTTTTTAACTGAAAATATCTCTTTCTTGTAGATAAATTATATATAGATTGATGAACTATAAAAACATTTGAAATCACAATTTAAAACAAAAGTATAATTTAGAAGATGGGCATAACAAACCTGAGTGACTAAAGAATACAAGGGCAATGTGCTGTAACTGCAAAGCACTTGGACAATCGCACTGTGAGGAGGAATTTCGTATTTTATGACAATTTATATTTTGGAAAAAAAAAGGGGGTTATGAAATGGATGAAAGATTAAATTGGTTACCCCAAAAAGAGACGGGTGATAATGAATGCAGGTTCCCCCATAATGCAAGACCTAAATCCATAAGTTGTCTGCAAGTATTATGAATGATTAAGTTTGAAATGGGATTTTGTTTTAAGCAGGAGGTTGCAGGGAATAATATGTTTTTAGGGTAAATAAAGAAATTAAAGTCTGGTAAATGAGATAAAAAAAATGGTAATTACCCAAATCCAAAAGAAGAAGGCGATCTCGAAGGAGTTTTGGAAGAGAATGAAGTGGATCAAGAGCAGAACGAGAGAAGGCTTAGCAAACCAAAAGTGTTCATCTGTGGGCTTCACTTCGTGTCTACCAATATTATATTGCCTTCCGATATTCATCTCATGTACTTCATTGTCTACTTCTTCCTCTCTTTTTCTCGTGTTTAATTCTTGAGCCATACGTGTTATTATGTATTCCAACTTTGCCCCCACTAGAACTAGCATCTAAATTCAACCCACACAATTCACTTACTAAATTCATTCCATATATATTCTTATCGCTACTAAATTCAACCCACACAATTATGTAAGAGCTATAATGTACTTAATCAATTATTCTTAAACTTTAAACATATAATATATTTGCAATGAGTACCTATGAAAATCTACTTTCATTTTAACATATTTTTGCAATTAATTTTGGTATATGTAATTAATGCTAGCCATGAAAACAAAACCAATTTTCTTTCCTATAGTTTACAAAAAAAAAAACAAGTCCTGTAATATACTAAAAACTTACAATGAGTGGTAGAAAGGACAACCAAAAATATGTGTGCCATCCTACAATTGCAATTTAAAAACAATAATATAAAAAAGTGAAAAGACATTTATAGATAAGTTTATTGAACAACCCTTACTTACTCAAGGATGACTTACCCACAAATATTTATTCACCCTTAAGTAAGCATTATTCTTTGGAAAAAATGGCGAATAGAAACGAGGTAAAAAGCGCACGATATTACCTTCAAGATTAAGCAGCAAGAAGAGCACAACAAACACCCAAAGATACCAACTACAAAATATTGAATATTTATATTTAAAAATTGAATAAAAAACTTCCAAAGAGATATTTCCTTTTTCTATATATATAAAAAAATTTATTGAATTCAACAACATTAAGTTATCATTGATTCGACACCATTTGGCTAATGTTTTAGAAATTTAATTTAAGAGAAATGCATGAAATATAATATTTCACTTTAAAATCAATTAACTATGAGGGGTGTTGGATTCTCCACATGTCCCATCAAAATAGTGCAGCTTTTTGGACTATTAATTCTGAATCGGATCCCAATTTTTATTTTATTGAATTGAATATACGTTTGAGCTTATGGACTCATATATCATATTAGATAATATGAAATTCTGCCTCAAAATCAATTGACTATGAGGACAATAATTCATATCTCTTATAAATACTTGTTGGATTTTTTATTTAAGACAATTGTAGGGTCCTAACAATATAGTCTTATATTAATAAATGCTTCTGATTAAAAAATAAAAATAAAAAACTTCACCTTATGCCTACAACTTTCTTGAAATCATGTCTATACGACTTTGTAATGTGTTCATGGAAATTAAAATTAGGATTCCCTTGGCAATGTTTCTGCATCACACAAAAGAAAAGATAAATAAAGTTGAGTGAAGTAATTTTAATCATAAGTCTTAATTTTGCGGTATGAGTATTAACTGATTGTAAATTTACTCTTCTCAAAATTATCATAAACTCTATAAAGAGGGTACAATTGCTCTCGTATAAATGAAAGTCAAATACTAATTTCAAAAATCGAACCCGTAACTATAGTATTGAATTGAACACCTATCATGTATAATGTTTCAATTTTACCCAAAATTTTAAATTATTATTACGTTGCATATAAGAAATTAAATGTGATGTAACATTTTAAAACAAGTTAAAAGATTGATGGTAATTTTTTTTTTTTTTTTTTTTTTAGAGTGGCAGATTGATGGTAAAATTAATTTAACGTACTTGTATTAAAAAAAAAAATAAATAAATAAAAAAAAAAAAAAATTAACGTATTAAAAGGAAATTAAAACTAACTACATATTGTTTCTCAAAAAAAAATAAAAAATAAAAAATAAAAACTACATATTTAACCTTAAATTTAAGTAGAGAAATAAAATAATTTTTCCCAAAATAAATTTCTAAGTCTCATTCGATAATCTTTTAATTTTTTTTGTTTTTGAAATTTAAATTTATTTTTATTCAAAATTTCTTTTCCTTTAAGAAAGAATGTGAATGCTAACTAAATTTCAAAAGTAAAAACAACTTGTTTTTTCTTCTAAATTTTTGTTTGATTTCTAAACCTAATATTCAAGTAAGAAAAACATATACTAAGATAGTCGTTGTAAACTTAAATTTCAAAAACCTAAAATTGTTATGAAATGTGACCTAAATTATTTTATTATTTTTGTAACTTTTTTTTTTTTTAATTAATGAAAACGTTTTCTAACCGTAATAAAGCCTCGTCGAAGGGAAGTGTAATCCGACTTTGTAATTGATCCATGAAACTGCTTCGCAAATGCCACCTAAAGTAAAATAAAACCATTATTCAAAAAAGTAAAATAAAATAAAAGATACAAAAATTAAGAGGTTGTTTGATAATTATTTTATATTTAAAAATAGATTGTACTTTCAAATTCTTATTTTAAATCAACGCTTTAAATTTTATGAATATTTCATCCTTCAACCAGGTTTAGAGATTGAAACTTTTACGTCTTATCAATGATATATATCAATTACTAATAAATTATATTTCTTTTACCTTAAATTTTATAAGTATATTAATTTATACGACATTATTTTTTATTATTATTATTATTTTTTTTTTAGGTTAAATTAAATTTTGTCTGAACATTGTGGAGACCTATAAATCTATTAAAAAACTGCTAAAGTACTACATTATTTCAAAAGGTTGAATTACCATCCATGCTATGACAGCAGCATTTTTCCAGTATCCTTGGGCACGTTCTTCAAACTCATTATCTTGTAGAGCATCCAAAATAATTAAATATTCCACCAAATAAATAAATCTTGAGAAGGAACAAAACATTGTGTTGCATTAATAAAATTTAAAAAAAAAAAAGAGAGAGAGAGAGAAAAGAAAGGGGCATTGGATTAAAAAAATTAATTCAAGCGTTACTAAAATCTAGTATAAAATAAATCATATAAAACAAAAGTGCTTACAAATTAAAGAAAAACACTAGAAATTTATTGAAAGATAATTAGTTAAGGTTCTCAAAAACAGTCGTGCAATTAAGTTGCGTCTATTTACACTAAGGATTGTAGGCATGAATTATTCTATGTATCTAAAATAATATTATGAATAAAAAGAATTAATTAATATTTAAACAAAGTACTAATTATAGATTACATGCTCGAGTCTCTCCTACCATTAAATGTTTTTTAATTAAAAAAGTAACAAAGTATTAATTATGTTAAATTTATGCTACAAGTACACAAAATATGTTTAGAGTGTACTTATTTTCTTTTCTTTTCTTTTTTTTTTTGAAATTGCACATGGAGTATACTTAAGATCGATTTTACCAGTAATATTATAAATTTTGAGTTTGAACAAATGGTTGTGTGGCTGTTATTTTATACTAAATTAAACCTTTTAAGTTAAAATTGAAATTTTAAAAATATAAAAAATTAACATAGAACAAATCTTAACATTCGGGAATAAAATTGCATTCTAAGCTGAAATAGTTTACCATTTTGAGATTGTTCCGGTCTTTCCCACCTCTTCCACCTTGTTATCTACGCAAATTGAGAAAAGAGAGATTAATAAGAAAAGAATGTAAGTTTCAAAAAAAAGAAAAAAATGTTTATATGTTTGAATATAAATAGAGAGAGCATTAAAATTTTCAAAGAAGATTTAAATCCTATATCATCATCGATCTATCTTCCATTTTGTTTATTAGTAACATATTTTCAAAATATCAATTTTGATTTCACACATTCATCGATATATTTAAAACAAAATGTGGTGGTTTTAATTTATCATTTTCATTTTTATCTTATTTTTCTTATTACAAATTAGCCCATTGCTTATCAAGTAAATAATTTGAAATGTATAAAAAAAAAGAGTAAATAATTTGAAACGTTTTCATAATTTTATAAAAAAGGAATATTTAGACAATACATGGATCGAAATAAACTAAAACTTAAAGTATTGGAATCGAAATAGACGTTTTGAAAGTGAAAACAATATCCAGAATAAAAACGTCATTAACCAATTTATTTGTCACATCTAATAATTAATGTTTCGATGTTAAGAGTGAAATAGTTTACCTTTATATTAGCTAGAAGCATGGTTGTAACACAAAAGACAACATGAACAACGGCTAAAACAAATATAAAAATATGCAGTTGGTGTAGAGCTTCCAAGGATAAAAGAGGAACCTTTCCCTGTTCATAAAACAAAATCTATAAGATTTGATTGAAAACATTTTCATTTTATTTATTTATTTTTTTTTTAAATAAGGGTAATCACGTCCGTCTTAAATCAGGCATCTGAAGACATCGAAGGAATGAAGACATCATATTAAATACTTATTTAAAAGATAAACTTATGTTAAATAATGCCTTTAAAATACCATCCCAAATTTAAGAACTAAATAAATATTAGTAATTGATACCATGTCAAACCTTGGTTAAGACTTCTAGAAGAAGATGAAAAATACATACACATACAAAAGGTTGTAGCTTAAAGAAATGAAAACAAAAAACTGTGAAAAAAATAGCCTAAAATATTATAGTTTTTAGAATTTGTATGCAATTTTGGAAAGAAAAAAAACCACACACCCACTAAGAAATAAGATAACAAAAACACTTGAAATCAAAATAAAAATAATTTAAAAAGATAACAAGAATGTTATTAAACGAGTCCTTACTTTTCGACCACAATGATGAAAAGTAGTTTGAGTTGATAAGAGACGACGGTGAGTATTATAATCATCAAAAAAAGTAGAAGATGAGAAATGATTAACAACTGTTGTTGTTGTTGCAGGTCTCTTGCATGGAAGCATATGGAAGGCAAAATCTTTAGGCATACAAATAAGCCCAATTGCTCCTTGAAACAAACTCAATAAAAGGGAGATGAACCCTAAAATCATCAACTCTGTCCCAACAAAAAAATTATGAGAAAGTTACAACACAATATACTCTATCATTGCTATTCAAACGTCTCAATAAATGCTATAATTTTTTTATGGGAACGTTTACTTTATTAGTTTGTTTTGTATAGTATAATGAGGTTTCATTTCCAGTGGAACAAAAAAAAAAATAAAAAATAAAAAATAAAAAAGAGTAATCTGCCTGCCATGTGTTTAACAAAAAGAAAATTGAGGAAGAACCTTCTTTTAGTTTCAGCAACGCATGGTTCAATTCAGGCTGCTTTTTACGTTTAAACAACTGGATGAAAGAAAAAATTACATCAACAAATAAAACAAATATGAATTTCTTAATTTAAAATTTTGATTTATTGGAGATGAGATTTCAACCTCTAACCTTTTTTTTTTTGTTACTATATTTTAATCTATAATGATTTGATATTTAATCATTGTAAACTTAAGTTGTGGTAATTAATTGATCAATATCAAAATTTTGTGTTTACATAACAAAGTTTATAATTATAAAATTTTAGTTCAATACGCGAGAGTGATTAGCATATTCAGATATTTCTTAATTTGTGTTTGAATAGATAAGCTAAAGAAAGATAAGGATTATTTCGATTTATTGTATAAGAATAATGGAGGTACGTAGATGTAAGTTGATGAAAATGAAAAAGAAAAGGTAAAAAAGTGTAAAGGGAAACCTGCCCAAGATGATGAAGGCCACGTTCAACGGAGAAGGAAATGAGAACAATAATGGAAGAAACAACAGCAACGATCCATGTTGGAGTAAACTCAAACTTGGCATTGGGAGGTTCATGAACAACTCCTCCTCCTCCTCCTCTTGCATCCATTAATCAAGATTACTTCAATCCTTTCTTCTTCTTCCTTTTTCCTGATGCGCACTCAAATTCAAACCAATTTGGGTTTTTTTCTTCTTCATATATTATTTGTATGCGGAGAGGGAAGCAAGGAATAAGTGTAACCACATGGAAAAGAATATACCTTTATCTTAATACGGAACAAGGTAATTTGCTTTGTATCTTATTCTTTGTTACCATTTGGTGTTTGGGACTTGGGACCTTCTTTTCAAATTTTTTGAAAAATATTGCATCAATTTATTTTGGGAAATTATATATTTATTAAAACAGTGTTTTTTTTTTTTCACTTTCTAATTTAAAATTTTGGGAGGAGAGATAATTATACTATCTCTAAAATGCCATTGATTTAATTGGATTATTTGACCTATTAAATTATTTTAAAAAACATAATTAAATCTCCATTAAAATACGTCAAATACAACCCCATAAAATAAGGAGGGAATAAAAATGAGGAAATTTTATATTCAAATTATAAGATTGGTCATCCGTTCTTAAGAAAATCTAAGTTATTTTCATTTTTCTTGAAGTTTCTTTCTTCCTCCAACCTTTTCTCTTCCAAATAAGAGGTGTAAGTATTTTTTTTTTTCTTCATATTTTTATTTTCAATTTTTTCGTATTCCAACTCACACGTCATCTCCTACATACGACCATT
>JBBMKA010000004.1:227439-237986 GCA_037833695.1 Sechiopsis laciniata
TCCAGCACTGGAGAAGTTGCTAAAGGTTCATTCTGGAAAATTTGCTACCGGTGATGAAATTTATCTGGTTAGTTTCACTTTCAACTTTGAGTTTACACCAAAGATTACTTATTATACATATTGCAGATAATGTCAGGGGCTGTTTGCTTGACATATTTAGGTAGGATTTAATTTTAAGATTTATTAACTTATCTTCGAAAACCTACATCCAAACGAGTTTTTAGTAACTTCTCCTCAGTTTTACTTTTAAAAATAACTTCATTTTTAACAATTCATTTATAATTACTCAATCATTTATAACCACTCATTTTTAATCATTCATTTCAAATTAATCAAAATTTTTTATTTTAAACCATTTATTTTTAATCATTTCTTTTTTAACTACTAAAAATAACTACTCATTTTAAATTTACATCCAAACAAGATTTTGACTCTTACTCCTCTACACAAAAACTACATTTAAACAAGTTTTTGGCACAATTCTCAATTTTTAACTACTAAATATAACTCTTTAATATAATTACTTAACCTAAATACTACCTAAATATGTCAAACAAACACCCCCGATTGTTTATATGGAAGGTCAAATCAATGGTCACACATGATCTGCATATCATCTTGTATTTTCCCTTCAAAATTTGGTTAAATTACAAGTTTCATGCTTGAACTCTTAGATTTGTGTCTTCAATCTAGAGTGGTTTTCCAGATTTGCAAATATATCAAAATTTGATTTCTATTTTTTTTTATTTGATGTATCAACCATACATATGATACACAGTTGTATATCAAAAAACATATCTATTTGATATATCTAACATACTAAATATCAATCGATATTGACTGTATACAAACTTTATATTTGGTATATTAAGCTCGTATATCAAATGTACTTGGATCAAATCTACGCATAAACTCCACCTAGAAAGTAGAAACACTCTAATTAGAGACAATATAGGACAAAAAGAGTGATCTATATAGAGTTTCGTTGCTTCATATTTGATATTTGAAGTCATGTAATTCTTAATAAGATGACCAACTATTTCTTATCATTTGCAGGCAGACTTGTTTTTGGCACCTCAAATTCAACGCGCCGTTGAAACATTCAATATCGACATGGTATTACTAGTTTTGATTTATTGTTCTAAAAATTTCAATTTAATACTTAATAGTTGAGTCAAATTTCATAAATAGTTCATTTTTTTTTAAATAATTACAATGATAATAAGTTTTTTTTTATCCAAAATATTACTTTTTGCAGTCCAAGTTTCCAATTTTATCAAGATTGTATGAGGAATACAACGAGGTATCAGCATTTCAAGATGCAGCACCAGAGAAGCAGCCAGATGCCCCTTCCAGGAGCTCTGCTTCGAATTAACATTTCAATTTTCATTTTTAAAATTGAACGCCAATTTGAACTACTATAATAAAAAGATGCATTTTAGTTTATATTTTTATGTTCCTGGAAGAAGACATGGACAAGAATTCATCAAAATTATTTCTAATTTTACCCTATATTGAATTTTTTATAGCTGAATTGCTATAATATATATTAATGTTAGAACTAATTTCTTCAGCTTAAAATAAGAGATTATTTATGAAGGTAATTTATCCAACAATAGAGATTATTTATGACGTTTAGTCAATCTATAAAAAAAAAAAAATTAAAAATAAAACAATTAACCATAAAATCAAAGAGACAAAATTCTTTTTCTCTAAATTATAGAGACTAAATTCAAGAAAATAGGCAAAAACTTGTTTGATTTGTGTTTCTCAATTTGACCAGTAAAATGATACCTGTATTGTATCAGGTATCACGTCTACTTTGAATACATTATCATTCGTACAGAACAAACTAAATGAGCCTATATAAAAGAATCAACCCATTTTTTTCACCAAACATGTAAGATGAATACAAGAGGTCAATCACCTATATAAAGAACTTACAAGAAACGAAATAAAGTGTAACAGCATCAGCATTGTGACTTGTCATCTTAGAAAAATGCGACTTTAACAAACTACCTCATTTTGATCAAATATTGAGAATATTCATTTCATTAACAAAAACTAGATATGTAATTAGGATTCGGGTTTAAAGCACCCAGAGAGTGAAAATTGAAAAGGCAAATAGAGACGTGGTTCATTTAGCCTACTATCATACATATACGAGCATAGCAAAAGGAAACCAATATGTTCAAGATACTGCAAATGAAACTAAACACAAATCAATATTGTTTATGCAAAGGGGGGCTAAGTTCTCGACAATAATTTTCCCATCGATTGCCTTAAAAATCCCATGAAGTGTTTTCTCTGGGCTCCAACGGTTCTCAACAACTCGGAATTAAATCAAAACCGTAAGAATTACAAGCTAATAAAGAAAAGAAAGTTCCATTCAAATATCAAAGAGTAATAACAAGAAGAAATAGAATCTCGACTCGTATCCATTGTTCAAACAGACGAGATGATAATATTGACGACATTAATTCCATATAAATTTTAACCAAAAATATTACTGGTCTAGTTTAGGCAGTTGAAGCTGGTAGGAAAGCTCTTCTGAGAAGCTGCATAATCCAATCACCACCCCATGAGTTAACATAAATAAAAAGTGAAAAAAAGAACATGCAACTACAGACAAACATATTGAGATCGCACGGTTGTAGCTTCTAATGGATGAAGATCCAAGAAATGTAGAAGCACATGCTAAAAAATATGTTCCTATGGCACAAAAAAAAAAAAAAAAAAATCCAACAAAGAAGCCTTATATCATATAGAGAATAACTATGGCGTATGGCTTACAGACCCTATTTTCTTTCGTTTCAATTGAATTAGTATCAGATGAAAACTATTTGTCTTCGTTTAATGCAATGCCATTCCTTATAAAGAAAAGAACTCTCCTAGCTGCCATTAGGTTCATTCTCCTAGATTATGCTTTGTAGACAAAAAATGAAGTTCAAGACATTTGCAACAATTACAAATAGTTGTCCTCAATAGTTTTTTACCTTTGCATTAACACCATCTGGCATAATCTTGTTGTCTGACTGATTTGAGCATCAGATAATCAGCTCGGCTGAACTTAGTGAATCCCCTGAGAGGAAAAAAATAAAAATAAAAATCAAATAAGACCCCATTTAAAATTGAAGGAAAATACATAAAAATCCATGTATACCATTTCCTGCTAACAATGATCTTTTGACGACCGGGGACCTTGAACTTAGCACAGCGGAGGGCCTCCTGAGCATGTTGGCTGTTGTTGTCCTTGCATCGAATCGAAAGAAGAACCTGACCGATATCGACTCTGGCACAGACTCCTTGGGGCTTACCAAAAGCACCCCTCATGCCAGTTTGGAGCCTGTCAGCCCCAGCACAGGAAAGCATCTTGTTAATTCGAAGAACATGGAAGGGATGAGCCCTAACCCTCAAAATGAAAGGCGTCCTTGCCGGGGAATTTGGACATGTACTTATTTGCAGGCAATACGAGCTGCTTCCAGAGCCTCACTAGACACATTCTCTTTCGAACGGGAATTCATCAACACCCTTCTTCTTCATTCCAACATCGTAAATCCTGATCTTCGGATCGGGGACACCGCGACAGAATCGCAATATGAGGTAGGGCTTATTCTTGATTTGGCGGTAACATCTCGCAGGTCCTACACAAAACCAAACCAATCAATTATATCAATCAACGAAAAATACTTGAATGAATGGAAGAAGACGTTATTTGAAAAGGAAAGAAGAATACTTCTCCCCATGGCCGTGGTTCGTTCGACTTGTTTTGCTTGGACAGGTATGGAAGAAAGAGGAGCGAGACAAAACATTATTCAAAATGACATACGATGTTGAATTCGGTTTTCTCTCAAATATTCTGGTAGGGGATGAATGACTACACACACCACACCACTTTTCATTTTATTTGGGATTCGTAACCATGTCAACATTAATTATGCTTTCTATTTCTAGTTTCTTTGTGCTCAACATCATTATTTCCATTTACATTTTTTCTACTTATCTTAAAAACATCATTAAACTATTGGTTTAAAACTCTCAAGTTGTATCTACATGTACTGTTTTTCTTGTCTATTTTAAACTTTACCTAAAATCAATTTCAATCTAACTTATGTATTTAAATAGGTTACAAATCAAAGGAAATCAGAAGCAGTACTGCCATTCAAATCAGTTTAGATACTTCCAAAATACTATTAATTAACATGCATAAGTAAAAGGATTCAGTTTTAATGGTACGAAGCTATGGCTTATATAGCGTCGTAATTAATACACATGACTTAATTTTTTTCTTTTTTTGTGTTTCATAACTTAATCTTACGCTATTTAGATTATGTAATGTACTAATTTCTTTTATTCTGTTAATCATACTATTCTTAATATTTAAAATAAATACTTGACTAATATTTGATTTTTTTAAAAGAAAAATGTTGCGGACGGATCGAATTGATAATTTTTTTTACTTTTTGACAAATATCACGAGACATTCATTTTAAGAAGATAAGAGAAAAAAGTTTTTTTTTTTTTTTAATAAATAAATTATTGTCTAAGATTTTATAATTTTATGACTAGTTTAAACTAATAGATTATTTTATTTTCTTAATCCACAAATTTATTGAATAAATAAAATTATGGTATTAAAAAAAGGATTTTTTTAGGAATATATCAAATTAAAAAAGTATTTAGAATACGTAGACAAAAAAAAAAGGAGCAATTATAGTCATACCGTATAAAAATTATATGATATAATTAATACATAATGCTATATGAGTAATATTTGCATACTGCCTAGGCAGCATGCAAATATTTCTGATATTATATTAATACACAATACTGTACTAATAACATATAATATTATATTAATAATACATAATATTGTATTAATAATACAAAATACTATATTAATACCTTAATTATACGGTACAATAAGTATTAATTATACCGTATATTTGACTATGGATGCAAAAAAATTCAAATTTGCCTAGATCTGCAATTATTTTGTGAAATTGGACTATCCAACACAATTTCCCTTAAAAAAAGTAGTCTAACAAACCGTGACAAAAAAAAAAAGAAAAAATTGGGAGAAATACTTTTAAATTTAAGAATTTTTTAGATGTATATCTTTTTTTTTGGAAGAAGATACTTTATTAATATCAAAGTTTATGTTATGAACGGCATAACAACAATCAAACAAAACTTAAAGGAGAAGATACACAAATTTGCATGGTTAATTAATGATGTGTTAATTACGTCTAAATGTCGACGAAGAGTGACTAGTGTTTTAAGAAAATTTATATAGTGCAGTCTCATAAAATACTATTACAGAATGTGTTAAATGTAAATTACACATCATCATGTATTTTAATCCATACGAGAGGTTAGTTTTTACCTTGGGTTAATGTGGGGTTAGTTACTAACTAGATGTAAGGGTGTGTGATTGTGCTAGTATATAAAGCACTTTGAGTTCATCTTCTACCTTTGAGAGAAACCATAACCACCAAATTTGAGAGCTCTTGTTGGAATTCATTTGAATGGCAATTATGAGTGAGTGATCTAAATATTGATCATCTCATTCTGGACAGTAGAGTACTAGTCCGAACCACTTTACATCGGTGTGTTAGATTTCTTTTCCTCCTTCTTACTTTGTGCTTTGATTTTCATTTATTGTTTGGTATGTTTGGATCTGATTTTGGACATTAGATTGGCAATTTGTACAACATTTTGGTATCAGAGCCGATTTCTTAAGGCGATCCATGTAGCGAAATTGTGTTTGGCTCTCTTTAGTTCTGAAAATTCTTTAATCCATCGTTCCAATAGCAGTCGATTTTGCTGATTAATCGCTACTTCAAGCTTCGATTTAGTCGATCTCAAAATTAGGACTGTTTATGTTTGAGATTTCGTTCATAGTATTATTGGAGATTTGATTTCGGTGGGTTCTCCTAATTTCGACACTCTGTTTTGTTGAGATGTCTGGCAATTTCTTTGTTATTTGGCAATTTCGGCAGCGTGAAATTAGTAATTCATTTCGGCAATTGGTTTTTGCGGCGGGGATTTCATAATTTCCTTTTAAATTGAATTGTTCAACATCATTTGGATTATTTTTGAAATGTGCAAGCGGTGGTAATTTAATATCTCAATTTGGCATTTCAAGAAATTTTTGAATGGTGCTTATTGTGCAATCAACACAATTTTGTGAAATTCAATTAAAACTTGCAATTTGTGCATTAGCAGCCTTTGATCTCAATTAAATTGAAATTTCTGAAGCTTGGATTAATCATGGGAATTTCACTTTTAGTGTGAATTTTTTTAATCCTTACTCACTGAGTATTTGTACTTGCAATTTAAATCTTGAGATTGACTATATTTTAGTTTGCTTAGGCTGCTGCTTAGTATTGCTTCTATGTGCAAATTTTAAATTGCAATTTGTCAAATTACTCTATTTTTTGGTAGCTCCATAGATTGAGATATTAAGTTTGATGAGGTTGATACTAAGAATTATGATTTTTTTGACTTAATTTTGATATTGAGCTGCTGCAACACTTGATTTTGAGCTGGAATTTTGAGTTGAAATTCTGATAATTTTGTTGAAATTTGGCTAATTTTGAGATATTGATTTGAAGTTTTGAGACTGATTATTGTGATAGTTGCTTTGTTATCTGTTTGGGTATTTTGAAATTTGTCGGGCTGTCGTTTGTTCTGTTTTCGATTTGTGGCTGGTTGAATTTTTTGAGTTTCACTATTCTCCTACAATTTTGATTATCCGCATAAGATGTCTGCTAGATTTCAGTTAGACAAATTTGATGGGTCAGGGGACTTTGGTTTGTGGAAAAGGAAAATGAAAGCCTTTTTAATGCAACAGAAAGTTGCAAGTGCCTTAGATAATCCTCCTAAGTGGCTGTCTACCATGACAGATGATGAGAAATTAGAGTCATGTGAGATAGCCTATAGCACCATCATCTTTCATTTATCTGATAATGTTTTGAGAAGGGTTAGTAACATAGACGATGTAACCTCTTTGTGGTCTAAACTCGAAAAATTCTACATGTCGAAATCTCTATCCAATAAGATTTATTTGAAGGAGATGCTATTTGGATTTAGGATGGATCCTTCTAAGGGCTTAGAAGAAAACATTGACGTGTTCAACAAAATTTGTGGGGACCTGACCAATTGTGGGGAGAAGCTCGATTCTGAGAATCAAGCTGTCATTCTCCTAAATTCGTTACCCGAGAAATTCGAAGAGCTTAAATCAGTCATTAAGTACGGTAGAGATACTTTGACCCTAGACATTATTTTGGATTATTGAGATCTAGGGATTTAGAGATGAAAATAAAAAAGAAGGATTCTGAGGCCTTGTTTGTGAAGATTAAGTTTTCTAAAGGTCAAGGCAGTTCGTCAAGTAAATCGAGCTCTAAGTCTGCAAAGGGGAAACAACCATTAGAGCCGAAGACATTTACTTGCAATTACTGTAGGGAAGATGATCATACTAAGTATGAATGTCTCATTTTGAAGAGGAAAGGTAAGTTACCAGTTAGGATAGTTGATAATGATTCAGCTAACTTCCTCGAAGATTCTGATTCGGGCGAGATGCTCTTGACTGAAAATTCTGAAAATTTGGACCCTTCTGATAATTTGTGGATTATGGACTCTGGTTGTTCTTTCCACATGTCCCCTTTTGAGCACAATTTTGAAAATTTGGAAATTCTGAAAAATGGCAAAGTTTTGTTGGCTAATAACCTTCCGCTTGAGATTAAGGGAGTAGGTTCTGTTCGGTTTAGCATGGATGACGGTTCTTCAAGTGGCTAACAGATGGGAAATTTGTTCTAGGTCTTTAGCGAAACCTTATCTTGTTAGGTACTTTGGATGCTGCTGGTTATGACTACTCATCTCGAAATGAATTACTCACTGTGAGTAAAAATGAAAAAATTAAGTTGTCTGAAAAGCTTACCAATGGTTTATACATTTTGCAAGGCAAAGATTTTCAGCGCGAGATTGATGTAGTATTTGATAAGTTTGAGACTCCATTTGAAAACTTGATAGGTCATTCAGCAGAAGTTAATTGTGTTGTTGATAAGCATTTGAATTCTGATATTGAGTTTTCTAATATATGTTTGTTTGTTGATTCTGATTATGGATCTGAAAATCCGTTTGTTGAGCCTTCAGTGCTTGTTAGTGACATTGCATGTTCAGATCCTATCTTAGTTGCTCTTGAACCCGAGGATGTTCCTGCTGGTTTAGATTGCGACGTTCAGTTGTTCGATAGGGAGTTGGCTCGTTGGTTGGATTTTTCATGTAGGATGTTTATGGTGAGACCTGTAATTTGTTTGCTCATTATCTGCTTTTGCTGGTTTGTGATTAAGTCTGATTTAGAGGGTATTACATACTCTCATTCTGATGCAGATTCGTTTGCTTTCGGTTACATACATGAAGAAGGGATAGATGTTCTTTCTCTGTTTGTGTTCTTGTATGTATCCTCATTGTTGGGGTTTGATTGCATTGATCAGTGTTGGTTGCAGTGTTTTGAGCAGTTTGTCTCT
This sequence comes from Sechiopsis laciniata, assembly GCA_037833695.1. Classification (NCBI taxonomy): domain Eukaryota; kingdom Viridiplantae; phylum Streptophyta; class Magnoliopsida; order Cucurbitales; family Cucurbitaceae; genus Sechiopsis; species Sechiopsis laciniata. The sequence continues at coordinate 235,971 of JBBMKA010000004.1, forward strand.
TTCATGATTGTCTACTCATTTGCAAGAAATCTGCTTTGATTATGGCTTTGCAAGAGATCGTTTTGCTCATTATGTTTTTAGCGAGACTTCTAGTGCAAGTTGCATCATCTGCTTTTTGGCAATTTGTAGATGATTTTTTAGCTGCATCTGCTTGTTTTGTTGTATGGAGTTTACAGATCTCTTGACTTATTACCGTTTGGAGATTTATTGGTTTGTGCGTTTGATATGGAAGAGGTTTGTTTCTGTTCGTTTGGAGTATTTGTTTGTGCTTCTGTTTCTTACCATTGTGATAGCACAGTTTGTGAGTTTGTTTCGGCAGTTACATGGATTTGACATATTTTGGTGCAGCGTTCTGAGCATTCAGATTTTTTATTCGGACTATTGTTATTTGAGGGTCATTTGGGTTCTGAATGCATTTGTTTCTGAAGAGTCAGTTTATACTAGTTTTGTTGACTATAGTATGTGTTGCTTATGTCGTTTGAGAGGGTATTGTCTCATTTGTTTTGATTCCATGTTCCTTGGCAACATTTGTTTATGATTTATCTGTTTTCGAAGATGTTCTTTTGAAGACAGGTTGAGGTTGCCGTTGGTGGATTCGGTTCACCGTCCTGCTGAAGTTCTAAATTTTGAGGTCTTAAAGAACATTCTGGTTTGATCGTGGCGAGCAAAGTTCTGATCCAGTTTTGCCTGGAGTTTTGAAATTTTGATGCCTTTTATGATATGTACTACAAGAGGGTAATTTGTTAAATGTGAATTACACATCATCATGTATTTTAACCCATATGAGAGGTTAGTTTTTACCTTGGGTTAATGTGAGGTTAGGTTAACTAACTACATGTAAGGGTGTGTGATTGTGCTAGTATATAAAGCACCTTGGGTTCATCTTCTACCTTTGAGAGAAACCCTAGCCGCCAAATTTGAGAGCTTTTGGAATCCATTTCAATGGCAATTATGAGTGAGTGATCTAGATATTGATCATCTCACATTCTGGACAGTGGAGTAGGCTAGTCCGAACCATTTTACATCGGTGTGTTAGATTTCTTCTCCTCCTTCTTTTCTTTTGTGTTGATTTCATCTCTATTTAGTTCAATTTTGGATTAGATCTATCATTTGCAATTTAATTTTGAGTATAGATCTAGCAATTGTTACAACAGAATGTGCCAAAAAATATAAAAACATAAATACGAAAACATAAACTCAATTACATATTTTATCTAAATTTCAAGGGTGTTACCCCTGAGCCCACACAAAGAACTTACCCTTGGACCTCGACTCGATAACAAAACTCCTAACTAAGTAACTAAAATGTATTATAGTTCAAGACATATCTCAACATATTTAAATATTTATTTATCTGAAACATATAATTCTAACTAAAATTATAGCTTAAACAATTTGATTTTATATAAATACGTTTGGAGAAAGGTGATTGCCAAATAATTTATAAGAAAATTTAAAAACACATAAATTACAAGATTCAAATAAAAAAAGCTACGTTAAAATGTCCCATCTCTCTGCGTCTCAAAGAACACTTATACGTTATCTCATCTCATTGACTTCTATGTACGAACAACAATTTTCTATTATCATCCTCTCATGTTCCCCTTAAATAGCTTCATAGGTAAACCATTATTATTATTATTATGGGCTTTTTACGGCATTAGGCTGAATGAAAAAAAAAAATTACAACCTTGTTTATATTTAGAAAATTTTGCAAAAGTAGTTAACTACAGTGAAAAAAGGAAATTTGTTTCAGAATGAAGTTATGCAAATACCCTCCATTATTATGTCAACATTTATTAAAATAAAAAGGCACAAACTTTCTCTTTTTTATCTCTTCTAAATGATGGCACTTTTCAACTTGCATTTATCTCAAAATTATTAAAAATTTCCCTAAATAGTGGGGTATAACAAAAGATTTTTTCTTATATTTTTTTATTTATTATTTTTTAAAATTTTTTGTTAGATATACAATTTTTGTTGATAATTGTTTTGATTTTGTCCAAAAAAAAAAAA
>JBBMKA010000004.1:242559-303591 GCA_037833695.1 Sechiopsis laciniata
AGATTCTTGGTAGATCTGTATCGTAGAGTCGAGTTTTGAGGAATATGGAAGTGTAGCTCGTTGATTGATTTCCTTAAATATCCAAATTTCAAAATTACATAAAATTCTTAACTAAAATAAGAAGAAAAATGGTTGATGCAACACCAATCAATCTGGAATTTGGTAATTCTAAACTTATCATTTTTAGAAAGGAGTCACTGAAATACTAGTGACAGAGTCAAAGACTATAAAGTCAAAGTTTATGCCATTTTATGGCTCAGATCGTAAAAGTAGACGGAATCACCAAAAGGCTAACATAGTAACACACTACTATAACTGATTATGAATTTGAATATTTTCAATAATTTTGTGGGGATTTGCCAAATTCTTTTATTTTAGTGTTAGTGTCTTTGACAAAACATACACACAGGCCAAAAAATAAAAAAATGAGTTTGGAAGTCTTCTGGATATTTAGATATTTATGATCGCCAAAATTTAAAAATTGTAGGGATTATATGGTCTCCAACGTATGAAAAAACATACAATATACTTAGAAGTAAGCAGAGGGTGATTGCTAAAATAAATCCATTAGATAAACACAAGGGATATTTTGCCAAATCAAATTTAATTAACAATCAACCATTGAAGAAGTCGAAACCTTGACATCTACTATGACATATTTAAATGAATAAATATTTTAAATATTGTTCCTACATTTTTCCAAAAAATAAAAAGGAGGGAAATTTTTGAGCTAGAGAAAATTGTCGATCTGTTTTTATTTTTTAAAATAGGGATATGTCGACGATGTGCGTACAACATTGCATTTTAAACCTTTTAAAATCAGGCAGAAACTTTTTCCTCCTAGTTTCCCTTATTTTTTTATCTCTACCGTCCCCAATTTTTGCTACTGCATGCCTAGCCTTACCTGTCACCGTCGACTTTGACTTACCTTTAATGTTAGAAGTTTCTATTATAAAATCAATTTTGACAGAATTTTAATTAGTGAAGATTAAAAAAAAAATCAAGCTATCTCTAGTTGAATTAGCGAGACAAGATTTTTGAATTATTAATCATACCTTCTAAGGATACCACTAATTACATAATTCATTAAAGTCAACACCCAAACGCTATATTAAAACACAATTTACTTTAGATTTATTAAATAAATTTTAATTGGGCATATCTTATGACAACTAATACCTAATTCATTTATATATTCAGCCCAATGTTAGATTATGATCCAACAAAGATCATAACCTACTGTGTAAAGAGGAGAGCTAATAAATCTATTCGGTATGTACAATGGATATTTTGCCAAAATAATTTTTTTAAAGAATAGATGTGAGTATCATTCATAAAAATAAGAATGTATTTGAAAAATAGAGATGATAGAGATTTTTAAAGAGTTTGAGCCGTTAACATCGTTTTCTTAATCTCTTGCTCTCATTCTCTCTATTCTTTGAATTGGATCGTGTTCATTTTCTTGAATTTCTGAGCTCTAATAACTTTTTTTTTTTTTTCATTTTTCCATTTGAATGATAAAATGATAAAATGATAAATAATATTTTATATTTTTATATTAAAATAAATGAATTAAAACTACTTAATTGAACTATGATGATCTAGTTTCAAAAATAGCACCAAATAAGTTGGTTGGATGTTGGTTTATCTGATTGATCATAATCTAATTCAACTCTCTTATAATATATGAGAAAACAGTAATGTTCAATAGGATAGCTATTCCATTGTTATTGAATTAAAAATAAAAAAAAAAATTAAGATTTAAAAATACACTTAAAATTTAAGGAGATATACAAAAATAACAATTTAATCTTATAAATAAATAACAAAGAATCTTACATGATGAGTACTAGTGAGATTTAAACCTGAGACTTTTCATAAAGCGTACTTTAGAGACTTAAATAATATTGAATTTCAATTATAATTTAATTTAAATCATTAATTGAAGTTCAAGCTAAAACTGATAAAGTGTTTAAATAATTTATAATTGCATAAAGTTGATAATAATTTGAAAAAAAAAACCATAGAGAAGTGAAGAGTACCTCAAACACCAACACATCTTTTTAGCCGTTTATTCTGGCATGCAAGCTAATTCGAAAATTTCCCAAAGAAGCCATTGTTCAATATCAACCACGCTTAATTTTAGATAATATGCTTTCATTTTATCATAATTTTTGTTATTCATGACAGTAAAATCTCCATCATATTCCAACACATGAGATATCCACATAACAGTTACACTGTAAACTATGGACAAAAGAGTAATTGTTGTTGTCGTTGTTATTTGATCGTGTTCATTATTGTCCAAGGCAATTAAAATGAACAAATCAATTTATATTTTACAAGTCAAGAAGTCGAGGAGTATTTTATGGCTCAAGTGATATATATTTATTACAAGTATTTAAGAAAGTGTTAAGAAATGCTGCAAAGAACTAATCAAACTAGGAGGCCAGTGCTTTGTTTCTTTCACATATGAGATATCTATATAATGAGGATCAAGCAAAGTCGCAATGGTGAATTGATTTTCAGCGAGCAATGGAGCCTGTTTATCCACGTATAGAGCTGCGGCCAATGCAGCATGCACTTCTGCACAACAAGATATAGATACATCAATGCCAGTACTACACATTCATTATGGCTACATAACTCAGTATGCAACTTATTACCAGATACCACCAATAGTAATACTATTAACACTATGGTCTTTTAGGTTCTAGATGGCTTGAAATCTCATCACTCCCACCTAGAAAAGAAAGATTAAGAATCCCTAAACCCAATTCAGTTATGAGTCTCAGGATGGGAACATTGCAGCCCTCATTTGATAGATAAAGGGACACTATTCATTTTTAGCCCTAAGCTTGATCATGTGTCAGTATATGACTCTTATCATAAATTTTCTATTTCATAGGGCATTAAACCTAATTAAACATGAATATGTGTAGTAATTTTTAGACGGACTCTTGTTTAAAGAGTCTTTTAAGAAAAACTCTCATGTGCATCCAATTACTAGTCCCCTCTAGCTACAACTGTTCTCTCCATCTAGGCTTTAGCCTTTCCAATTTGTAGGTCTAGAATCCAATATTTTATCAAAATTGATTCAAGTACCTGGATATCCCTTCAATGATATAGAAACGTTTTCCATCTCTGCAATTGCTTCTTCTCGGTCGCCAATTTCATATAGGGCCAATGCTCTGCCTACTCGAGCATAGTCCGAGAAAGCAAAATCTTTATATTTATCAATTACCTGATATTAGACAAGAACGAAGGCCAAATTTTATACAAACTGAAATCACTTTGACATATATTTAACTTTCTTTCAATAAAATGAGGGATCCAGATTAAAGATAAGCTTCAAAGGGAAAGAATTCTCAAGTCCTCGGGCAAAATAAAGACTTGATATCAAGTTTTGGTCCTCCGATTTGGTTCTCTGAACAACACTAACATTAAGTTGATTCTGAAGCAATAAAAATTCTGAAGCACAACATTAAATTGATTCTGAAGCAATAAAAATTCATGGACATAAGTATTTTAAAGATCCACCACGGATGCTAATATCAAGCACAAAATTAGAAATGCATAACATAATAATTTTCTCATACTACAAGGCTCCAATGACAAAATTGTGATGTTCAATTATGTCAAATGTTTTGAATAGTAATTTACTCGTTATACATATGAGAGCTTAACTACCTCTAACTCGTGTGCCACCACATTCCTCCATAACTGCCTCTAACATGTGACATCCTTGCTGAATCTATCTTTTTCCTTTTATACACTTCTTAGATGTTTTTTTTTAAATACGCAAGGATTTGGGTCAACTTACACAGTTACACGCATTTCGACTAATCTACCGAACTTTTTAGTCTTCTTAAGTTTGCAAGTAAGACATACTTTCACACATGCCTCTACGTAATTTTAACATTTGGCTACTCTTTTCAAGATTCTATGTTCAATGGCCTTCCAAAATTCCACTCATAGACAGGACTGTCTTCTACAGCCATTCCATAATATGTTGCCAATAAATAACAAGTGCATCATTTGGTATTAACTTCTAATGGCTGGAGCTTAATTACCGTATCTTTGAGAATGAGGACACCATGTTCAATAAGTTCTTTGATCACATAACTTATATTGCTCTCTCTTGGGGTAAATTCTACCTGCTTCTTAGTTCCTATAGTCTCCTAAGAAGAATGCATCATTTTGCCACCCCGAGGACCCTCTCCATATTTATACCACCAATTGACTCATCCAAGTTCATTTTAAGGCTAAAAAACCAATTCAAAGATATAATAGACCACAACTATAGTGTAAGGGTGTTCATACATTACCCAAAAACCAATTCGACCGACTTAGCCGATAGGACGGTTTTAGTGTCATATTTAAGCAAACAGAAAGGTCGGTTTGGGTGTCGATTTTGACTGACCACCCGATGAACGTTGGTAATATAGGTTAAATCATTTGCCAAATCAGAACTGGGCATGGAAGTCCTCAAACAGAATAGTCCCAACCAACCCAATCAATAAAGTAAACTATGAAAACAGATTTGCATCAGAATTAGTGGGAACCTGAGTAAAGTAGAGAAGAGCTTGATGGAAATCACCAAGAGCTTGCAACTCCCTGCCTCTATCAAGAAGATCCACTGCTTCTGAAACTCTCCGAGAAATGGCGGCACTCGCTTCTCTCTCGGAACGGCTCACCGGGTCAAAGCTCTGTGCAGCATCGCAAGAACTCGGCTGAATCGGACTGGGCGGAATTGGGAGCACAAAAGCACTGGCTAAGGGGACGGAGAAGAGCAACAAGCGTCTGCTCCACAATCGATTATGATTTGAAGGCTTAGGGTTAGGGTTTGTTGAAGGATTACGAGAGGAGGAACAATAAAGATGAGGAATCACTCCTCTTGCAGTTGGACAACCCATTTCTGTTGTTTTGGTGACAAAAAACTTCAGCCTTATCTCTATATTTTACATAACAATTCTAATTTTTAGATAATAATTTATCTTTCGTTTTTTTCCCTTTTAATTATATGAGAGGTGGAAAATCAAACCATCCTCCTAATGTTTTTGAAATATATTCACGAAATAGAAACTTCACTTCAAAAATGTAGAAGACTTAGAGTTACAAATTTATTTTGATGCACATTCAAAATGAGTAGTTATTTTGAGTGGTTAAAAAAGTTATTTTGAGTAGTTAAAAAAATAATGATTAGAAATGAATGGTTTAATAATGAGCTTTTATTTTGAGTAGTTATAATGAATGATTAAAAATGAGTGGTTAAAAATGAGGAATTGATTTAAATAGTAAAAATGATGAGTTATTTTGAATAGTTACACAAAACTTGTTTGGATGTAATTTTTCAAGGAGAAGTTAGTAAATGCTCAATCTAAATCCTCTTTAAATATGACAAACAAACACTCCTTAATCTTATTTATTTTCAATTTGACGAATACTTTATTTTTCAATCTACATTATATACTAGATGTAACTATCATGGAGTGCCCTAGTGGTCAAAGAAACTTTTAAAGTACTTGAGGTGATGAGTTCAATCTATGGTATCTACCTCCCTAAAAATCAAGTTATTTTTTGTTTTTGTTTTTTGACTATATGTAACAGGTGTTTTTACTACGGTAAAGATGAAAGTATTTGATTTTCAATTAAAATATAGTGATAAAATAAAAACTATACCTAAATCTAAAAACATCTAATAAAGTAAGATTTGATAATTGAAAGGTTATAGATTCAACTTAAGATTGAAAAGAATTCCAATTTGAATTCTAAAATGTATATAAAATCTATAAATAGACTTTTTAATCTTTACAACTCAAGCCCACATCTATGTATATAATATCTCTATTTTGAACTTAAAACAAGCATAATCATGTATCTAATATCTTTACTTCCAACTTTTTTTATTTGTACAAAGAAAGCTAGCAAGAAGACAAGACAACGTTTATTTGTGTATGAGAGAATAAAACTGTAACACCATGCTTTTGTACTATAGTTTTACAATAATTAAGAAAATAGTAAAAAAATATCGTTAATAGTCGATGGATCAATTTCAGCAACAGCTGCTCGTGGATGCATCAGGCTGTGGAGGCTTTTCCTTGAAGATGTTCTTTCTCACTCCTTTAGAGCCTTCATATAAAATGCTGGGTGTGTCAAGAATCTGTGCATACACGAATCAATTTTGTATCCTTCGACCAGAAAATAAACTAAAAATGATACTAAACTGATATGTTATCTTTCGAACAAGTTCTTCAAAGCACTGTTGTACATTAATTAACTCGAGTTTTGGCATTGCATTCTATAAAATGGCAACCATATCCCCTAACCATGTCAATTCCCTCTTTCTTGGTTACTGTCCTAAAACTCTCATGGAGAAGCAAAAGCCAGATAAACAAAGTTAGATGCAAACTAAGAAGAGATTAAGAGAAGTTCACCAAAAAAACTTTAATTTGAAGTGTTCATCTAAATCTTCCTAAGCGCTCTTAAATTATCAATATATTATCGGTAGTTAACCTGAAAATTCCTTTGGCTTGTGAATTTCTATTCACCAGCCATTCGATCAATTAATCACCAAAACATCTACACAAATGTTACCTACTGCTTCAGGCGTAGTCATATGGATGGATAGTGTTAAACGAAAGTTGAAGACGAATACCTTATCAACTTTGTTTCTGACAAGCATCTTGATGCAATCTTGATTTGTTGAATATAGGTCTATTTCCCTCGCCCATACCTCAGACAGGTTTGTGAATGTTTCTCTTCTCGTTACATCATAAACTGCCACAGATGACCCTTGATACGAATCAGACAACTAATCCATTGCATGTACCTGAATGACCTATTACAAGGAGCAAGAAAAAGAAGATTCAAGAGGCATATATATTACATCTTCAAAAGCTTGCCAATGCACAAGAAGAGATAAAGCTTTTTCAGGCCGAATTTATTTACAACATTAGCACAACAGAGTGAAGAAGAGATTGAAGTGAAGATGGCATGAGAGTAGTCATTTATTTTGAAAGATCACAACATGACAGAATTTTAAATAAAGAAATTTCCAGATTTCTTATTTTGGAACTTTTTGATTTCAATGCTTGCCAACCATGCTCATGATTGCAAGAGACCTTCGAAAAGAGTTGATTGAGTCTATTTAAAGCACATCTACCATTTTGTCCAGCATTTAAGCCATGCAATTGACTTTTGGCTTTTTATGCCTAATTTTTTACAAAATGCATTTATTAGCTTTTTTAGTCCTTTAATATTCCAAGGCATGCAGGAATTTTTATCCTTTAAAATGGCTTGTAATACATCATTTTGGACAGATTTATGTATTGAAAAACTTGTATTTTCTTGAACCCCATTTGGTGTTTCATTTCTTTCAAATCTTGCTTTAGGTTTGAAGTTAAATCAATTCATTGGATTAGTCTTGATCAAACTAATTCTGAAGTGAGTTGTCTTAGGATCTAAGAGTGACAATTTTAGATTTTAAGTGTGATCTAAGCTAGCCTTCATTGTGAGTTTTTGCAAGGATCCTAGAAGGACCTCTAGCTTTGTAAAATTCAAGCAACGTTTGACGCTTATCAACCCTTTTATGTCATAATCAAGTCCTAAGGCAACAAGACAAACGACAATCGCAAAATATTGAACAGCCAAACAAGTGAACTTCTTACATTTTTTTTTTTTTTTTAATTCTTTACCTTGCTAAGTTAGATAAGATACCTAAGAGGCTAAGACAACAATTCAATGATTTCAATCCTTACAACAATCACATAAAGGGGAAAAAGAATGCATCCATAATGATCCCTTGAGCTCTGTAGTATGAACTAGTTGATGTTCTGAATCTCTCCTGCCCGGATGTATGATTGAACATTGAGTTAAACTTGACAGAATATGCGCTAAACAAGATTTCTTTCATGCAAATCCAGTGCAAGAAAATATAAGAACTATGACCCTAGTACCATTCAATAAGTCATGGATGACTAATGTCTAATCAACCAACCAAATCATTTTTATAATTGATAGCACCAGAACCATTGGACAATAATTGAGAATTAAAATAAGCCCTGACAAACCTTTTAAGCAATAATTTAAACATAAATATGAACAAGTTTCTAATCATGATGAAATAACTCTTGCAGGCTAACGAAGCTTCGTAAATGAACACGCAATGTTCAATCATGTTGTGCAGAGTAAAAGTAATCAGAAGAAGAGAAGAAAGAATTTGGGAGAAACTTCTGCGATATTCATTATCAAAAGAGAATAAAATTGTGTCTCTCACACACCCACAGCACAACATTGTTGCTCAATATAAAAGGAAAATAGAGAGGGAAAGAAACTCTAAAACAAAAATGAGTACAATGCACTCGCACATAGAGGAACAAAAACCGCATACCAGATCATCAATACAAAATATAAAAAAGCATGATTAAATACCAATTAACCAATAACCATATCCTAACAAACTTAGGCTACGCCGATTCATCAATGAGCTGTCCTCTTCACACCCTCCGCAAGCCAAGGGTCGATGCTTCACGAACGTTGAGCTTGAAGCGTAGATGACGAAAAGTATTCTTAGATAATGGTTTTGTCAAAATATCTGCAATCTGAGAACTAGCCGGTAAGTGATAAACTCGAAGCTTGTTATTATGAACGAGATCTCTAACAAAGTATATGTCTAACTCCACATGTTTCATTTTCGAATGCAAAATGGGATTCACACTTAAATGAACAGCACTAAAGTTGTCACACCAAAGTATCGGGGGCTTCACTTCGGGCATTTTTAAGTCTTGAAGTAAAGAGTGAAGCCACACTAAATCTGTTGCCGCAATTGCTAAACTCCTGTACGCAGCTTCTGTACTGGATCTGGATATGATTGTTTGTTTCTTAGACCCCCATGATACTAAGTTGCCTCTATAATACAAATAGTATCCAGAGGTTGATTTACGGTCATTAGGATCCAACGCCCAATCAGAATCTGCATAACTTTGAATAGACAATGTAGATGGTTTAGATAATAATAGGCCAGATGATATAGAGCCTTTCAAGTACCTTAGGATTCTATTCACAATTTTCCAATGATCAACCTTAGGACAATGCATAAATTGGCAAACTTTGTTGACAGAAAAAGCAATTTCAGGACAGTTAATGTGGCATATTGAAGTGCTCCAACAACACTTCTATATAAACGGACATCTTTAAATTCCTCTCCTCCAAACGTTGATGGTAAACTACCACTTACCATAGGTGTAGCTATGGCATGAGATTCGACCATTTTTGTTCGAGTAAGTAAGTCATGAATATATTTTGTTTAAGTGAGAAACATACCGCCAGACGGAAGGTATGGGACTTCAATCCCAAGGAAATAATTGTGTTGGCCAAGATCTTTGAGAGCGAATGACTTATGTAATAAATCAATCAACGCAACAATATAAGTATTCGAATCTCTCATAATTAGAATATCATCAACATATACCAAGATAAAGCAATGGGAGCTACCTGTATGTTTATATAAAAGTGAAGTGTCAACTCTTGACTGTTGAAAACCATTTTTCTTCAAGAAATTGGTTAACCGTTCAAACCAGGCCCGAGTTGCTTGTTTTAAGCCATACAATTCCTTATGAAGTCTACAGACTAGAGTGTTGTATGAACTACGAAATCCAGTTGGTTGCTCCATAAAAACTGTTTCAGTTAATTCACCATGTAAAAAAGCATTATTAATATCAATTTGTCGAATAACCCAATTCTGAGCTAAAGCTAAAGTCAATAAAACTCTGATTGGCATGGGTTTCACCACCGGACTGAATGTTTCAAAGTAATCAATGTCTGGGGACTGATGAAATCCTTTTGCTACCAAATGAGCCTTATAACGAGCTATGGATCCATCAGAGTTTTGCTTGATTTTAAAAATTCACTTACATCCGATCACCTTTTGATCACTTAGTTTATGAACCAATGACCATGTGTGATTTTGTTAAAGAGCATCAAACTCAGTTTTCATGGCCTGCACCCACTTTGAACTTTTCAAGACTTTCTTAACACTGGTAGGTTCTATCTCATCATATGTGGTGGTGACAGCATAGACCTTTGGTTTTCTAATGCCACTTTTTCCACGAGTACGCATAGGATATTCATTTACAACACGGGGAAGCTGATTGGAAATAGCAGGTTCACTTGGATTTGTACTCAGAGCACTCAAATGATCTATAGGATGAAAAGCAGGTTCATGGCACTCCGAGGGCAAGGTTGGAGACTCGGTTAGAGAAGGCACTAGAGAAATTATAGGTAGTAGGGAGGGGAAGAGGGTATTTGAACAAGGATTGGACATTTGAGACATCGTAGGAGACAAAGGATTTTTCATGTGTTTTGGACGTAGAATAGGTATATGACTGTTGACCAAGGGAGATGTAGTAGAAGGCTTGTCTGGAGAACTATTAGTTAAGGCAAACGGAAATGATACTTCATCAAATAAGACATGTCTAGACATAAAATTTTTTCCCTCATTGGACAAGCATTTGTAACCTTTATGTTGAGAGCTATAACCTATGAATGTGCATGGTTTGGACCGAAAGTCAAGTTTATAATGTAAGTAAGGGCGCAAATAGGGAAAACACTTACATCTGAAAACGCCAAGTTGTGAATAATCTGGAGTTTGACCAAACAATTGCTGCAGAGGACTCTTGCCATTAAGAATTGAAGAGTGAAGCCTGTTAATAATAAAAACTGCAGTAGAAAAAGCATCATCCCAAAAGGATAAAGGCATAGAAGCATGAGATAATAAAGATAGCCCGGTTTCAACTATATGCCTATGTTTTCTTTCAATGAGACCATTTTGTTTTGATGTATAAGGACCTGTTATACGATGCTCAATTCCATGTGTTTTAAAGTATGAAACAAGTGGTAAAAACTCAGTTCCACCATCTGTTTGGACACGACGTATGGATGCATTTAGCAATTTTTCCACATAAGTTTTGAAAGTATGAAACACTTTAGAAGCATCAGACTTAGCTTCAAGAAAGTAAATCCAAGTGTATCTGGAATGAGCATCAATGAAACTCATGTAATACCTATAACCATTCCTAGATTTAGTGTATGTCGGTCCCCATAAATCAGTGACAATCAATTGTAAAGACTATTATATACTGTTAAAGAGTTAGGAAAAGGTAAGGCATGGATTTTACTCACAGCATAAGCATTGCAAAAAGTGGAACTATTATTTTTATACATTACGTGAGGTAAAAAACTTCTCACATAACAACTGGTATGGTCGGATGACCAAGACGCCGGTGCCATATATCTAAGGACATCAACTCTTTGACATTAGACTGAAAACAACTCAACGAAACATTTGAAACAAAAGGTAAATTAGACATTTTAGAACCAACATTAGAATTCAACAAAACATTTGAAATTGAGGCAGTAGGGAAGAATTTCTGAAGAGCAGTAGTATCTTGAAGTTCAAACTTGTAGAGTCCATCATGGAGAGTCCCTCTGAGCAGTGTTTGGCCAGTTGCTCGATCCTTCACATAGTAGAAAAAAGGATGAAACTCAAAGAAAACGTTATTTTCATTTGAAAATTGACTAACGCTTATAAGATTTTTCGTTTTGGAAGGGACATGAAGCAAGTTATTGAGATGAAATAAATGGTTGGGAGAAGAAATCGAACCATAACCATAATGAGAGATAGACAAACCTGCTCCATTGCTTACATGAACCTGATTCGTTCCCATATAGTCATTGCTTACATATAGATTCCCAAGGTTGTAAGTCAAGTGATTGGTCGCGCCCGAATCAGGGTACCAATTGCAGTCGGAGTTATAATTTGGGGCCATCAACATTGCTGACATTGGATTGCCTTGAGGAGAATAGGGAGAAACAGCTTGTAGAGCATACGCACCAGCCGAATAACTAGCAACCATAGGATGGTTTGGAGGTGGTTGAATATTCTGCAGCTGTTGAGGATCATGTCTGTAATAACAGTGTTGTGCAGTATGACCAAATTTGTTGTAGATTTGGCATTGAACTTTGTTACGGTTATTGCCATTGGTATTCCATTGAACCCTGCCATTGTCTCCTCTACCTTGATAGGTATTGCGTCCGCGTCCCCTGCCTGAGCCATATTGATGGTTAGAGTTTTGAAAATTATCTGTATCTTTCTGAGGTTGTGCTTGAATAGTAACATTTGCAGATGGTAAAATGTTCTCAACATTTATCGCTTGTTTTCCAGTTTTTTCTCATGTGTAAGAAAAAGAGCCATAACATCATGAACATTATTTAAACATACCTTTGCAATGATCACAGAGACCATAGATTCATACTCAGAGCCCAGGCCATTAAGGATGTACATGATGTGATCCTCAGGTAAAACTAGTTTATCCATAGCAGTTAGAGCCTCGATGCATTTTTTATTTTAGAAAAATATTCATTCAGTGAGGAACCGCCCTTCTTAATTGTCTGCAAATTTGTTTTAATCTTCATAACTTGAGCCAGGTTGCGTGAATTGAATATCTTATGTAGAGTTTGCCATATTTCCTTTGTGGTTGAGCAGTCTAGCATTTGCTCTAAGATATCTTCGTGCATCAAACCAATCAGCCACGAATAGAGTAGCTGGTCTTGTTATTTCCAATGTTCAAACATCGGGTTAGATTGCAAAACCAGAGTAGTGGTTGAGGAAGAAGGATTCACATATAACACTTCCAACGGTGATATAGCATCAAGTAGCAGATACGATTTGAGAAGACCATATCCGCCTAGGGAAAACTCCACTTGAAACCTCCATAGGAGGAAATTTATGTGTGATAAACGAACGATGGAAACCTTGTTTACGGGATTAATAATCGATGGAGTCACAACTCCACCGACAGGTATTTCAGCACTTATCTCAGACGTATCTTGACTCTCCATTGCAGACAAAAGCAAAGAGGAGAAAAAAAGAAAAAAAAAAATTCACCGTCGCTAGACTTGTGGCTTTGATACCAAATCAGAAGAAGAGAAGAAAAATTTGGGAGAAACTTCTGCAATATTCATTATCAAAAGAGAGAATAAAATTGTGTCTCTCACACACCCACAACACAACATTGTTGCTCTATATACAGGGAAAACAGAGAGGGAAAGAAACCCTAAAACAAAAATGAGTACAATGCACTCGCACATAGAAAAACAAAAACCACATACCAGCTCATCAATACATAATATAAAAAAACATGAATAAATACCAATTAACCAATAACCATATCCTAACAAACTTAGGCTACGCCGATTCATCAATGAGCTGTCTTCTTCACAAAAGCCACTAAGCATTTTTGTGTAGATTGATTTGATTAACTTGTCATTGATGCTTCATAGTTTGTGTATCAAACTGTTCTACAGTCAAATCAAGTGAAAATATGACGAATCAAGAATTGCTGCATGGATTTCCAGCAATCTATGCTAGAATTCATGATAAGGTCGTGAAGAAATCAACTTACTGCACTGCAAACAAAGAACTGTATAATGTAAGTTTCCAGCCTTAATGTATTTATAGTTTAACATAGCATAGCATACTGTCCAGCTGCCTATTCTTCATAATTGAAGTTAAATAATTGATGATTAACTATATAATGTAAATCTTCTTACTAATCCATCCCATGCTTTCCTGCAAAAACAAGTATCTTGGACCTGTGAGAAAGAGAACAGAGAAAGAAAGTGGAGGAAAAACAAGAATAGAAGAATGCTACAAAAATCGTGTTAATTACCTGTATCCCAAACTGCAAGCTTCAGCCTTCTTACCGCCACGCCAGCAGTAACATATACTTTACCTTAAAATCCACACCTGTGTACAAAAATAACAATCAATAAAATTCAGTAGAATTGATTTCTAATTCTTTCATGGTTATCCGCCATTGCAAGGTAGACTAAGTGAGAGCTAGTAGCATTTGGCACTTTTTTAATATTAATTTAATGAAGAATGAGGTACAATCAAAAGACATAGAATCATCTCTAAGAACCCCACTACGAATTCATAAACAAATTAATGTTCCAATCAAATTCATATACAAGAGTATTGTTCAACATTTTTTATAAAATGTGCATGCTTTAAATTAGAGAGCTTTGAACTAAATAAATAGACCCAATTACTTAACAATTTATTTCTTAGTCTAATCTTATTATTTGGTCAAATAATGTGTATGTTAGATTATAGATATGTTGAACGACAATGCTTTGAGCTATGTAACTTAAAAGTGTATTGTCATCACTCGATTTTACACATGACTTTGGCTACAATTAAAATTGCCTATTCTTATGGCTTTTATGAGTTTTACAATTTTAAATTATTTGTTGAAGGTAGAAATTGAGGAAATAAGGTCATATAAATAAAACATGTGTTTCCAATCTCCATTCCCTAACCGCAAGTTAATATTGTTGATTAGCTTATTAATAGCATTGAATTTACAAGCCTATATTTTGAAGGCATCAAGAATATAGGGTAGGGTAAAGAAATAGTGGATCTATTTTTTACCACACATCTCCAACCAATTTTTTCAAATACAAATGCCTACTTCAACATTTCTCCTTCTCTGTTTTCTTGGAACAAGTAAATTATATGAATACTTACAATAGATGGGGGGCTCATTTTGTTGCTAAGAGTACATACGCTGGTTGGATGATTAAGCTCTCTCATCAAGGTCCTGTACATAATAGACGTCTTTAATTATTAATAATATTAGCAAAAATAGAAGAAGAAATGGATGGGCAGGTCTCCATCACCAATGGCACAGACGATACAATCGTGTGCTATGCGCCAACCATGATCACAACAAATGGGGTGTGGCAAGGAGACAACCCTTTGGATTACTCTCTCCCTCTCTTCATCTTGCAGTTGACAATGGTGGTTGTCATGACTCGCGTATTGGTTTTCCTCTTGAAACCCTTTCGTCAACCTCGAGTCATCTCTGAAATTCTGGTGAGCGTTGTTAGCATTTGTTTTCCGGTTCGGTTGTGTGTTGTGTTGGTTGATATAATTAAACTTGGTTTGTGTCTCTAATAGGGTGGAGTTATTTTGGGGCCTTCCGTGCTCGGGAGGAATCCTAAATTTGCAAACGCTGTATTTCCATTAAGAAGTGTAATGGTGCTTGAAACAATGGCCAACGTGGGGCTTCTCTACTTCCTGTTCTTGGTTGGCGTGGAGATGGATCTCTCCGTCATTCGTCGAACCGGAAAGAAGGCAATGACATTAGCCGTAGCAGGAATGATCCTTCCATTTGGAATAGGTGTGGCCTTTTCATTTGCAATGCACAAAACCGATGAAAAATGGAACTGCAACACTTACATCATGTTCCTTGGCATTGCCCTCTCTGTCACTGCTTTCCCAGTGCTTGCTAGAATCCTTGCAGAGCTTAAACTCATTAATTCTGAGCTTGGAAGGATAGCTATGGCTTCTGCCCTTTTCAATGACATGTGTGCTTGGGTTCTCTTAGCCTTAGCCATAGCCTTATCCGAGAATGATTCCTCTTCTTTGGCTTCTTTGTGGGTTGTATTGTCCAGTTTCGGCTTTGTTTTGTTTTGTATCTTCGTCGTTAGACCCTTGATCTCGTGGATGATTCGGAGAACCCCGGAAGGGGAAAGTATCAGTGACTTCTACATTTGTATGATCCTCACGGGGGTTATGCTCTCAGGCTTTGTTACAGATGCTATAGGAACACACTCTGTTTTTGGGGCTTTTATGTTTGGCTTGGTTATCCCAAATGGATCACTTGGAGTGGCTTTAATTGAGAAACTTGAGGATTTTGTTTCAGGCCTTTTGTTACCTCTCTTCTTTGCCATAAATGGACTCAAGACTAACGTGACTAGCATAGATGGAGTAATGACTTGGATATTTGTTCTATTTATCACCCTTCTTGCTTTTATTGGCAAGGTTATTGGAACTTTCATTGCCTCCATTTGTTATAAGATGACCTATCGTGAAGGAATCACATTAGGCTTGCTTATGAACACCAAAGGCCTTATTGAAATCATCATTCTCAACGTTGGAAAGGACCAAAAGGTAACACTTTCTTTTTCTACTTTTCTTTCTTTCTTTTGATATTCTTAACTGGTTGGGTCAATTTGCATGCACCTCAGCTATACCACATGACCAGAAACTCAGAAGAAATTAATTTCTAGGTAGTGACCTCCATATAATGAATTCATCACCTGTAAGTTTCTCAAGACCCTCTTGAATACTAGGCCACTCCATAATAGTTAATAAGGTAACACTTTCAACACACACTATCTTAGATCTTAAACACATAAGCAACAATAATGAATGCATACTAATCTGCAAAGATAAGAAAATTTGGTTTGTTCTCATTTTATTTGCCGTATACTTTTTGTACTTTCCTTACCATTTCTTACTGAAGAATCAATGTAAACTGAATTTGCAGGTTTTAGATGATAAAGCCTTCACAATTATGGTGATAGTATCCCTCATTATGACAGGATTAATAACACCTATAGTTAGCATCCTCTATAAGCCAACAAGAAGATTTCTACCGTACAAGAAACGGACAATTCAAGCATCAAAACCAGATTCAGAGTTGAGAGTATTAGTTTGTATTCACACACCTCGAAATGTGCCAACGATCATCAACCTCCTCGACGCCTCCCACCCAACCAAGAGATCCCCAATTTGCATTTATGTGCTGCACTTGGTCGAACTCACTGGCCGATCCTCCGCCATGCTCATTGTCCACAACACTAGAAAATCGGGCCGCCCTGCACTAAATAGAACCCAAGCTCAATCAGATCACATCATCAATGCATTCGAGAATTACGAACAACACGTCGATTACGTCTCTGTGCAGCCCCTCACAGCAATCTCCCCTTACTCCACAATGCACGAAGACATCTGCAATTTAGCCGAGGACAAACGTTCTGCCTTCATAATCATCCCATTTCACAAGCAACAAACAGTGGATGGAGGAATGGAAGCCACAAATCCAGCATTTAGGTTGGTTAACCAAAATGTGTTAGCCAATGCCCCTTGCTCCATCGGAATCTTAGTCGATCGAGGCCTAAGCGGCTCGAATCGAGCTGCACCGAACAAGGCATCTCACTACAACATAATCGTGTTGTTCTTCGGTGGACAAGACGACAGAGAAGCTCTATCATATGCATGGAGAATGTCAGAAAATCCAGGAGTGAGCTTAACCGTTATGCGATTCATTGCAGCCGAACAAGGAGGAGAACCAAAACATGAAGCATATGAATATGAAGTTTCGACAATGGGAGCAGAAATCGAAAGACAAAGGAAACTCGACGAAGATTACATAAACGACTTCAAATCAAAGAATGTAAATACGGAATCAATTACTTACACAGAGAAAGTGTTGAACAACGGCGAGGAGACAGTGGCGGCAATAAGATCAATGGACGATGCTCATGATCTGTTCATCGTGGGGCGAGGAGAAGCGCAGATGTCGCCACTCACTGCTGGACTCACAGACTGGAGCGAATGTCCAGAGCTCGGAGCAATCGGCGATTTGTTAGCTTCGTTGGATTTTGCAGCCACGGCTTCAGTTTTGGTAGTGCAACAGTTCTCAGCGGCAATGGCGACCGAGAACGGAGAAGATGACGATACTTCACCACGTAACCATGATCTAGGTGAGACCTACCAAAGCTTGAGATCCCTAAATATAGGCCAACATTCTCCATCAAGAGCTCAAAATATTTACGATACATGATCATTGAATAACACAACCTAATGGTGTAGACAAAGATTTTGAATTTCTTTTTCCTCTGTATGTATATTATGTAGATTTTGAATTTCTCTCCTTTAAATTTTATAGCTTGTGATTCTTAAGTCACTTCAACGTTAAGCCTACCAGCAATTTTCTATTTTTTCTATTCGTCAATTTAAAGATTGTATGCCTATAGAATGTTTGAAATCCAGGATTATTGTGCTTTTCTTCAGCTCTATAATATATATGGAGAAGGAGATTCAAACATGAAAGTGTCATATGTTTTCTTACCATTCACTCTACTCGGTTAAAATCTTCTTTAAACTACTCATCCTTCTGTATTTAAGGAAGGATTTCCGAGTTTTGCAGATTAAAAAAAACGCTTTCTTCATCTTGTACAAATTCAAAAACTTCAAAATGTGGTATAGGATATAATAAGTTGTTAAGGTATTATATGGTTGAATTCATAATAATCACCTATTTAGGAATTATTTTTTCATAATTTTTTTTTACATCGAAATATTGTAAGATCAGACAATATATTCGTGAGAATGTTGAGGTGCATGAAAGTTAGTCCAAACAAACTCACACACATATAAAGGAGTATGACTATATGATTGAGAACAATCATATTCGTCACCTTTTGGTAAAACTAAAATACAAAGTATAGTTATAGAGAAAAATGTATCTTCATCCTCTTAACATTCGATGTTTCTTTTCCAATTTCAGAATCCACTACCAACGAATCCAAAAAGTTATATTCATATTATCAAACTCAATTATGATCTTCATAATCTAATAAAGATGTTTCATGTTCTTTTAACTATAAAGTAGAAACACATCAAAGATAGCCTCAAGATTCTTTGAACGATCAAGAAAGCATAAATTAATCATCGTCTAGGATATAAAAACAATCTTTCACACATAAAAAGTAATATTCAAAGAAGGGATGAGACTATGGTTGTCTTGAAGGTTAAATACCGAAGAAATATATGTACATAAAGGTAACTATCAGACATGAACTCAATATAAACGAGATACTCTAAGCTCGAACCTTTATTAGTCATCAAGTCTAGGGTAATTAACCTACATGAAAATATAAAGTTCATTTTATCTCTATGGCTAACTATGAATCCATAATTAGTTAGCCATATATTACATGTTCTAGGTCCGAACCCACGAAGATATGACCTTATCCTAAACACTTTTCTTATAAGATTTTGGTTCAGTTAAAATGTGGTAATACAAATTCAATCTACCACAGATCACGTGGTAAAGCATAAAATAATTGAACAAGAAATTTACAAAACCCACCACACACGTGTCCAGTTACGTTTGCCACGGGATTCTCCACAAGGGGGATTATGCAACAAAGTGCCCAACGTGGCAGCCGCCGGTTGGCTGGTTACGCATCAAAGACAAAGCCACGTGTACTTGAATCTAATGGTTGTTACGAGCCACGTGGAAGACTTGACTCACCCATGGACCACTGCCACATCCTCCTTTTCATTCTTTTACGGTTAGAAGCCATTTTCGATCGGTCGTTTCTCGAGGGCTTGGTATTGGTCGACTTGTCGGATCTCTTTCTCTGTATAAAAGCGTTAGTCTGAAAAAGGGTTGAACCAATAATGGGAGGAATTGATAGAAAATCATCCATTGAAATTGAGCCAAGGATTCTCAAAATGCATCAAATCAATTTTGCTAGAGTATGTCTCTGTTTTCTTTTTAATTTCTATAATTTTCCTTTTTCCCTTGTATTTTCTTTCAAAATAATATATTTGTGTTTTAATACACATTTTCCCTCATGTGAATCCATTAATTTGGATTTCAGGAAGCTGCACTCTATGTGATTAGCACAACCACCATAGAAGAAGCAATGAGGATTTTCACAGAGGTCCAATCGATAGAAAAATACAACTCCACATTTTGCTTAAGTTTATATTTGGTTCTCTATTTGAAAAGTGGCCGATGTGGGAAATGCAGGGATTAGAACCAGTGGAATGTAAAGCAATTCAAGCTAAAGATTCAATCATGGAAAATTGCTATCATGAAGATCAAGTTGATGATTTACAACCTTTTTATCAATTCCGAGACACCGTCTCTGCCCCTTTTTAAATACGATTTCAATTTAATCCCCCTATAGTTTTATTATTTTTATGCTTGGATAAAGCCACTTTCTTTTTGTAAATATACATGTAAAGTTGTAATGTTAAAGGATGGAGTTTTGGGTTTCAACCATCCTATTCTGTTAGATGGTATCAAAGTATATGTTTACACAATATTCGATGAATTCATGCGTTTATATCTATACTGATAAAGTTATGTTGAAACTTATTTAAATACATACATATCGTCTTTATTTTTACTTGTTTAAATATATGGTGATGATATTTAGATATGGGTTGACTCTAATCTATCTTATAAAGATATTCAACGAGTTCTAATTAATTCTACAAGCAAATTGAGTTTTGACCGGAACCCTACAAGTAAAGATGCTTGTAATAACGACTCCAAATCGAAGTTTAGAAAAAAAAAAAGAAAAAAAAAAAAAAAAACCCACAATAATAATATTTTCTTCATTTATTATATGCAATATAACCAGCTAGGAGGTCATTTTTGTTCGGCTTTTGTTGGTTTAGTGTTAAATTGACAATCGAAGCTAATATCCTCAATTTTAAAAGGTTAGGTTTGAATCCATGTCCAATAAAGGACAAAGCATTGGTTCAATTTTCATGGTTGGATTTTCGATTTTGAATTCAATGAAAATTAATTTGATTTTTTTTAGTCTCATTTTCTATTCGATTTTTGGAATTTTGTTTTACTTGCCAAAAACAATACACCATATAATGTAATATTTATAATACTTTTGTTTTATAATTCATATTTAAATTGGTTCTTCCATCAAATCTTAATATCATTATATTTTTTTATTTTTCTTTACTTGTTTAGTTTCATTTTTATATTGGTTCTTCTACAAACAAAAATCAAACCAAACCAATATATTTTAGTTTTTAAAAATATAAAATCAAATATTTAAATATTATTTTAAAAAATCAAATTAATTCATTAGATTGATTTGGTTTTGTCGATTTTTTGTTTTTTCTTTCACCTGTGCACACAACACATACAACCACCACATTAAGAACTAGGTTAAAAATAATGGTGGGTCAAAAAATTGGGCCTTAAATGTTTTGGGCTCTACTTTCCCGACGCTTGCCTCTTTTTATTCGCCTTTACTTTAAAATGTTATTGGTAAATTTAAGTTTGTTTTATGAAGTTAATATTGTTCTGTATAGCTTTGTTTTAGTGTCATATGAGTTTCTTTTTCAGGCATTATATAAGCCAACTTATGTTCATTTGTAAGGAAAATTTGAGAAGTACCTTGAATGAAAACTAAAGTTAAGCTTATGTCTTCTCCAAGTTTTAGTATCATACCTTCTTGAATCATTTAGTTTAGACCGATCATTAAACTTATAGAGTGATTTTACGCTTTAGATTAGTAATATTTCTTCTTGCCAACTAGAGCAATAGCTCAAAATAAGTATTCGTATTGAATGACTAAGGGAATATAGCTTCAAATTCTTGACTCCTAATTATTGTAAAAAATAAATTAAAATAACAATCAAGAATTAAAGAAAAAACGTGAGACAAAGAACACAATGATTTACCAAGTTTACCAACATTATGTTAGTTTCATCAATAGGTAGAGGAGAGAAATTGTTTTACAAATGGAGCTAGACTTTAAGAAAGTTTATGTAGTGTACTTTCATACAATTGTAGTACAACATATAAATCAAAATACATAAAAGTTCAATATGAAAATTGTAAACTCAATTACATCTTCTAATTAGGTTTCGAGACGTTGCCTCTGACCAAGACCCCCACCGAATGCTCTGTCCAACTCGGTGACCAGATAGCTAAACCCTTAACTAAGTAATCGTAACTTAACATAACTCAAATTATCAACATTTTCTTTTAAGAAATTTAACCTCGAAGGTAATTTTTCTTGGTTTTCCCTTCAACGTTCTTTTGGGTGTTTGAGATGTCTTTGTGTATAGGAAGGTTTACGCGGCTAAAATTAATTAACCTATTCAATATCCAACTCTTAACAACTTTGTAAACATAGTACAGTTAGGAACAAAAGCGCCTATGTGGTATTAATATGTACCTATTAATCAAAATGTCATAGACTCTAATAACTGAAATTTGATAATTTGTTTTTTTGTTAGACTAAAACCAAATATGAGCATAAGAAAAAATAATTTTATTTAGGAAAATTGTTATAGATTGGAAATTTTTAACTCAACAATTTTAATTATAATACTTTTTTCTAAAATATTTGATCTATAGCAGATTTTTTTGGGTTTTTTTTCTTCTATATTTCAAGCATGATTTTCTTTGGATTAGTTCAATTGATTACTTTCAATCAATTAAACTGAATGAAAACAATGAGTTCACTTAATTTTAAGCGTGAACATTTTAATCATTTTAAAGGAATTCACCTTTTTTTGTTGATATAAACGATCTATTTTTTAAAATTCAACTATTCATGCAATTTCTTTGATTTGTTTTTGTTTTATACATGAAAAGTTCCCTTTATTTAATAAATTTTTTGTAACATCGGTTACAAATATGGAAGTGTAAAGTGAGATTCATTATTTTATTTTATTTTATTTTGAAAAGAGATTTATTACCAATTAAAACATAGCTATAGTAGTACATTGTATAACTTAGTAGTTTACAAATTCGATTCACTCCTTAAATATGGTTAAGTAGGAAAAAAAAAAAGAAGAAAGAAAAAGTGAGATTAAAATTTTAAGAAAAGTACAAAAGCACCAACTATGAAATCCCATATTTTCGTCATTGCATTTAGAGCCTTACTATGTTTGGTATATGTTTGACTATAGAAAGCACCAAAATTAAGGTGAAAAATTAAGCAGATTTGTAGCGTTGAGAAGCCAGTGCATGGCATTGGAATACAAGTGTAAGTGGTGCATGCGAGTATCATGTTTGATCTGTTTTGGTAACCAAGACTTTTATTAAGTGGATGTTTCTATTATTTGTTGGGAAGTGTAGGTGCAGCTCTCATCAGCTACATTAGCGTATTTGGCTCTATTCCTTGTTAATTTTTTGTCCTTGTTAAGAAGGTACGTTGAATCACTTTTATACGAATTAGAGAGAAAAGTTAATATGGCCAGTTAATATGCCCAGCATTTCATACACATTTTGGTTAACAAAGGTATGTCTACACTCTCATTCAATTAATCTATGCACATTAATCATTAATTACAAACAACTTTGAAACCAAAAGATCGTGTATTTCAATTTATGCTCACCAACCAAACAAAGTATCCAATTTTGGTGAATATTTGTTTATTGAACTGTATAATTAAAATCAATTTTATGTTTTGTAACCTACAAAGTTATGGATGAGACATTTAAAAGTTCAAATATCAAAACAAAACAAACTCAAATATAAATAACTTAAATAATATTTTAACCTCAAAATTAAAATGAAATAAAAATATGGAAAAATTATCACTTAGTTCCTAGGTTTGGGATATAGTTTCAATTTGGTTCCTAGATTTCAAAATTGAACACTTTTATCGTTGACATTTTAATAATACTCACTTTTAGTCGTTATGTATTTTTTTTATTTTACTTTTATACTTTTAAAAAAAAAAATTAAAATTATGAAAACTAAAATAATGATTTCATCGATATATTGAAATTTAAAATTAATCTAATCATTATTTTAATCAACATCACGTTATTTAACTAAAGATTTTATTATTTCATGGACTAAAAGTAAGCATTAATGAAATGTTAGGATAAATTTGTCCAATTTTAAAATATAAGGACCAAATTGAAATTAGACTCCAAACTTAAGAACCAAAAAATATTTTTCTCTAGAAACAAACTACACTTTGACAGTTTCTCAAGTTTAGTAGAGAATCGACATTTACAAAATTGAAGGGTCAATTTTTAAGGTTTGTAAATCAAATTGCAAAATTAACAGCTTTTCTGTTTCTGCCTGTCATAATCTTATCGTCATTTTGGTTAAAAAAATTGAATGCATTTTTCTAAATGACTTGGAATAAAAATACCACTATTGAAAGTACGAAAAGATTATATGTTTTTTCTTAGTGTGATAATTGTAATTTTCAATTAATATATCTTTAATGGTAATGGAAAATATGAAACTTACACTTTAAATTCATAACTTTTTATATTTATATTTATTAAAGGCGCTATATCAAAATTATTTTTTTTAATGAATGAATACACACGTTGAGTGAAATCATCAAGCATTTTAAGTAAATATTATTATTTCAATATGAATGTATTTTTATCTTTGAGCGCTACCTTATTTAAACGTGAAATATTCAAATTCTTATCTCTTTATTAAAAATACATATAATTATTGTACACTAAATTCATTTTGACCAATTTTATCTATTAATAATTAAATATTTTATGTCAGGAATTTAACAACATTAATGTATTTTATAATTAAAAAGTTATGAATTCGAATCTCTTAATCATAATTGAATTAAAAAATTGATTAGTATATGAATAATATTTTTGGGGTTAATATAACAATTGAGTAATAAATGGTTGCATTATAATTTTTTTATTTATTTATTTTATTTTTTGAAATTATGGTTGCATTATAAAGAATCTACATGAAGTAGGTTCTTGCCACATGTTACAAAAGTGGCTTCACTTATAAATGGTAAAATATGACACAAGATCTTCTAACTTTTGACTTGTAAGAGTTGTTATCATAAAAAAAAAATGGAAAGGAAAAAGAAAAAAGAAATTAAATATTTGTTTCTTTAATTGTTCATAATCCATTAGACAATTTCTCTTTTAGTTTTCTTTTAAAATATAATACCATAATTATATGATACAAAAAGTAAATCAACTACTGGTAAGCTGTTTAGTATATTAGAGTTTAATCTTTTCTTTTGATCACATAGTTGAACCATAAAATAATTTTTTTAAAAATATATTATATGTTGTTATTTATATATGCACTCTTATGGTGTACCTAAAAATGTGACTATTATGGATAGTGTGTTATGCAATTATATATATATATATAAACACGACGTACAAAATTAGGTAGAAAATGTCTTACTCACCTGACTTAATCTCTAAAGATCGTAACGATAATTAATTGTAATGATGAAATCACGAAAAATATCGAATATACTTGAAGCCATGACCGTAGAGTGAAAATAAATTAACACCAAACCAGATAACCAATCGCTCCATCGACCCATTCGATAATGTCGAATATACTTGATTAATTATTTAAATGACATAATGTAACAGGCTAAAAATATAATAGTATAACTAACTTTATATATATCTTAATTGGCATTCTTTCATGTAACTATCTTTGTGACTTTGTGCCCTCTTTGGCCTGCTCCTTGCTGGCCCTGATCCTTCAATGCAGTATCTTTTTCCAAATTTTTTTTTTTTATATATATCTTGCTCTCAATTAAAAATATATTATCATCAATCAAGATGACAAATGTGTCATCAACCATTCGATAACTATTTATATCTTTAGTAAGTCTAGCATAATATAAATCTTTTGAGATTTGATATATACTTAATTACAACTTATCATCCTCTTTTTCTATCAAATTTGACCATATAAAATGACCAATCCTATTATAGGAAGATGAAAAAAAAAACTGATGAACTGGTAAGTTATGAATCGTTGTTTTCATATTTTGATGATATTCTATGCAGGTAAATATACAAATATTGCTATTTTCATGAAATTATTTTATTCAGAAAACGTGATGATATTAGTTTGTTTGACGAATAATCTTTTTCACAATAGAGAAAGAGAGGGAGTAAAAAAAAGACTTTCTCTTCACAAGAGGTAAACTTTTATTTTACTTTTTTACTATATTAATTATATGAAATTTATTTAATAAATAAGTAATGAATTAATGGCTTAATTATTTTTTTCTTCTCTTTTTAATTAAAAATAATGGAGATAAGAGTTTCAACTTGTAATCTCTTAATTACTAGGTTATAATATCTTTCTTCCAAAATTTCAACAACTGAATTTCAAAAACAAAAACAGATTTTTAGAAGCTATTTTTTTGTTTTCAAATTTTGGTTTAATTTCTACAAATATAGGTAAGATGTATATATTCAAGTAAGAAAAAATATATTGTAAAATGATTGTTGTAAACTTAAATTTTAAAAAACAAAAACTAAAAATAAAATGGTTATCAAACTGTCCCATAAAGTTTGATAACCATTTTAATTTTAATTCACTATATTTAAAAAAAAAATTCCTATATAAATTTAATTCCACTTTTCGAATACATTTGTCGAATAATCTTCCATCTGTATCGTAATTACCTCTAAATTTTTTAAGTTATCACAAGTTAAGCAATATTTATAATTTGTCGTGCAATTTCAAGAATAATAACGTTAAAAACCCTCTTACTCTCAAAGACCCTCAACTCACGAACAAACTATGCAATTATTGAAAATATACCCTATAACTTGTTAAGAGACCAATACTTAAAACTTAATTACCACCAAGAAGTTCTAACAATAGGACTTAGTGACCTAGTGATTTGATTATTTGGTGGTAATCCAGTTCAACACCACGGTCACTATGGTTTAATTAAGTATTTGAATTATATATCACGTCAGAATGTTCGGTTTCTTTTGAATTTCAATTTCAAATTTGAAATCTCAAATCTTGGATTACAGACTTGAAACTAAGATTTATATCACATATTTAGAAAAGTTATTTTAGTGAAAACTAGGGGTGTGTTAATTTGCAGTATTCATATAAAATGGTGGATTTGACCTAGATGCATTCATCAGAAAAGTTCTTTTACACGGTGAAAACCAAACACATAATGAAACCGTCGTCGCCAGATCAGATTTTTACACAGCCCTCACTTTGTCATCTAGCATGTCCCTGTCACTATAAAAAGAAGAAACCAAATCTAAAACAAACAAAACAAAACAAAACATCATATATAGACGTTTGAACCCAAAAAAAAAAAAAGAAAAGAGAATTGTTGTTTTAATTATTTGTTGTAATGGAAGAAGTGAGCGTAGTGATCGTTGGTGCCGGCCCTTCTGGCTTGGCTACCTCAGCTTGTCTGAACAATCTTTCAATTTCAAACATCGTTTTAGAGAGAGAAAATTGCTATGCTTCTCTTTGGAAGAATAGATCTTATGATCGCTTATGCCTTCACTTAGCTAAAGATTTTTGTTCTCTTCCCTTGATGCCTCACTCCTCCTCCACCCCCAAGTTCATGTCCCGAGCCACCTTTGTCGACTACTTGGACGATTATGTCGCCAACTTCGACATAAGGCCTCGGTTCCGCAGGTAAAGCTTTTACCTATATCAATGTCGACATGAACATCGAAATCTCTTAGTTTCATCTAAATATTATTAAGATCATTTCAAAGTTGATGAATCTCCCGATTTTCCTTCTTGAAAACCACCTTTTCAAAGATTTTTTGGTTTTTGATAACTAAGTTTTTAAAAGTTATCTACTTATGTACTTAGATTTTAAAAATCAAGCCATGTTTGTTTCAGAGATGATTTTGATGGTAGAAACTTTGAGATCTCAAAAGCCATGCTCTCTTAGAGATATTAGTTTCGAAACAACGAGTGAATTTATTGTAAATTCTCTTTGTTGTCTCACAGGTTGTGGTCTTAAGAATGGCATAAAAACTTCATATTCTGCTGAAAGACTTAACTATTAAACTAAATAGTTGTTTGGTGCAGTTTGTTAAACTAAAAAAAATAGTTTTAAAAAAACTTATTTTTTTATTTATTATATTATTAGATAACATCTTAGGTATATTTTTGTATGGATATAAGAGTCTAGAACGTCATAGCCATATTTTTTTTTGTTTCACCTCAAAAGCTTTTAACCCATGAAAATTATTATTCTTGCTTATTTTATATATATATATATAGCAAATAAATGACTACTATGTTTGAATTTCATTTTTTAAAAATTTAATTAAGAATTGGAATAATTTTTTTTAAAGGGAGATAAAACTATTGCAATGAAATTTTGAGTAAAAACCTTTTTAAATCTAGAATGAAGAGTTAATGATCACACATTTATAACTTTTTATTTCGAACTATATTGAAATTTTAAACCATTAGTTTTCAGAATTTTTCGGGTTTAACCATAAGTTAACAATCATTATTAATTAACCTTAATATTTACGAAAGCAATAACTTTTGTCGATGTTTTGACAGTATAATAGAAAATCGATTCACATTTTATATCATTTATTTGCAGAAATGTGGAAAAGGCATGGATGGTTGAGGACGGAGAGAAGAAGTGGAGGGTCGAGGCAAAGAATATCAAGACGGGGGAGACAGAGGTTTACACGGCAGAGTTTCTGGTAGTTGCGAGCGGAGAGAATAGTGTCGGGCACGTGCCCGAGGTGACGGGTTTAGAGAGCTTCAAGGGAGAGATTGTTCACTCTAGTCACTATAAGAGTGGAAGAACATTTGAAGATAAAGATGTTTTGGTTGTTGGATGCGGGAACTCTGGCATGGAGATTGCTTATGATCTTTCCAATTATGAAGCTCGCCCTTCAATTGTCATTAGAAGCCCTGTAATTAATCTCTCTCTATTTCTCTCTAATTAATTTTAATTTTCCATTTAAAACTAATGACATTCACTATTAAATCGTTGCATGCATGCATGTCTTTTATTTTTTACAACAATTGAAGCAGTAAATTGAGACATATAACCTTATGATTATGTATTAAATAACATTTGTGTTACTATATTAAATAATTTTATAAATATGTGTAGATGTATTTTAGGGATGTTATATGATATAATTTTTTTTTTTGTTTTTTGTTGAAGTTGCACGTGCTGAACAGAGAAATGGTGTATGTTGGAATGGTTTTGATGAAGTATTTGCCACTATATGTTGTGGATACACTTCTTACTGGCCTTTCTAGGCTCAAATATGGCGACATGTCGGCTCTCGGAATATGTCGGCCGAAATTAGGTCCTATGGAGCTCAAATTTGCCGCCGGCAAGACACCCGTCATTGATGTCGGAACGGTTTCAAAGATTCGAACTGGCAAAATTCAGGTAAATTTTATTAGGAAATTTAAGATTAGTCAAATTGACAAAATAATTATACAAATTGCTACTTTATGATGGTTCGATTTTAATCTCTTATAGATTATGTCAAACATTTACCTACACTTTTATGCCTATTTTGTGGTTAATTTGGACCCATTTTATTTTCTTTAACTTTTTAGTTTCTATTTTCTTAAGTTTAAAATAAAATAGAATGAGATTTAAATTGAAGTGGACTTTAACCCATGCTTTAGCACGACCTAAATTTTTTTATTAAAATTTTATTTGAATAGCATGATTAATAACGTTTTGTTCGATAATGATTATTACAATTTATTTTTTATTTTTATATTTCTTAAGAAAACACTCTATTAACTTAAAAGGCTTAAATTGGCAAGTAATAAAAAAAAATATATCAATCGTTGATGATGATATTTTAATTAGAGTGTTTAATTAGAAGTTAAATAATTCCTTTTTGGTTCAAAGTTAATTAATTAACTAGAAGTGAATGATTTTAGATATGTATAATGTTGTTGGTTGTGAGTAGGTTGTTCCACAAATATCAAACATCAATGGAGCAAACATTGAATTTGCAAATGGAATGAAGAAGAAATTTGATGCCATTGTGTTTGCCACTGGCTACAAAAGCGCTGCTAACAGATGGCTGCAGGTATTTACTATCAAACTAATTTTGTTTCATTTTTTTCTTATTACCAACCTGTTTATATATTGTTTACTGTCTTTTAGTAGTAAATTTTAAATTGTTTGAAGACTTTCTTCGGCCTAGTTTAAGGTGTTGCTATAAAAGAAAAGAATTAATTTTCTACAGATTTCCTCGCATTATGTATTATATAAGAAAAAAAAGTGCAAGTATAAGTAATTTGTCACGATGTATGTAGGATTATCAATTTGTGCTAAACGATTCGGGAATGCCAAGAACTCGAATTCCAAATCATTGGAAGGGAGAGAAGAAGGCTTATTGTGTTGGATTGTCAAGGCAAGGGCTGGCCGGAGTTTCTGCTGATGCAAAGGCTGTATCTGAAGACATTAAAAGAAGTCTTGATGAACAACTAATCAACAAAATGGCTCGTTCTTGATATGCCCACTTTTTCTCCAATCTCTTTCAATGTCATCAAATCTAATAATTATTAGGGTTAAATTATGGTACCAATGTCATTTACTGTTTTAATAATCAGTATTAGGTTCATCTTTTAAGTATTGTCATGTAGATTGTAACCCAGCTATATATATAAATGTAATGCTCATACTCATTTGGGTGCGGAAACTTGTTTGGCTTTAATTAATATACAATTATGAAGTTTTATATATCATTAGAAAATATAGGGTTCCACCTCAAAACCAATTGGCAATGAAGATCTTAACATGTCCCTTGAAGATGGTGTTTCTTTTGGGCTTACCAATCTAGAATCCGATACCTGTTTGGACTTTATGGACTCTGATACCATATTAGAGAATATGAGATTCCACTTCAAAATTAATTGACAATCAGAGGAGTAACACATATCTCTTATAAATATTTGTACGACTTCCCATTTTTTTAATGTGAGACAATTGTGAGATCCTAACATATATGTTGAAGTTATCAAATGAGGATATTTCAATGTGACTCATATTGTTTACTTGTGGGTCAAAATTAGGGTGAATTTTGAAAGTTATTAAAAAAGGGGACAAGTTACGAAGTATTAGGCAAATAATGTTTTTTTTTCATTATTCGGTGAAGTCTTTAGTTTAAAAAAAAACAGTATAAGTGAGACCCATTTAATTAAATTTTTCTAAAGATACCACGGAATAATGCCAAAAAAATTAACCTTTATGTCAATATTGTGAAATTTGACTCATTTTGATTTTTTTTTTTTTTTTTTTTTAATTCTTTATGATTCACGAATTTGGAGTTTTGTTCCTCAAAACCCGAGGCTCTATTGGTGGCCCATTTTTATAATAATTTTAAAAATTGATCCTATATTACTAATTGCTCTAACTTATGCGTTGGTTTTTTTTTTTTTGAATTATTTTTCTCCAATACTTTTTG
Source organism: Sechiopsis laciniata (assembly GCA_037833695.1). Lineage (NCBI taxonomy): Eukaryota > Viridiplantae > Streptophyta > Magnoliopsida > Cucurbitales > Cucurbitaceae > Sechiopsis > Sechiopsis laciniata. The sequence continues at coordinate 273,426 of JBBMKA010000004.1, forward strand.
TTTGATTATTTATTTTTTGAGGGTTCACCATAGACTTCCACACTATATTGATACATCCCAGCAATAAGGAGGAAAATAATTTCAAATTACATAAATAGTTAAATTCACTCATCACTCACATAGATTATATATTGTTTGTAACAAATAAAAAGCAAAATCATGATGAAGTTGAGTTAAGCAAGAACTGTTGAGACTTTATCTCAAAATGGAAGTCATTAGACAAGGAAGCATCAGCAGAGAAGATCATGACTCCATTAACATCAAATCCATTTTGTTGAATCAAATTCAAAGCTTCAAAAAAAGCATCTCCTTGAATCCCTCTCCCATTCACTTCATAGCTAGGCAGCACTTTCCCTCCACTGAACTCTCTACCTCTAACCTCAAATCTCTTCAAATATGCCTCTGCTGTTTTCACTTTGTCTGTATAAAATTGGTAGTTCACAAAATCAATCACCTCCCCATAGCGATGGAACAGCTCCAAGTAATGCGGAACCGTCGAGTAAAACGGCGCAATTGTGGCTACCGAGATCACGCTCTGGTTCTTCAATAGGGTAATGAGCTCGCCGATGCAGAACGCAAAGTTGGAATTGTGTTTCGGAAAGTTTTCGTAATCTATGTCGATGCCGTCGAGGTTGTATTTCAGGACGAGGGCTTGGAGTGTGGAGAAGGCATTGGAGACCCAAAGATTTGGATTTGGAGGGTTGCGCCATCGGAGAACCGTGTCGCCAAGACTCCAGCCCGAGAGGCTGGCTAGGGCTTTGACGTTCGGGTGTTCGGCTTTGATGGCTGCTACTGATTCTGGGGTCAGTGAGGGCTCCCAATAGGGGGTGAATTTCCCATTTTGAGGGTTGCCAGAGGGATCTGCGTCGATCGCAAAGCTGAGGATGAAATGAAAGTCGATGTCTTTGAAGATCGGTACGCTATCGAAGGTGATCGGAACGCCTGTGGCTCCAATGTACTCCATCATCACCTTCTTCCCATCTGCATTTTAGGATAATTAGCAAACATTTTTACTAAAACATAAGTTTTGATAAAAATAAAACAACAAAAACTTTTAGATTTACAGCATAAATTATTGAAAGAAAGAAGTGAAGTTCCAATGAAGAAGAGGAAGAATTGAAGCTGGTGAGGCATCTTTACTCAATTATATTACGTTGAATGGTATGATGAAGAACATTGATGAATTGAAGATTTTATATTACAGTCTCTTTTAACCGCTGCCGGCCAAATATCGTTTTTACCAAAGCCGGCAGAAAATGTACCAAGTCAATATTGCTGGTTTCAGACAAGGATTTTTTGTTGTCACTCTCTTTACTTGTATACATACATATATTGTGGTGTTAATCTCTATGTCCTTAATTTGTCAATTATGATATATATATATATATATATTCAAATTCATTCAACAGGAAAAATTTTGGTTTCATATTGAGTTTTTAATACAGTCAATATGTTAAGAACTCTTGTTCTTTATTTTATAAGATCCTATGCCAAACATAAACTTGAATCTAAAATATTCTCTCAACGCAAATATTTCTCTTGGCTATACTCTTGGATCACCAACAAAATTATGGTTTCTTTTGATAAGGTTGACAACCCAATTTTTGAATCTTCACATTAATATAATATTGTCAACTTAACTTTTGATTCACTTAGAGACTTCAAATTAGTGGAAATTGTGTTGTCTTAGTGATCAACGTAGGACAACTTTGTTTGTATTCTAACATAATTTTCATGAAAATTTTCCTTTGCTAAATACATGTTTCAATAAATCATGAAAGGCCTTCCTATTCCATATTTTGAATCAGGAAGTATGTGGTCTTTAGTTCCTCTATTACCTTCCATGCGCTGGATCAACTCCAAGGTCATGGCCAACATTTTTCTTTTCTATTCGAGTGTTCGATTGACCTCTAGTTTGTTGCGTTGTTACTGCATTATTGGACCTGCATCCAAAAAGAAGCATTAGAGAAACAGCCAGCACCGTGGCTTTTTCCGAAATTGATCTGTATCTTCTTTGAAGTTAACAGTGTTTGATAAGCACAGTACTGTTTGGATCAGGCCTCCCACCCCTGCTTAATTACCACAATGCCATTATCCTCTACACTCATTGTCTCGACTGCTTTTTTCGAATCATGAACCCCAAGATGCATGATTATAATTTGGGGCGTAAGCTTGAATTTGCTTATTTTCTGAAGCCTGCTGGATTTACTTTTTCTGTTTTATTTTTACACTACTTTTACTCTCCATTTTTCTGATCTATTATAACTTTTTTTTTTTTTAATTAGATAGTATAGATATTCATCTTAATGTTAATTGGTCAGGAGAAAAGTAGTTCACTTATGTTACAAATGTTTCAAAGAGTCTCAACTTTTTTTATAGTGAGACAATTATTGGATCCTAATATGCCTCTCAGCATTAAGCTTTTTTTAAGTTTCATCAATTTTAAATCGAGTTTCAATTTCATTTCATTAGATATTATTTTATTAGATTGAACATCTCTTTGGACTTAACATGCTGTAATACCATATTACATTAAAATGCTCGGAGGATTCTCCATTTTTCTAATAGAACAATCCTAGAATCCTAACTTTGTTGTTTTTTGAATTTTTTTTTAATTTTTTTGTGTTAAATTGAAATATTATTATCAGAATTTGAACCATTTTGTCTTGTTTTGTTTTTTTAATTTTTTATTTTGAATAAAAAAAACTTTGATTTTCTAAAGTCTTACTAATCAAGGATTTCTGCCGCAGATCATAAAACAAATATCTAGAGTTGTTTTTCTAAAGATAGTCGTTCGTTATGGTCCAGTCGTCACATCAATCAATAGTGGCTGTGGGTGTCAAGTGAGCCAACCGAGTTTGTCATCAAAATTAGAAAGATGTTAAAATTAAATGACAAAACCTAACCAAACTTTTTACACCACACAAATTCTTTTATAAACAAAAAAGAAAAAGAAAAACTGTTTGTGTGGTAGTGCCACATGTGTAAAAAGTTGGGGTAAGTTTTTCTCAAATTAAACATGAAACGTGGCACAAAAATATGAAATAGTATTACAAAACTATGGATTTTTAAACAACCGGGACTAAACCTGGTTTAATAAACAGCAAGGAATCAAGTTTATAACCTAAAACACAATTAAAATATAATAATAATAATAATAATAATAATAATGGAGAACATTAATTAATGAGAGTCACCTGCGTTCCGATTAAGAGGTGGCAGCAAAGTCGCCGCCGCAACCCTCTCTCTGGAAATCCACATTATAAATATCCTGACCTCTCATTACCAACACTACAGATCTCCTTATCTTTAATGTCATTTCAATGGCTACCCTTACTTTGTTCCTAACTCTGTTTCTCAGTGCTCTGCATCTCTCCGCCGCGGATATCGCCGCCTCCTGCACCGCCACCCGCTTCCCCGACCAATGCGAACCCTCCATCTCCCAATCCAAACGCCTCCCCCAAAACCCAACGCCCCTCCAGATTCTCCAAACGGCCGTTTGGGTCTCGTCGGAGAATCTCCAAACAGCCAAATCCATGGTGAAGGACATTCTCGACTCCTCCGCGGGGAACCCGAACCGCACCGCCGTGGCGGTTAGCTGTCTGGAGGGGCTGGCTTACTCGGACTACCGAATTTCTCTTTCCAACCGCGCCATTCCAACCGGACGGATGAAGGACGCCCGCGCGTGGCTCAGCGCGTCGCTTCTCTACCAGTCCGGTTGCTGGTCTGGGCTCAAGAAAGTGAACGACACGCGCGACGTGGTCGAAACAATGTTGTTTGTATACAACTTGACCTTACTGTCGAGCAACGCGCTTTGCATGGCCATGGCCTACGATATCTACTGGAATGACACCAACGCGTGGGGCCCGCCAAGGACGGAGCGAGATGGGTTCTGGGAAAACCCTGGGTCGGGTGTGCCGTCGGATTTCGGGTTTCCGGAAAAGACGGCGGCGAACGCGACGGTGTGCAAGGATGGGTGTCAAGAAGGGGATTGTTTGAGGACGGTGCAGGAGGCGGTGGAGGCGGCGCCGCCGAATGCGACGGCGAGATTTGTTATCCACATAAAAGAAGGGGTTTACGAGGAAATTGTGAGAGTGCCATTGGAGAAGAGGAATTTGGTATTTTTGGGAGATGGGATGGGCAAAACGGTAATTACAGGATCGTTGAATGTGGGCCAGCCAGGAATGTCCACGTATAATTCGGCTACAGTTGGTGAGTTTAAATTGACCGAACAGAATTTATTATTTTTTCACTTTACTAATAATTAATTATTCTGATGGTACATATAGCTTTTAAGCAATATATAAAGTTTGCGCGTACCATGTAATTAGCAAGCGTGTTGTGTCCGTTTTGTTTTGTTTTTTTTTTTCAAAGCTACGCAGAAAATGATTTTCTTTTACTTTCGAAAATTGGAAATTTTATTTAAAGCGATAAGAATTTAGATCATATATGAAGAGAAACTTTGAAAGTCTTAAACTTACAAATAAATTTATTAGTATGCATTGCTTTATTCAGTTCATATTTTGAACTTTGACTGAAAGAGTAACTTTTGCTATAAAGTGCCAAATTGGGGTACCTTGTAGTATCGTACATCTGTGGCCAATGCTTCTTGAATTTAATAAATATGTATATTTTTGGTTAAGTCAATGTTTAGGAATCTAATGTTTAGATTTCTTTTTTATATTCTGACATTTGTGTTATTTTTATTTTTTTTTCTAAGTTACAAGTATATTCCATAAACTTATCACTTGTGTCTATGAAATACCCAAAACTTTAAAAATGCGTAATATGACATTTGTGTCTATGAAATCCCCAAAACTTCAAAAATGCATAAACATGTCTACTTTTAATTGTCTGTTTGATATAACATTTTAAAAATTTTAAAAAAAAAAAAAAAAAAAAACTGTTAACCAGAAATAAAATTAAACTTTGTGTCTATTAGAATCTTAAATTTTTTTAATTTTGCATTTAATAGTCTATGTTTTTTTTTTTTTGAAAAAAAAAAATCTATAAAAAAGTAATGATCTATAAAAAAAAAAAAAAAAGAAGACGTTTTGAAAAAAAGAAATTATATATATATATATATATATATTTTTTTTTTTTTTTTTTTTTTTTTTTTGAAACTGACGTTTTGAAATTATAAAAATTATGTAAGTTGCGGAACTTAATTTAATCTTCATATTTTAGGATTTTTAAAAAATATATATTTTTGCTCTTTTGTAATGAATGTTAAATGGACTTGTATTAAGTTGATATAAATTGATACATAATGAGCTAGCAAATTTATAAAGTAAATTAAGCCAGCAAAGAATGGAAAAAACTAAAACTTCAATCTACTCACAAATTTGGGGGGAGTGGAAATTAAATTATTTATTATTTTAAATGATATAATTCATTTGTCAACTCACAAGTATCGTTATATTTACCATCAGTCTACAAACAAAATAGTTATTATTAAACACTTCTAAGAAAAAAGTTATTAAATTTAAAGATGTAACTAATAATTAACAATTTAAAACTATTTAAATTTACAGGAGTTGTTGGCGATGGATTCATGGCTAGTGGACTTACCTTTCAAAACACAGCAGGCCTTGAGCCTCATCAAGCTGTGGCGTTTAGATCAGATAGTGATCTCTCCATTATTCATAACTGCGAGTTCTTAGGCCACCAAGACACTCTCTACACCCACTCCCTTCGCCAATTCTATAACTCCTGTCGAATCCTAGGCAATGTGGACCTCATCTTTGGCAACGCCGCTGCCGTCTTTCAACACTGCGAAATCCTTCTCCGTACTCGCCAACCCAACCCTCAAGCAAATTCTGATAATCCCATCACCGCCCACGGCAGGACTGACCCTGCCCAGTCTACTGGCTTCGTCTTCCAAAACTGCCTCATAAACGGCACCGAGGACTTCATGTCATTGTACTATGCCAATCCTCAGGCACATAGGACCTTCTTGGGACGCCCATGGAAAGAGTATGCCAGGACTGTTTTTATACATTGTGATCTTGAAGCTCTTGTTTCACCCCTCGGATGGATGCCATGGGTCGAAGATATCGGTTTGAAGACTCTTTATTACGGCGAGTTTGGAAATTTCAAGATCGGTTCTGAAATGTCAAAGAGAGTCGTGTGGAGTAGTCAAATCCCTGCAGAACATGTTTCTAGTTATTCTGTTGAGAATTTTATTCAAGGAAATGAATGGATACCTAAATGAAAAAATGTACAACTATATTTATAGTTTAAAAGAGAACAAATCCCATGAATTTAATTAGAAAAAGTGCAACATACTTGAATTGGATTTGAAAGCTCTCTAATTAGGGCGAGGGAGATATAAGTATTATAGTCTAGTAATAATTAATATTATACATCGAAGTTAAGTTATAGGTTAAAAGTGTATCATTTTAGCCTATATCTAGTTTAGGGTTTGTTCTAATTTGATTTATGCATGTACTTTTAATAAAACTTAAAATTGTCTTTGAAAAATTTGAAATTAAATTTTATAATAATGAAATTTCAATTATATAGAAATGTCATGCTGTGAACATATTTTTAAAGTATATAGAAAAGGATGATGTCACAAATTTCAAATTTTTTAAGAAAAATATGTTCAAATCACTCAATTGAAAGTCTGACATTCATATATTCCATAATATGCTATATATTAATCAAAGATTAATCAAATTTAAAGTTCTTAAATTTTGCTAACAATTATTAGTACGGACTCATATTCTAAAGCATACAAACATCACTTCCAACTCAAACTTTACCTCGTGCTCTCAATGTTAATTTGGGTAAAAGCATGCTAGGGCAGGTGCAATTGAACATAAAAAAGTTTTCATGTAATGTTAGCATATAGGTTGCGTAGATAGCTTCAACATCTTCAATAATCGATCCTATTTTTCACTTTTATGTTTATTTTATTATTGACCACCTTTGACATCGTTAGCATAGACTATTGTCATCAATATAGACTACGTAAACTAACGATGGTCACGTTTGCTATCGATATAATCTGCATCAACGATCTTTGTCGACATCTATTTTTCATAGGAATAAGCTTTTGACTTATTTGATTTTGGTTGGCAATTTCTATCGTCAAATAAAATGTTTTTTTTTTGTAGCGTATATAATAGGTGGTTTTGTGATTGACCATAGGTAACACATTTTATGGTATATAAAAGTTATATTTCTTCAACTTTTCTTTCTTGAAATAGTCTACCTAAAAATATAATAATTGTGTGGATTAAAAATGAAATGGAAGGTTAAAATACACATGAAATAAATATATTTTTTAATAATTGTGTGGATTAAAAATGAAATGGAAGGTTAAAGTACACATGAAATAAATGTATTTTTTAATACTTTATCTCTTCAATAAATGTATCAATTAATTAGTTTAAATTAAATTAGTCATTTTTTAAGACTAAAATTAGTAGTCTACATAAATAGAGTTCAATTAAATCAACGTTTTAAAATGGAGGAGATCCCAAAATTATCAAGAGAAAGGTGGAGTTTCAAATGTAATTATGAGAAAGGTGGAGTTTCACATGTAATTATGAGAAAGGCGGAGTTCGTGAAATATGTATTTGAAATAACAAAACTTCTGTTTAAAAAATGATAATGTACATTTTTTTTTTTTTTTTTTTTTTTAAGGAGAGGATACATGAATAATGGACAATATTGAGATCTTGAGACTATATAAATGATTGTCGAAAGAATTTAAGAAAAAATATATTTTTTCTCGAATGTTATTTTTATTTGATTTCTAAATTTCAAAATTAAGTAATTTTTTTTTATAAAAATTAATTCACGTCAATATAAAAATAACCACTTTATAAATATATTAAAATTTTAAATTAATTTAGCTATCATCTTTGTTAATATAAAATTAGGTAAATAACAATTTTATTTATTATAAAAATTAAAATTGAGATTGAAAGTGACGATGATCCGATGATTTTATTGTTTGCATAATCAGCGGTTGTATTGAATTTTTTTATACTCCAAAATACGTGGGTGTATACTTCACTCTTAGAAACAATCAATATTAGTAGTGAGATGATTTTCTTTCCAAAACAAAAAATAATAATAAGAATAAGGTTTTGTGAATTCTGAATTCTCATCCAAATGTAGAAAAAAAAAAATAGTATGACGAACAAAAACAGAAATATAAGGCATATGAAATATTATTTCTGAAGTGAAAAGGTAATTTAAAAAATAAAAGTAAAAAAGAAACAGAAAATTTATTAAAAAAAGATCAACACGTGTAAATAGTACAAAAACCTGTATCTTAAAAAAAGAAAAAAGAAAAAAGAAAAAGGGAAGCTGAGTGTAAGCCCCATCCATTCCGAAAGGAAAATAGAGAGTAAATCCGAAAGAGGCATTCCAAAAACAAACACGCCTACCGGAACCCGCCCCGTGACCTTCACACTGTCATTGATTTACAAACCTTCCTTTATCAGTGCTTTGGTGTATATATATAATGGCCAGAACACCCCCTTCCCCACCAATTTCCAAATCCACTTTCCTTTTCCTTTTCCTTTCCATGGCTTCCCTCTCCCTCCTCTCCTTCCTCTCCCTCTTCGCCTTCCTCTCCCTCTCCTCCCCCTCCTCCGCCTCCCACCACCACCGCCACCGCCATTTCTCCGCCGCCGTCTCCCTCTCCTCCGACATCTCCTCCGCCTGCAAGGCCACCCGTTTCCCTTCCCAATGCGCATCCTCCCTCTCCAAATCCCCCTCTCTCCCTCCCAATCCCACCCCTCTCCACTTCATCCACTCCGCCGTCACCCTCTCTTCCGACGCCCTAACCACGGCTCAGTCCATGGTCAACCAAATCCTCCATTCCTCGCACGACAACCTCAACCGGACCACGGCCGCCACCAATTGTCTCGAGGTTCTCCGCAATTCCGAGTACCGAATCTCTCTCACCAGTGACGCTCTCCTCAAAGGTCGGACCAAGGACGCCCGCGCCTGGCTCAGCGCCTCCCTCCTCTTCCATTACGATTGCTGGTCCGCCCTCAAATACGCCAACGACACCCACTTGGTGAATCAAACCATGGCGTTTCTCGATTCCCTCATCGGCCTCTCCAGCAACGCCCTCAGTATGTTGGTCGCCTACGATGTCTCCGGCAACGACACGGCCGCCTGGGGACCTCCCCGGACGGAGCGCGACGGCTTCTGGGAGGGCGGTGCCGGTGCTGGATCTGGGTTGGGCTTCGGCGGTGGGTTTCCGTCCAAGCTGGAGGCCGATGCAACGGTCAGCAAGGACGGCGCTGGTGGATGTTACCGGACTATACAGGAAGCGGTGAATGCCGCGCCGGAGAACGCGGCGGCGCGTAGATTTGTGATTCACATTAAGGAAGGCGTTTACGATGAGATCGTGAGGGTTCCGTTGGAGAAGAAGAATGTGGTGTTTTTGGGTGATGGGAAGGGCAAAACGGTCATTACTGGCTCCTTACATATGGGCCAGCCTGGAATTTCGACTTATAACACCGCCACTGTAGGTGAGTTTTTTTTCTTCCCATATTTGATTTTTTATTTACCAAACACGCCACAGATTTCAATGTTCATATGATTTCATTTTCATATTTTTCTAACTAGGATTTTGCCTAATATGATTTTTCCATATCTAGTTACCTTCCTTAAAATAACGCCATGCTCTTATTTGCTCTGAAACTGATCATTCATTTGGGTTACTGAGAAAACTGTTTTTAACCTAAGCCCTTTTCTAATTCTTTGTTATATTGTCCAAATGTAGCTTTCAACTGTTTAAAAGTAGTAGACTTAGAGATTAAAGATTCTATTTGGAGATTGATTTATACATGAATATAATGAACTCTTACCATGAATGAGTTGAATTGTTTACATTTGCGAGTATAGTATCTGGCGTCAATTGTCTTATCCTACTATATTTCTTTGTATCTGAGGTAGGTGGTTATATTGCAAATTTATTATATTGTTTTGATGTTGTTATGTGCAGGAGTGCTTGGTGATGGATTCATGGCTAGTGGTTTGACCATTGAAAACACAGCAGGCCCTGACGCCCATCAAGCTGTGGCCTTTAGATCAGACAGTGATCTCTCTGTCATTCAAGACTGTGAGTTTATAGGCAACCAAGACACTCTCTATGCTCACTCTCTCAGACAGTTCTACAAATCCTGTCGGATTCAAGGCAATGTAGATTTCATCTTTGGGAACTCTGCTACCATATTCCAGGACTGCGAGATTCTTGTCTGCCCCCGACAACTCAAGCCCGAGAAAGGTGAGAACAATGCCGTTACTGCTCACGGCAGGACCGACCCTGCCCAATCGACCGGTTTTGTGTTCCAAAACTGCCTGATAAATGGCACTGAGGAGTACATGTCATTGTACTACAGCAAGCCTCGAGTGCACAAGAACTTCTTGGGGAGGCCGTGGAAGGAGTACTCGAGGACAGTGTTCATACATTGTAATCTTGAGGCTCTCATTTCGCCCTCCGGGTGGATGCCGTGGAGTGGAGACTTTGCTTTGAAGACGCTCTACTATGGGGAGTTTGAGAATACAGGGGAAGGTTCGAAGCTGTCGGAGCGAGTAGGGTGGAGTAGCCAGATTCCAGCACAGCATGTTTTTAGTTACTCTGTTGAGAATTTCATTCAGGGAGGTGAATGGATTCCTTCATCATCTCAGTAATCTGATCAACCCAAAATGTTGAACACTTAAAGCAAAAATGTAAATTAGATTAGATTTACATGCTCCTTTGCAATTACAGAGCTCTCTGAAACTAAAAATTATTAGTCAACAACACAAAGCTACCTAATAATTGTCCCAGATCTTTTTTTTCTCCTCCACTTCTTCATCCACATTTGATTCTACATTTAATTTATGCTCAGATTAAAATTCATTTTCATTATTACTATTTCGTTTCTTTAATCTATTTACTGTATCAACAAGAGCCTGTCCCAATCATGCTAATGCTAATGCTAAAACTTAAATATGACAATATCCCTGCCTAACTAACATTTTGTAAATCTAGGTCTTACAAAACTCATTTGTGTTTGGCTTTTTTTTTTATTTTTTATTTTTGACATGTGTGTTTTGGGTTCTGTTACTTGACTTGATTTATTTACTTTATTAAAATGACATTTTTTGTGTTTTCTTAGTTTAGTGTTTTTTCTTGAGAAAAAAACTTCATTCAAACAACCGATAAAAGGGAAAGATTCCTTCTTAAACTACCTTTTTTAAAATAATAAAAGAATAGACCTATTATTAATACAACGAGCAAGTAAATATGTAACAATATTGCAAAACCTAATGAAATGCCCCAAAAAGAGGAATACACATTTTAATATCAACAATAATATTTTTGAAATTAGTAAAATCTTTAGAACGTGTCTTTACAAATAGTTGTTGTTTCCATATTTTCGATAGACAGCACTTCGCAACCCAACTTTCGAGTTTCAATAAAATATAGAATGAGATAATCACACCAATCGCACACCATCCAACTTGCACCACCTATCGATAGGAGGCGACAACCAACTTTAAAAACCTGTCGACAAAGCCCCCTTCACCCTGGCATGAAAACCTGCCAAAGAACCAACATAAAACAAGTCAACATAGATCTAGAAGTCAACTAAAAAAGAGTTTGCAACAGTAGCTCTATTTTTAATATGATAAGTAAGATTTTTGAATGTCAAATAATCGATACAGCTAAAGTTATATCCATCCAAACCAAAACGCATCTCTCGACTTAACCTTTTTGAAAAAAGAGCAAAAACTCGTAAGAGAGAACCACCCACCTACAATCCTTAATCAGATGGATAGAACTCTCTCTAGCCTCATTAGAAACCCCACTTAAAACGTTAATATTAAAGTATTCTCTTTAGAATGAACAACATTCTCAACGTACGGACTCCAAGCTCCTATTTTAATTTTGGGGACACACTCAACAAAATGCTTTCCACATTAGACTAAAATACACTTTAACATCTCTAAAATGAATTTTCAGAATAGCCTCACCTTCATGTTTAAGAAAAGAGAAAGCATTAGATGAGCTTAGACATCCTCTTATCCTTCCAAATAAATAGCTCAAATAGGTATCGGTTCAATAAAAATGAAATTGAGATCCAATTCAAGATTGGTGAGCCCAAAAGAGGCACTATCTCGAGGGAGATATGAGTTACTTCTTTCATTACTAATTGATTTTGAGATGGATGTTCACACTATCTAATAGTGACTACTAAGATTCTATACTTTCATTTGTGTGTCTAGTAGGCTGGTCTTGAACTTTCAAAATGTCTAATCAATTTTCAATTTCCAAATTTTGTGTCTAATAATTTCATAATATATATTTAAAAATTTAATTGGCTATTTTATTATCTAATATTGATTTTTATGTTTATAATGAAGCCCTAAATTTTAGCTTTATGTTTTGAACTTGAAAAAATATTTAATTTATTAGAAACTTGTTAAAGTTTCGAGACTTATAAAGTATGAAATTAAATGTTAAACGGTTTAAGAGTTCAAATTGAAAGAAACCTAAAAGTTTAGATATTAAACTTAATTATAATCTATTTTTCAAAGAAAATAATCTAAATTCTATTTTTGAACTAAGTCCAAAGCTCCCTATTTTTCAAATAACTGTTAAGAACTTAACATTTATTTACAAAAATGAAAAGAGAATCCAACTTGCATCATGCATAGTTGTCAAAATGAGGAGTGGGGTAAAAGAAATAATAATAATAATAATAATAATAATAATAGTGTGTGGATCCATTAGACAAGCACTCAAAAGAAAATGACTGACAAATTCTCCTTCACCACATGAAGTGCTCATCCAACCGTATTAATGACTTTGCACTTGCTGCATGCCCATCTTCCCAAATACATCTTCTAACTATTTATTTTACACTAAAATACAATACAACCAACATTAAATTATAAACTTAGTGTTAGAATATTATTTTTATTATTTTAAAGTTTTTGTTTTTATTTTATATTCGTGATGGTTCGAGTACGTACTTCAACTAATGTCGCATGACATATTTTCTGACTCTACAGTATTTAGATGTCAAAAAAGTTCGTAAGAAATTAATTCATTTGTTGGTGATTAATTAAATGCAAGGTAATTATGGGTGTACTAGTTGGGAAAGCAAAAGCAATAATCATGAGTAGGAAGTTTGGAGTTTATTTTGTATTTTTGGACTTAGTACATGCTATTGATATTAGTGACTTACTATGATACCTCAAAGTGTTCTTTAGAAAGAAATTCACCATCTTCTACATATTTTATGTTCTTGTTGGATGAGCTACATTTCTAATGTAAGTTGTTATGTTTGGCTAACTAACCCTTCTTTTTAGTTAGTTGGTTGTTTTGATTTGGAATTTTTTATTTGTAATCTACATTTAAAATCATATGGACAAAATGTTAGCTTTTTCAAAAGCCATAAAGAACAAAATTGTAAATTTATTTTAACGAAAATCTAAAAGATTAATTTATAAAACATGCAAAAAGCATCCTAAAGTGTTGTCAAGCAATTGCACTACTTAATTTTGAAATTTATATATCAGGACGACAGGTCACTCTACTAACCTTTTGTTAGGGCAAGACTGTAACCCAAATGTATATATATTGAGCCGATTCGGTCCAGTGAGCGGTTTAGAAAAAATATTGAGCCGATTTAACGCTCCCATTACGAACTTTAAAACAGTAGAGCGGTTCTCCTTATTGCGGGAGTGGAGAAAATGGCAATATTGTTATCTGCAACGGAGCCGACTCTGAAGCTCGCCCACAATGATATCTATACTGCATTCAAATCACCAACACGGCCTCATTTGTTTCCAGGTAAATTCTTCATTTCCCCTTTCATTTTCCTTTACGTTCTGATTCATTTTAGCAAACCAAAACCCCGTTTTCGTAGGCTTCATTAGAGAAAGAGCTGCCCACAAATTTCAAATTCCACTCATTACACTAGCCGTGAATTCCCAATTAAGTGCTCACGCAACTAGTACTAAGATTCAGGGAAAGGGCAGAACAAAAATTCCACTTCTGAGTGAGGGACGAGATGAGGATGAGAAAATGGGACACATATGTCCTGGTTGTGGAGTATTTATGCAAAACGAAGATCCAAATCTTCCTGGGTATTTTCAGAAAAGGAAGGTTTCGGATTCATTCGGAGAACAAACGGAAGATGGGGATGATGATTTCTATGGAATTGAAGATGATGATATTGTGTTCGAGGAAGAAAACAGTGATGGAGAAGAAATTGATGATGAGTTTGATTGGGATTCAGATGAATGGGAGGCTAAGGTTTTGGAGGAAGAAGATAATGATTTGGAATTGGATGGTTTTGCTCCGGCCGATGTGGGATATGGAAACATTACAGAGGAAACAGTGAAGAGAGCTGAGAAGAAGAGGATATCAAAGTCGGAAAGGAAGAGGAGAGGTAGAGAGGCTCAGAAAGAGAGAGATGAGGTAACTGTTTGTGCAAGGTGCCATTCATTGAGGAATTATGGGCAGGTGAAGAACCAAGCTGCTGAGAATTTGATACCTGATTTTGATTTTGATAGATTGATAGCCAACCGTTTGATGAAATCCACATCAAATTTGAATAATGTTGTTGTTATGGTTGTTGATTGTGTTGATTTTGATGGTTCTTTCCCGAAGAGGGCGGCAAAAGCATTGTTTAAGGCTCTGGAAGGGAATAAGAACGACCCCAAGATGAATAAAAAGCTGCCAAAACTTATTCTTGTGGCTACAAAGGTTGACCTCCTCCCTTCACAGATTTCACCCACAAGGCTAGATAGATGGGTTCGGCACCGTGCTAAGGCTGCGGGGGCTCCTAAATTGGCTGGAGTTTATTTGGTAAGTGTTCATAAAGATGTTGGTGTGCGGAATCTGTTGTCCTTCATCAAAGAATTGGCTGGTCCACGAGCAAATGTGTGGGTTATTGGTGCTCAGAATGCAGGGAAGTCTACTCTCATTAACGCATTAGCAAAGAAAGAAGGGGCTAAAGTGACAAAGCTTACAGAAGCTCCAATTCCTGGGACGACACTTGGGATCTTGAGAATTGCAGGAATATTATCAGCCAAGGCAAAGTTGTTTGACACTCCTGGTCTTTTACATCCTTATCTAGTGTCCATGAGATTGAACAGGGAAGAGCAGAAGATGATTGAAATCCGAAAGGAGCTCCAACCGAGGACTTACCGAGTGAAGGCAAGTTGTCTTTCTTTGAGTATGAAATATATTTATACCCTTCTGAATGAAAACTTGGATTTATTATATCCTCTACATCAGTACATGACTATATCGATTAAGTACTTCACTTGTGAAATTTATGGCTCCACCAACGATTTAACCCATATTTGACAGTAATGTTGAGTCCACATTGAGTTCTAAATGATAGCATGTTAGAAATTGTTTTGAAGGATCTTTCAAGGGACCCTAAAGTGGAGAATGCTAATTTTCCTTCATAACTGTTTCATTTTGAGTCCCCAAGGGGTGACGCAGTGGTTGAAGACTTGGGTTTTGAGGGTATGCTCCCCTTAAGGTCCTGCGTTCGAGACTTACTTGTGACATTACTCCTTCAATGTCTCTAGTGTCTGGCCTAGGGACGGGCGTGATTACCCCTGTTTCAAAAAAAATGGAACAAATAATTTATGTTTTTAATTGTTTCTCTTTAAGTTATGATTTTCTACCTTCTGTGTTCATCAACATTGTAAATTTTACGCATAGATTTCTTCCTCACCAATGTCAAGAAATTCCTTGCACTTCTTATTCGAACTTTCAAAGAACTCACATTCACCTGTTGTTGTATCAATGTATTCTGATATGGTTAGTCAATGTTTGCAAATAGGGATTTCAGTTATTACTTGAAAATAGTTCGGCCAGCCTCCATTTTGTATGCAAATAAAAATTAGTCAAATTCAGTTTTATGATATGGTTAGTCAATGTCTTGTGGTTTGTGGCTTGTTCGTTAAGTTTCAACAATCCATTTGAATTGTCTATAATGGTATGTGCAAATGCTAGACAAGCTTCAAATTGTACGGAGACTTGGTAGTAGTTGTTTTGTTCTGTTCATTAGATTTGAGGATGCTGTTGAAGACCCTGATTAGTGATTATAATTCAAAAAAATAATGCTGTGCAGGTAGGGCAGGCTGTGCATGTTGGTGGTTTGGTAAGACTTGACCTTACCCAAGCTTCAGTAGAGACGATTTATGTTTCAGTATGGGCATCACCAAATGCTTCTCTTCACTTGGGGAAGATTGAAAATGCTGATGAGATATGGAAGAAACATGCAGGTGTAAGATTGCAGGTAATTGGCTTTATTTCACAAAGGAAATGTTGTTATTCCCCTCGGAGTAGCTGCTACAATCCATTTCTCCATTATTGGTTTCTCTGGGCATATCTGTTGTTTGCTAAAGTATTGTCTAATCCCATTCTTTTTCCAATCATTTCCGTTCACTGCATATCAATATAGACAAACTAAAACAAGTAACATTCATCTTCTAAAAAATTGCATGGATTGGATGGTTGGAGGAGGGAATTTTACTACCAGAAGACAGAAGTAATCCCATAGTCATAATTAACATATTTCTGCTATCAAGAAATTCTATAAGATATTGTTTATCTCTAGAAACTTACATATGGCATGCATTTTAGATTTGGTAAAGTATTTTCAGTATAACCAAGTAAAAAGTGCGTGATAATAAATTAACTTGATGTTTGGTCCTATACCTTTCAGAGTCCTCTTGAGTCATTCATGTGAGCCAAAAGAAAAGCCTATAAGAACTAATTCAAGGTGCTTTCTCCTCTTTTTTTTTTTTTTTTAATCCAGAACCGTGTATATTATTTTCAATCATGAAAACATGGGTTAACAAGTGGTCAAGAGGGTTTTGAGAACCAAAAATTATGGGTTTAATTTATGGCGACCACTTACCTAGGAATTAATTTCCTACGAGTTCCTTTGACAATTAAATGTAATAGGATTAGTCAGTTTAACCCGTGGCCGTGAGAATAGTCGAGATGTAAGTAAGTTGGCCCTAAACACTCATGGATATAAAGCAAATAAATAAACTTTTAATATGAAATACTTTTGGTCCTTGCATACTGGTCGAGGGTTTTGCCACAAGCACTCCTAAACATAGCCATATTAGTGAAAGGAAAAGAAAGAACTTGATGATTGCAGTTCCAATATTTTTCTTTTGTTTGTTTCCTCTCAGCCACCCATTGGCGTGGACCGTGCTTCTGAAATTGGGAAATGGGAAGAGAGAGAGATCAATGTTTCTGGCACCAGTTGGGCTGTGAATAGCATTGATATTTCAATAGCAGGTCTAGGCTGGTTTTCTTTGGGTCTCAAAGGTGAAGCAACCTTGACCTTGTGGATATATGATGGGATGGAAGTAACTTTGAGGGAACCGTTGGTTCTCGATCGAGCACCGTTCATCGAGAGACCTGGCTTCTGGCTACCGAAAGCCATATCAAACACGATTGGCAACGAAACAAGGCTCGATGCACAGAGGAGAAAATCTCTAGAGGAGGAGAGTGGAGAGTCCATTGTGGAGGTTTCTACATGAGAGAAGGCCTCACGCAATAAATAATAAGCTGTCTTTCCTTTCCAGGACGTGATCGGGCTCGAGGCTCCGAGGTCAAAGAGCTTGCACAAGATTTTGAACAAGAAGTTTGTTCAATAAATGAACTTTTTGACGACTAGGAAAAGATCATAGTAAAATCTCTGTAAAATGACTGAATTGTTGTAGATCAAAATTGTTTAGTTTGAGGAATGCATTTACCAGGAGTCTTCAAGCATAAAGATGGATGGATCAATTTCAGAATATTTTATATCTTACTAGACATTTTTGTAAACGAACATAAAATAAGATTAAAAAAAATAATCAAGCTAACACAACATACATAATACATGAAAATAAAAATCCGAGTTGTAACAATTCTACACACCATGCATAAACTATTTTTATAAAGTGTTAGGCATTATTGAAATACAATCTATAGTTTCAAAACATTTTTCTAGGATTTAACCTATTGAAAACAATGTTGTTTCTTACCCTTAAGATGATTAAGATTTTTTTTTTTTCTATAATAATAATAATTATTATTTTGGTATATGTCAGTTGCCACTTCAATTATTATCATTATCACATGACATATTGCTCGATTCTACAAATTAATTCTTAAATAACCATGAAATGAACCTTTCTCCCCTTAGAATTAATTCTTAAATAACCATGAAATGAACCTTTCACTCCTTAATTCTTAAGGTCTTTTTTACTACTTAACCACTCCATATAGGATCTTAGTTCTTTATACATGGGTTCAAGACAATTTTACATATCGTGGAATTGAATACGAGCTGTGATGATTTTTGCATAATTCCATTTTGGATACACCAATCTTTAAAATTAAATAAATTTGCCCGTGTAACAAGAGTCCACAACCCTATCACATTATTGAAGCAAAAGCAACACAACCTTGATAAGAAAAAATTGATAAAAGGAAAAATCTGCATTTCCTAATAATGAGCAATGCATGTAACAGCAGCCAACTTCCTTTAGAAAAAAGAAACTGATAAGTAGAAGCTATTGTGGCTCTGGTTAAGCATTTTTTATTTTATAAGATAAAAATGTAATCAGTTTCCATTTTTACATCTAAATAATAACCAAGAGAGGCTTATTGGAAAATAATAATAATAATAACCAAGAGAAGAACATTCATTGTTTGGCTCCATGTTTCATTTGCCAAATCTTCTAATGCGAGCAAGTTAATAGACACCATATTGTGTGTAGCTATGATAATTATAGAAAGAATGTAAATGGTGAAGCAAACGAACAAGTAAAAATCAATCATGTCCCGGCCTTCCTCCGGCCAACACGAGCAACAAAACCAGCTTTAATTGGAGCAACTGATCGTCCCGAACCACACTGTTAAATCACAACACAAATACCATAAGCATGAGAAAGCTTGTACAATGGTGGAATAGAATATCAAAATCCTTCAATTAATCATATTCACGAATATGAAACGAACTTAATAATTAATTAATGCCTTTTCGAGCACATGCAAATGTCAAACTTCATTTGTCGTTCTAGTAGGAAGTAGCTCAGGGGTAAATAAAAATATTCTATGCAAAAATCAGATCTCAGATGAAGAATCAGGGACTAAAGTAAAAAAATATCCGTCAAACAATGTAAAACCAAAACGACTGCGATCAAAAGAGTTGTCCTAAACATATAATGCTTTTCTTAATGCTGAGAGTGTGGTCATTTGATTTGCAAAGCAAGTCCCAAACAAACTTTACACACAAATTCCAACTTTGCAATGAACATGCATCAATTTATCCAGACTACAGTACCCAGGTCTAGAAAATGAAACAATATATACTAAAAACAATCCTTACCTTCTCGCATCTGAGAAAGAAGAGTCGATTTTCCTTCGAAAGGATAGTGTCTGGACTCTTGCACCCAATGCAAATCACATATTCATCTGAAAGAAAGAAATAAATAAGGGGAGGAAAGAGAGGAAAGTATCAAGAAAGGTAGAAATAGAAGTAGATAAAGTCCCTCATAGTTGGTGAGGAGATGTATCCAGCAGAGGCTTGGCAACAGAAATTAAGCTTTAAACAAACATCAGCATATTTATCAGTTGGAACAAGTCCATTATTTATAAATTGATTCCCAACCCTCTCCCTCAGTATATGAAGAACTTGCACCGACTTTCTCAATCTATAGAGCAGTCATTCACAGCTTTTTCCATATCTCATTTAGAAACAAGACGTTGAATTTCTCTCTCGTAGTGTCACAGAAAATTTCTACCCTAGAGACTACTTGAAAAGACTGTAAGGTGCAAAGATGCTCTTGAAAGGTGAAATGGATTTTTTTTTTCTTTTTAAGATTTGTGGTGTCTGAACCAGCTTGTGTGAACCTCCTCAGTGAAACAACTAATTTCAGTTCAACCCTACTGCATTTAGTTAGGAAGAAAAGCGTAAGATATTAAACCCCAAGTAGGTCGCCACCATGGCCCAAAGATGTATGGGATAGTGTTAAACAGATCTAGTTCAACTTCAAAGGTAAAAAGGATAAAATGGAGGAATAAGGCAAAATCAATGGATATGTTCATATCATAAACCATAAATTTCAATGTTCTAAACCTGTCCTTCCTGTATTTGGATACTCATTAACCTTTCCTAATGACTTTTGTGACTTTCTTGCTTCCATTTTTCTTCGCCATCCATTCCATGGAGTAAAGAAGATTTTGTAGCTTGCATTAAACAGAGTAATGGAAGACTATCCAGGAATTTTATCCACCTTTGATACTTTTAGACTCAACTATTTTTCATGCTATGCAAGCTATCTATGTATTGATATAAATGGAAAAGACCCTTTTTCCAATAATTGTTTTTTTTTTATAACTGAAATTGGAGCTCCTGGGGCATGTTTTCATACGCCTTTACATGTTGGAGGTCAGTAAAATAAATTGGCATAAGATAACATATCCATTCTGAATTTAGGTCATATTTGGCAGACGAAGACCATGAAATAAATAAATGAGAGGACACTTACTGACATATCGACGCAGAATTCCTTCAAAGTTCTTTGGTGCAAACCTTCCCTTAACAACTAATCTCTGTTGTCCATCAAGAGATCCACTGGTTCCCAGTTCGGCCAATAAGAAAGCCATAACATGGTCTGGCTGCCGATGCATCCTATTTAATTTTCATTTGTAGAAAGAGTCAAGTTCCAAAGTTCAGCAAATAGTTCAATTTAAACCATAAAAAAAAAAAGGACACAAAGAACTAAATATTACATCAAACTAGAGATTGTGTGCATGCAGCAAACAAGAGTTGAATTAACATTACAATAATCATATAAACTTATTTGTTGAATTGAATAACACAAAACAGACGAAAAAAATCTGAAATGCAAACACCAAAAAATTTATGATTGTAATATGATAAACAAAAAACTTAGGAAGAACAATACATGATTATACAAGGTTAACAAATACATACGTTTTGCATAGATCCATGAAATTGACAAAAACAGTTTTCTTTGTGCCTTCCCGAAGAACTTGAGGAGGCCTCATAACTGTTCTACGCCTATCGCCTGCAAGCTCTGGATTATTCTCTCTAAGAATGTTGAATACTCGTCCAAGAAGCTGCACAACAAGACAACAAAAAGACATCAGTTATTTTAAAAATTTGCAACAAAATAATCCTACAGCATACCTGTAGCAAATAAAATTTTCCAAAAAATAAAAAAAAGGTCAAACAATCATCGTGGGTTGTCTAGTGGTCAAGGAAGGCTTTGGGGATCCAAGAAGTCATATGTTCAACTTCAATGCACGGTGGTCACCTACCAATAAAATAATTTCTTACAGATTTCCTTGACATCCAAATGTTGTAAGGTCAAGTGCTATGTCCTACGAGAATAGTCGAGGTGCGCGTAAGCTCGCTCGGACACTTATGGATATACAAAAAAAAAAGACAAACAAATCTCAAGAACCTTTTTTTTTCTAAAAATCCCCAGTAATTTTTACTATTACTTAATAGAAATGAATAACGTGAGATCCTAGCAATACATCATTTACTAATACCATGCATATCAGGATATTTTATTTAAAAAAAAAAAATCTAACTAGTTCATGTTGATTTGTGAACTCCCTCATCCTCAAGTGGTTATAAATAAGTGTCACAAGACTCAACCCTTTTAAGACACCTTTTAATTTAAATCTTTCCGACATCCTCTAAAGTTAAATTTAAACAATGAGCAACCATGATGTCCAATATAAATTATACGTAACAACTTGGATTACATCAAATTAATCATAACCTAGTTATCATAGCATGCACCATGAGGAGCATTTCACATAGCATAATACCCTTACTATCTTCACGACTAACTAGCAGCATGACTCGTACAAACATACACACTAGACTGTAATAGTGAACATCAGAATTTGTATTCTTCTTAAAGGCGCATGCACAACTTCACATTAAATCCTGATGAACTGAATCACCCCAAGGCACAACCTAAGAACAAACCTATCTTTTGATATGATTGAGATAGTTTAATTTCTTATAAAAGTTAATGTATGAGGACAACTAACGAACTACATAGCACAATAACGGTAAAAAGATAGTCACACACTATTTGTATGAATGACTGAATGTGAAACCAAACCAAAAAAAAATCACTTCCCAACAAAACACAACCATATACTAACTGAGTGCATAAAATAAAAGGAAAAAACTCAAAATTTTAAGTATAGCAATACCTCCTCATATTCATAATCGCGATCACTTCCCTCCCAAGGATAGCGATGCTGTAGAATAATTTCCTCTTGTTCCTCATTCTCCCCCGCTTGATCTGAAAGGCCATGATAATCACTTTTCGATCAAAGAAAAAAGGGCAACAGATGAAGAAACTGAACAATATTGGTGATAGGCAAGATGGTGAACAGAAAAGTATGCCCTATATATATATACTAGCTGCTAACCTTCCAAATCCTCTGTGGCATCTGCACCATCGTTATTCAAGGAGCTGTCTTCTACCTAAATTTAAAACAAATGATATCAGTCACCAAATTGAACTTCATTTAGAAATTAGACCGAAGAAAAATAAGAACATACTGGTTTTTTCTTCTTCTTTTTGAGTCCAGAAAATGCAGTGGTCTCTAAACCGTCAGAAACTGCAGGCCAAAATATGTACACAGAACCAACAAATTGAAAATATCAAGCAACAACCGTGCAAAGTCAATTTTTCATACCTGACAAACTTTCAGTTTTCTCTGCTAGCTTGTCAACAGACTCATCAGCCGGATCCTGAAGTACAACCTTCTTCTTCTTCTTCTTCTTAGTTGGATCAAAGGGAGCAATCTGCAAAGAATAAACCATATACAAACATCATGGCGTTGCACTAATTCTTGCACATGAACAATGGTTTGGAAACTGAAATAGATTACAATTACTTAAAGGTTTGGATAAAGTAAGATACGTGGTAAAATACCAGCCAAAGCAACTCCACAAAGGAAAAATGCAGCTTTTATGTTTAGAACCAGTAAACAATCAAATGGAAAAAAAAAAAATCTTCAAGAACTAAATTGGACTGTGTAATCTAAACAAGACCATACAACCACTAGTATAACATTGAAGCAAACTGGAGTAATCATCGATGACTAGAACATAAGGCCCAGAGGCATAACCTAATCAACCTAGAAAATGTCGACAAAGTTATTTAGTATGAACTAATTGTTCTGGTTGTATTTGATGTATTTTAGGTAGGTATAGAGATTTAAGGTTTGAATGAGTGATTTTTACTACTTAATTATATTGCTATGTTAAGACTTTAGATCTTAAAGTAACCTGATTTTGTATATTATACAAAATGGTGACAATTTTCTCATTTAATTTTGAATTTTTTTCTTGGTAATTATAGAAATGAATTAACCCACGGTGGTGAACAAAGAGATAGAACTCAAAAACATAGGTTTCGTTGGGTAAATTCTTGCAATGAAAAAATTGAAGACAATGAGCAAAAAATATAAGTGGTTGGAGATAAGAGATAAGATAGAAGAAAACTCACATCTGGCACCTGATCAATCGCATCATTGTGAACTTCGTCGGCCATGATTCCTGCAAGGAGGTAGAAAATATTGAATTGAATTAGAACAAAACAATCGGTCTGGTTACGCCGTAGACAAACATAATTGATTTGGAATTACAAAATGCATGTTTAGAAGCTATTTTGAATATGCAAAAATGATCGACAATACCGAAGAAAACGTTAGGCGCTGCGGTGATACGGCAGGCCGCAACCAGACTAAGCTGCTGAAAATGAAATGGAAAGAAGAAGACCAAAAATTGATGTCTCAATCGGGCTTTGTTTGTTTTCTTAGAAAATAGTGGGCCGGCCTTTTCCGCATGGCCCAGCTTGTCTCAGCTTTCCACGTGTACTCTATGCGTGATTTGAATAATTGAAAGGAGAAGGCCCAATACCCCAATACTGATAAAGGAATCCGTAAACCCATAATATTATTATTTTTATATTTTTCTCTATTTTCTCAAATGCAATCCAATTTCATTGCCCAATATTCAACAACATAGAACTACGAAAGGAACGTCAATATTACATGAATTTCAATATCTTTCTATTTTGACTGTGCATCATTTTTCTTATTCATACTTTTAAAAGAGAAATTTAGAAGATTTAAATATATCCCAAGACACACGTTAATAACTTAAAAAGATAAAGTCAATAAATTATTTTAAAAACATAATGATTTTTTAAACTAATCAAAACAGATTTTTGGATTAAAATTAAATTTCGTTTTTTTTTAAAAATAAAATAAATTTAAAAAATTAAAATGAAAAAAAAAAAATCAATTCATAGGTTTGAAATGAAAAATAAAAATAAAAAATAAAAACAAAACTATATTGAATATTTAGATTACCTTTTTAATAAATACAAGCTGAAATCATATTTTTAGAACCGTTATAATAAAAGTTTTATATTGTACCAAAAAATTTTAAATAAAAAATTAAATTTCAAATCATATTTATAGAACTATTAATTTTAATTATGATTATAAATTTAAAAATACATGATTTTTTTAAAAAAATATTTAAATCTCTTTAAATTTGAACTTTTTTTCAAATAAAGAAAAACAAAATTATAGGTTGAGGGCAGTGGCTCATTTTATATAAAACAAAATTATTTTTTAAAATAGTTGTAAAAAAACCATATTTCTGAAATTTTCTCATTAAAACTTCTGCTTCATCATATTTTTCTCTCAAATTCTTCATATTTCCCTTTTCATGTTCCATATTTACTTTTTCCATTTCATATTTCATTAAACACAATAATAGCTCCTCAAAGAAAAATGGAAAATCCGTGTGAGACGATTCACTTGGTGGTCGGAAGTATCACAATAGAGATACGAGGTGAAGGGCTTATTCCTTTGATTATCATTATTGGTGTTACTGATGTAGACAATGAAGATAGGGATGGTGTGTTACAAAATATGTTTATAGAAGTTGCTGGAGCGAGAGATAGAGCCCAAGATATAGATGAATGGAAAATAATGATAGAGAACATCATTTAATGGATAAAAAAAACTTCATAGGAGAGGGAAGAACAAGCATCTCTTTTCATAAGAATTGAAAGTACTTTTATCTGAGAATTGTATTACAGTAGTATGCCTAACAGATGAACTTCTAGGACATCTGAGCTTTGTCCTACACTACCAAAACTCGAAAAAAAATCCTATCCCTACCCCTCCATCCCTCCCTGCCCCCTGGCCTGGTCCTATCCTCGACCTCGGCCGAGAAAATGCAATATCAATTACTCCGATAGAATCAGCAAAAACTGTTGATTTTACAACAAGATTCAACAGAAAAAAAAAATGGTGAAAAAACTGTATGGGACAAATCGTATCCCGAGAGTGTTAGAAGTATCCTAAGAAATTCTCAAACGAAATGATGAGTAGGGTATTCATACTCATATCCATTGTAGTCATAATAAAGCCTCTCCCCTTTAGCAATATCTCGAATAGCAACCAAAATGACCCGACATTCGCCGTTAACATTGTATCTCACACATTTACAGTTCTGTTTCTTCTTACCTTCTCTGCACAAAAATTGAATGTATGTTTTGAGCATCATGAAGTTGATTCCACAAATACTAGATAAAGTAAAGGAGGATAAAACTATACAAGCGATAAAAGTTTAAAGGAAATTGTTCAAGATCATGTAAGGTATTCAATACCTTATTAAGCCTGTAAAAGTCAGCAAGATCTCCAATACAGTATATAAATAAAAATAACACTAAAATCATGATAGTTCTTTGCTATTTAGTGATGATATATCATTAATATTCAAAGAACAATGACAAGATAGAAAGAAATAGAAATGAACGAAAAACACCCATGGTTAATTTGAGAGCACCAGGAACCTCTCTTCCAAGTCCTAAGAACTTAACCAAAAACAAGGCACCTCCCTAATGCATCTCTTCCAATATTTATAACCACAAAAGTTCACTCTCTCATACAAGACCAACTCCATACTAAGGAATTTACTCCGCCCAACCCAATAAATTCATGATCCAACTTCTTTCTCATATAGCTATTTTGACCTTTAATGTGGGACCCCTATCTATTCTTTACCCAATTATGAGCCCATCATTTCCCTAGTTCCATCTCTGTCTTACATGTTTGGAATTAAGATTCCAGCTCTCTGCCTCTACTCCTATTTCCACCTCGACTTTCGACCTCTTTGTTCCAGCACCCTCTTTTGCCCTCAGCCCTTCTAAACTCTGATTTCCCTCAAACAAAACCGTCATCTTCTATTGCCTGAGTTCTCTGCAATCAACTTCTACATTTTCGGGTTCGTAAAACTCCACTTCTAATTTATGCACCCATGGGTCTTTCTTTTCTTCCACTCAGACAGTTTGGTAAGTCACTTGTACTCCCCTCTGTTTGAATCTCGTATTTGCAATTTTCCAAAAGGGAAATCCATTCTGAAAGCCTATCGATCTGCCTTGAAATCTTTTCCCAAGCATCTGTCTTCATATGCGGTCTCTCCTATGCCAATTTCCATTTCAACACTCGACTTTAGTCTCTGAGACGAATTTTCAATAACTGTTGGAGTAGATTTCATCTGCCTTGAAGCTATTTCAGTGTTCATCCAGTCAACCGATCCAGGTTATTCTTTATTTGCTTTACCAAAGCTCTCAACTCCATAATCTCTTTTTCATGTTTTTCGAGTCACTCTACCTGTAACTGAGACATTAATTGGGTTCTTCCCAAAACTTTAGTGCTCTAATACCAATTTGTAAGGTATCCAATACCTTACTAAGCCTATTTGGAGTGCATGAGGTGATGAGTTCAATATATTGTGGCCACCAACCTAGGAATTAATTTCCTACAGGTTTCTTTGGCATTCAAATGTTATAAGGTCGGGCGGTATGCCCCGTGACATTAGTCGAGGTGTGCGGAAGCTGGCCCAGACAATCACGGATCTAAAAAAAAAAAAAAACTAAGCCTATAAAAATCAGCAAGATCTCCAATGCAAAATATAAATGGAAATAACACTAAAATGATTATAGTTCTATGCTAATCAGTGACGAGATATAATTGATATTCAACTAACAATAACAACTAACAAGACAGTAAGAAATAGAAAAGAAAGACAAACCCATGTGCTCTCGAACCTCTCCTCCAGTTCCTAAGACTTCACCCAAAAACAAACCTCCCTAATACCTTTCTTCCATTATTTATAACCACAAAAGTTCCCTCGCCCATACAAGACCAACTCCCTCCTGGGGAGTTTCCATATTTTCCATTTTTGGGATATTGAAGATAATTAGGGATCTTATTACAGATAACTTAAAGAACCTATCAATATGTGGCCATCGGGTGCACTACTTAGGCATGTAAGTCAGTTTTTTTTTCTTCATAGCCAAGACTAATACGATCAAACCATCATGCAAATATATAAAATGTGATAGGCTTGGTCGACTTACGGAGAATAATTATTTATTCCATTAATAAAGCGAGCGATGTTTCCACGTGTGTCAGGACATATGACAAGATTTCTACATGGATCTTTTGCTGAAAGAAGGGTCATCATACTATCACAATCATCGTGTTCGCGGTTTGTAAGATAATCCACATCACCAGTATATTCAGCAATAAACGTCATATCCTTAATTTGATCATCGGCTTCAATAGTAAAACTACATAAATTGAGCATGGACCAACTCAGTAGAGAGGTAGGAACCATATGGCAATACAGCTAATAAGATCAAGATAAAGTTACCCTTCACATGAATCAAAAACTACCAAAAGAGGAGGGCATTCGCCTCTTCTGCTCATGGCTCTGCAGAGTTCCAAAGTCTCAGTATCCTCTTTGGAAAGAACCTAAAACAAAAGGCATATATCATAATCTTTGGCTGACCAATCCACTATTAACAAGAAAACATTCAAACTGAATATTGATTTCAAATGCTACGTAGTTTTTTTTAAACCTGCATTCCACCATCTTCAAACTCTGCCTGATTAGCAGATCTTGAAGCCATGCCCGGCCCGTAAGTCAGATCATCACTAAACTCCATTCGCAATGCCGTTAAAGCAGTAGCAAGTGAACCCATTTGTTTCAATCTGCGATCAGGATCTTCACTTGGAAGAAATGGCAGTAGTTTTCTCCTTTTCTTCTGACAAACCAATGATCGCAATCGTCTCCTACGCTTTATAGCTTCAGTTCATGATGCCATTTGTATAATATTAAAACCATGAATCCATGAATAACACTAAATGAAAGGAATATCAAAAGAAAACCAACCAATATGAAATGATCAGACAAGGAACACCTGTGGTGTAGAAAAGTTTCAGCAGAGTATTTATTAGAAGATTTCCATTTTAATGTCTAATGGTCTCAAATCCAAAAGATATCAACATGAAAGGATCACCTTTGGTATAGAAAAGTCTCAACAGATAACTTCTAGATGATTTTATTGCTGTCAAATGCTCTTAAAAAAAAAAAAAAAAAAAAACTCATAGGAGATTAGTGAATTTGAAAGTGTTATAACAATATCAGGTATGGTTGTCACAGATAATATAAAAGTATGGCATCCAGGTACAAGGCATTATGCCATAAGATTTTTTATCAATACTTTTTTTTTATAGGAAACTTATTTTAATATCAATATTTCTGGAATTATCCAATCTGACATGCTATCTCTTACAGCACATCATGTTTTTCAAGTAACCACAAGAATCAGGTGAACTCCTTGATGTTTAAACGCTCATGGAAGTCCACTAAGAATATAATTACCATGCCTCACACCAGAATATATTTAAGTAAGTGTAACGAAGAATTGAAATGATTTTCTTCTACCTGAAATTCATATGAGAAACAATCAAATTTAACTTCAAGAAACATATCTCTAGCTTCTAAACAATTAAATTTGGGAGTGAAGGGAAATCTATAAAGTAAGAATGACAATTGGAGGTGCTAGTATATCATAATCATCCTACATTAATTTTAAGAAACAAAAATCATTTTCCATTAGTTCCACTGCTGTTATGTTGTTCGAATACTTGAAATGCAAAAGCCTTTTTTCCGAGGACAGTAGCATAAATTATAAAAACGAATAGGATCATGAGCAATATTATAACAGAAACATAATATGATATGAATATTGAAAATGGTACTGAAGAATTTACATTGAGCAGATAGATAGGGGGATTCTACGTCTTCACATTTCTGAATGCGGAAAAAATCGATAATCTTCTTCTGAGAAAAACCTACAAAGAAAACAGAAAAATGAAATCCGAAAACATCCACATTCCAAGGATTATACAGCATGCGATGAAAAAAAAAGCAAGAGAATGAAACATCAAAATTGCTTACTTCTGAGTCTTTTGTGGCCGCAGCATTTGGGGCAAAGCCAGGATCCAATCGGGACCCTAACGACGATCGGACTGACACATTTCATGTGAAATCCCTTATCGCATTTATCACACAAGAGCAGCTCGTCATCCCGGTCGCCGGAGCCGCATTTCTCGCAGCTGAGGTCGTCGTAATCGTCGCGTTGGAGAACGGCATGCTTGGCCTTGGCCATAATCTCGGCCATTGGCTTGAGCTTCCTAGGAGGAGGCGACATGGAGGAAG
The DNA here is from genome assembly GCA_037833695.1 of Sechiopsis laciniata. Lineage (NCBI taxonomy): Eukaryota > Viridiplantae > Streptophyta > Magnoliopsida > Cucurbitales > Cucurbitaceae > Sechiopsis > Sechiopsis laciniata. The sequence continues at coordinate 303,086 of JBBMKA010000004.1, forward strand.
GGCGGTGGGGGGCGTGGGTGCGACGGAGCGAGGCGGAGCAGTGGATATGCCGGTGAGCGGCGGCGGAGGAGGAAAAAGGCGGAGTCATGAGGGAAGAAGATGGATTTGGATGAGAATAGGGAAATGCAAAGAGGGGAAATCGATGTGCAGAGAGGTTGTTGAAGGAAGACGAAAATGGCGGAATTTGGGAAAATGCTCTCTCTCTCTCTCTCTCTCTCTCTCTACGGGAGGAGGAGGAGGAGGAGGCTGAGGTGGAAGGATGATTGGATTATGCTAATGTGCGCCCCCCCTCCCCTCCCTTGTGGCGCGCACGGAATTTTATGCCATTAAATCAATTCCATTACCAATCCCCCACGCCCCGCCCCGCCCCTTTATAAACCCTTCTTACTCAATATATTATTTTTATTATTAGTATTATTATTATTATTATTAGGGGATTTTGCATGTATAACAAAAAAAGGTAAAATATTTCCATCTATAGCACAAAATCAAAACTAATTCATTTG
>JBBMKA010000004.1:304489-331089 GCA_037833695.1 Sechiopsis laciniata
CCCCCCCCCCCCCCCCCCCCCCCCCCCCCCCCCCCCCCCCCCCCCCCCCCCCCCTTCCCCCCCCCCCCCCCCCCCCCACCCCCAATTATTTCATCTAATTAAATAATTGGAAAAATAAGAAAACACTAATAAATATCTTCTTGAACTACTTTATGAGTAGGGTACAAGGCTTCCATTTGTAGCTTTCTTCTATCTTTTGTTGTTTTTCTTTTGGTGCTGATTTTTCTTTTGTATTCTGCTTTATTTTCTGACCTTTCATTTAGTTTTATATATTTCTATTAATTATGTTCATGTTGTGTTGAAGGTCTTCTTGAATTATTTTATCGGTTGGGGATTTAGCTGACCGGACAACTAGTCGAGATCCAAGGGCAGAGTGCCCGATAAAGGTTCGGGGGCAATGCAAAACCTAGTTGAAATATAAAATTGAGAGTTTATATTTTTCGTATTGGACTTTTATATATTAAGTTACATGTTGTAATAGAGTTTTATGAGAGTGTAATATATAAACTCCCTTTAAAATCTTAACTCACCAAATATTTTATATTCTTATATCTAATAAATCAGTTATCTCATTTGTTGTTGATGTAGCTAAAACACTGTTAGTGAATCACGTAAATTATTGTGTTTTGTCTCACTTTTTTTTTTTTCTTGATTAATTGTTGGTTCCAATTTTCACTGTCCCAGCTTATATAACATGAACAAAAAAACATCTTTAGGCAAGGGGTAAGATGGTTGTATTAATGAAGTTAAAAGCTAAGGCAAATTTATACGACAATAAGTTTCTATAATACCTAGTCCGTAGTTCCTCCAATTTTTCTCTTTTTTGGAAATATTTTTGTGTATATCTTGCATGCACGCCTCAATTATTATCACAAGACATATCATCTCACCCTACAATACGTAGGAAACCAATTCCTAATTAGATTGTCACAAAATTGATGGAGCACATCACCTTTTATTTTTCTAAGCCTCACTTAGACCACTAAATCACTTCATACTTATCTTGAGCATTTACTTTTAAGAGTAAAGATTATATATTCCCACAAAAATCATACTCCACTCATAATTTAAATCCTATAAAAAGGATATTGTTGTTCTGAATTAAATTAGATTCAAAAACTGAATTATCATTAAATAATGAAATCACCAGGTCACCGATCTTTTCAGTGTTGCACAACATAATTACTTCAACACATTTGAACATAAATATTGTAAAGTTTATTTGGACAACCATTCGACTAGGCCTCTACTAAATCGCCAAATAGAAAAGTGCATTTGGTAATAACTATCAATTTTTTTAAAACATTTCTTAACACCATAACTTTTATATTTCGAAGATCTATCTCAGTTGAATGTGACCCCAATTTATTTTTTTTACTCTTTTAAACATTACATGCACACTTGCTTTTACCTTAGTTCGTCCTTCGACTGAACTTTATAGGATGAGTCAATCGTAAATAGACAATATTAAAACTAAAATATTTTAGGAAAATTTGTTCTAAGTGACTACTTTTTGACCGTCTATTTTTAATTATAGCACATTTGATTTTTTCAAAATAATATTTCATTCTTAGTTGAATTTTGGTATTTTGCATAATTCAATTCTACCTTCACCATTTCTTGATTGAAGAGCATCTGTTAAATTGACTAAAAACCACATGTAACACTTATTAAAAAAGTGTTTATGAAATTGATTGAAAACTATATACACATTAAAGAAGTTTATCTATTACATTTATTGAAATTATTAAACGCATATGCTTTTTCATCTCTTTTTAGGTCACTCCAACTTTCTCATGAATTCCTATTAAAAAGGTGTTATTCATTGTTTTTTTTTTCAATTATACATTAAAAATCACCATGTTTTAAACTAAATTTAATTTTCGTGGGGTATTTCCACCTTCCACATAGTTTTCTTTTGAGATTACAACAATTGGAAGTGGATGGACTCGAACCCAAGACCTTTCATCATTGGACATACACTAGTGCGGCTGAACAACTGCTATTGTTGGCCACCTTCCACATAGTTCCCTCGGCATATATGAAGTCAACAAATAAAAAGTCAAACAAACAATATTTTGATTTTTGTTTTGTGGCAAAAGTAACACCTAAAAAATACGAAAATAAAATAAAATTATTTATTCGCCCAACAATATTTCTGAACTCCCCACCAATTATTACAAACAAAAAAACAACCCATCAATTAACCCCAAATCCCCGATTCCCCTCCCCCTTTTCCCCGATCCCAAATCGCCGATCGGATTCCGATCCTCCTCCGCCAGATCCGCCCATGAACCAGGCCGGATCCTCCGCCGGCGGCAGCCCCAACACCCCCAGAAAGAAGGAGATCCAGTTGCAGGGTCCCCGCCCGCCACAGCTCCGCGTCAGCCAAGAATCCCGCAAAATCAAGAAGCCGCCTCCGCACCCTCAGCCGATTCCCCTCGCCGGCCGCCCTCCTCTCCCGCCGGCCGCCGCCGCCTCTCAATGGCCCCAGCCACTCATCATCTACGACATCTCCCCCAAGGTCCACCACGTGGCAGAGAACAACTTCATGTCCGTCGTCCAGCGCCTCACAGGCCTCTCCTCCGCCGCTTCCGCCGCCGACGGCGACCTCTCCCCGGCGGCGAGACTCGCCTCAATCGAAAAGGCCAGCCCCCGATCGGAAAGGGAAAGGGAAATCGATGTTAGCGACATGATGGATTTGACGGAGGTTTCGGTGGAATTCGGGCAAATCCCCGGAATTCTATCACCGGCGCCGGCGACTCTGGCTCCGATTCCGACGGGATTCTTCTCGCCGGCGATTGAGCCGCAAAGCTTTGCGTATTCGTTGATTCACGAGCTGAGCCCTCATTGGGCGAGCCCTTCAGCTCTGTTTCAGGCTCCTCTGATTTCCCCAATTTCTTCACCAAATATCTTCGCCAATCTCTTTGACTTTTAGCTAAGTTCTCTCTCTATAATGTTAATCTTCATCGCCAATTCCAATTCCCTTCAAAGAGGAAATTTGGGTTTTTTTGTAAAGTAGGTAATTGTAATTTGATAACATTACTTTTCATTTTAGGAATTCGTTAATTACCCACAAAAATGCTGTTTTTTTTTTTTACAGAATTGATATTTGCAAATGTGCCATTTTCTTCCATGTTATATTTTCATTTATGATGATGTCATATAATTTATTTTATTTTATTTTTTAATATTTTAGGGAGTGTTATTTAAGAGAGTTTAACTTTGGGGTAACTACAAAAAATAATAATAAAATTATAAAAGCTGGCGTTATTTTGGAAAAATTTTCAATTTGACGAATGGTAGTTGTTTATATTTTTACTTTCAAAACGAAAATTGTTAGCCGATGGGATCCAAGGTTGACTAGTTGTAATTTGCAGCCATATGAATTGGTTTTTTATAATCTAAAATATTGGTCTTTTCTGTGTGTAGAATTGTTGACTTTTCCACATGCATTAGCTTTATTCATCATCATTTAATTCGTTTAGAAATAGATTTATTTTTAAATTATTCCCAAATAAATACGCTATTCTTACAAACTCCTATAAAATATCATTTTGAGTTCTACAATATTTTTTTTTCCAAACCAAGAATATCTAATGGTCTATATCCAAAAAAATAATAATAAAAAAAAAAATCTTATTGTAATCGACATATACATTGTCGCTCGTAGTCGGTCTTCATTTTTTTGTACTAAAAATAGCATTGACCTCCTCTATTTTTGGGAAGAAACCATCTAAAATGACTGAAGAGATTTACTGGTCGGAATTGAAAGTCAAAAATCCCAAACGAGATCGTATAATGTTTGAAATAACAACCTACGAAAATGCAGAGGTTGGAGACAAGTCGACCCTAGTCGAGCCTTTGGAAACAATGATTGACGTACAAACCTAAGAAAAAAGGTTACATTTTGGCAAATATAACAACAGAACAAACCAAATACCACTAGAGTGGTATGGGGTCAGCTCGAAGTCAGGCAACAAAAACAACATAGAAATACAAGCTCGCCCTTACCACAAAAGATCCACACAAGCATAGATGAAACTCAACCTACTAAATGAGTTACGATATATAACATGAGGAAACTCTAGCTTCAAATTTATTCCACACGCAAGAAGTGGAGAAAAGAAACTTAAAGAATCTTGGTTGCACAATCAGATCCAACTCTTCTTCATCCTCATCATAAAAATCCTAACTGTTTGTATTGCTCAAAAAAGTCAATTGTATTCTGGGGAGTGGGTATTTGAGATACATAGCCATCAACCATGGAGGGCAAGGCCCCAATGAAGCAAGTTTCTCCATACACACACCACTTGGGGCCATATCCCATTTCCCAATGGAGGCCTCATTCCATTTGGTGAAGGCTTTGCAATATGCCTCCCCATGCAAGTTGGTCTGCCCCATTGATTAGAATCTCATTTGGTCAATATCCCAATATCTCATTCTCCAAATTGTTTACTCTAAGCCACATGCAAAATATGCAAGATTGAAAGACCAAGTTATGTTTATGTACAATTAGTCATTTTGTCTGAAATCAACTGATTCAACCTCACTTTCTCCCCTTCTCCTTGCCTCTCTCTCATACTCCATGTTTTCAGCACCCTACACTAACTTAGAGAACAATCCATAACAAACCCACTCATTCCTCGGACTAAATGAGGTAAATACACAAATATCCTCAAAGAATAATGGGTAAAGAAAACAATGAGAGAGGATGAAAATTGAAAATTTTAAATAGCATAAGAATCAACCAATTGAACAAGGTTAATCATCTTCATACAGAGAGGGGAAACAATGATCAAGTGTCAAACTGTATTGATTATTTTTTGTATCTTTCTTATTGATCGTTCAACAAGACTCTGTTTTTCTTTGATTCTTTTAACAGTGAAAAGTGTGTAAGGAACAGAGAGAGAGAGACTATGAAAATGGAACAATTTAAATGTCATAAGAACCAACCAACTGAGCAAGATTAATCACATTAAGTTGAGACAGGCATTTTAAGTACACTGAAACTCATCTTGGCAGAAGTATACAAGGGTAGCAGTGAGGTTAAGATATTTTGAACTCTCTACGAGATGAATATACAACATGTAAATTGTTGTAGAGGTTTAAAAGAAGATCTAGGTGAATAACTTTGCAGTGACATGATTAAAAATGTTCCAGCAGCAAAATTAATCTTATCCACTTGTAGTTATTACAGTATAGAGAGATATTCCGTTAATGGGTGTAAACCTTGAAGAGATGTCATAGAGAATCACTTACATGTTGTTACAGCTTTATTCAAAGCATCAAAAACACTTTGCAGGGTTACCTCTTCCACTATCACAACCTTATCTCTTGATTTAGAGCCAGAGGCTATTGATACTTGTCTTTTCTTGACACCTAAAACCTGCAAGATAAATGTGGGAGAGTTAAGACAGCAGTTTTGATATAGTTAATTAAGGGTGATTAAAATCAAATGGGTGATCATGTAACAACAAAACAGCAAGTAAGAAATAAACCCTAGAGGAAGTTAATTGGGAAATAGGAAATAGGAAATAGGAAGAGGCAGGAAAGAGAAAGGGGGGGAAACATGAAACATACAGAGCTGATGTAAAGGAGAAGAGCGGCATTGGCTTCTCCATCTTTGGGGGGTGCGTCGATCTGCACTCCCAACGCATCATCGCCAAAGTCTGCAATAAAAGGGAATTCCAAAAACATAAAAGAAGAGAAAAGGGAAAAGGAAAAGGAAAAGGAAAGATTTGAAGAGTAAGAAGAAACACAGACATACCAGTGATAGAGGCGATCTTGGAGCCAGGCTTTGCGTGGATGGAGATGGCGACGGAACAAGGAGAAACACAACGAAGACAAGAAGGGAAATTGCTGCTCTTCACGGAAGACGAACAGGAAGACGATTCAATTGATTCCGTAGCTTTCCCACCTTTCGTTTTCCCCTTCTTCGCCGGACCCATTTCGCTTCCCTGCAATCTTTATTACTCCAGTCTTCATACTTCACACCGCCAATAACTTGTTTTTATTTCATTATAATCTCTTTTTTTTACCTACATTATTATTGTTAAAATATATATATATATATGGAGGGCACCTAATAAAAAAAAATGCTCATAAACATGATGAATTCAATTAAGAGATAGTGAAAAACATAATTAAAATAACACAAATAAAAAAAAAATCAAAATTCTGCTACAAATTATTTTTAAAAAAGTTCTATAATTAAATTAAATAAACCATCAAAAAGTTACTGAACAATTTCTCTAAAAAAAATCATAAAAAGTTCAAAATTTTCAACTTCTAAATATTTTTTTGAATGAAAATATATTTATATTAAAAAACGATTATCTGACCAACAAAAACTTAGCTTAATTAACAACTAACAAGTCAAAAGTTGTTCAAATTCGTCCCCAAGTATTTTACTTCAAATTCATTTTGAAACATTCTTAAACATTTATGAAATGTAAGTGTAATAATACAAATCTTAAAAGAATTAGAGATAATTTTCTAATAATGGATAAAAGTTGAAGAGTTTGTTTCAACTAACAAAACATATGGAAATTCAAACTTGCTCAACATAAGAAAAGAAATACATGTATATGGAAAGATTTTGAGTTGTGTTAGATTTATAGAATGGAAAAGAAAGGTGTTGATTCAGAAGAAAAGTGGAAGAAATTGATTGGAATGAAAATTTGTGGGAAGGGCAATGGATTATAATGTACTAAGTATTATTTTTTGATATATTTTTAACATGTTGGTGTCCATAACAAAAATGCTTGTGAAAGTAAAAGTTATCCTCATCAAAGAGCTACTGGCTGAAGAACATTTCATGCACTGGAATCATGGCCTTCATCATCATCCATATCAACTTCAGCATCATCACCTCTGCCCATGAGGGTTAGAAAAAGTAGAACTGCCACTAACTGAGCACCTACAAAATACTTGCCTCTCCTTTTAAACGTTTTCTCCTCGTTTGTCTTTTCTTTCTTCGCCTTCGCCTTCGGCTTCGAGCCTGATCCATGATGCATCAAATAAAAGATTTAAGATCTTTTCTTAGTCAGAGCAGTTTTTACAATCTTATTCAGAAGCATAGAGGTCTATGTAACTTAATTGGGCAGGTATTCAGAGCTCGCTGCTCAAAAACTTGAGATAGAGGTATATTTCCTATTATCCAAAGAGAGAACTATACCCTAAACCCTAAAAGGACTTCCAAGACTGGAGACTTCGACGACTGTATTTTTCGTAAGTTGAATAAAAGAAAGCTATGACAAAAGAGTGAATATTGCAAATATGCACATAAAATTAATTTCAGCATCTTGGAAGTGGCAATAAGGCTAGAAGAATATAGTGCCCATTCAATAATAGGACTATAGCTAATGTGAGTTAGGTTGGTGAATAGGTGAAATAGGCTTGTCGAAATATCACATCTTAGACACCGGGAGAAAAGGATTTGCAAAATATATGCAACTATCTTTTGCATTCCACGTGGTGAAAAGGAGATAATAGATATATCTACCAAATATTTTTAAGATAACTCTAATAGCCCCTAAGCCTTCCAAGTGAACTTAATTGTAAAATTTTTGGGTTCAAGCATTAAGACGAATGTGGTTACCCCAGGTATGTGGTAGAGCCAAAAATATAATACCAAATGCTAGAGTGGTGTCTCGAATTTCTAGGTCATAAAAAAGGTTAACCCTAATGCACATGCAACCCATGACAACAAAGTTGGATCAAGGAATGAAAACCATAGAATATTTTTTAAAATGAATTGGGTAAGAACTAATTAAAGTGCTAAAGAAAAACCATTTGATAACAAATATAAAAATACACCCGACAGTCTGAAATATCTTACTCCAATTATAAGGACCCCTTCTTGGTGTTGATGATGAAGCCCCAGAACTGGAGCGTGTGGAAGAGGATGATGGAAATGATGATGTACCAACTTCTACCATCTCTGTCATATATTTCTCAGCATACCGCACGAGATTACTGTGCTCTAAAAGTTTACTGCGAAGCACTGACGTTTCCTACAAAGTTGATGATACCAACAACACCCAGAGTGAGAACTCTACTTCAATTGAGAACAAAAAAAGAAAGCAATGTTTGGAATAATGTGTCACCGTGACACTGTCCATCAAATAAGGATGATATTTTAATATGTTAAAGTGGAAACCAATGCAGTAAGAAATCAACTTATTACTATTATAATCATTATTATTTTCAATGGATAAGGCAATTAATTGGTGAAAGATTTCCTTAAAGAAAATAATAACTGATGAAGGACAAGATTCAAAAGTAGGAAGGCAATAACTTTATGATTGATAAACATGTCATAGTTCATGCATTATATAACTTCTTAATACGCTCATTGCTCTTGAATTCTAACATTGTAAATTCCTCTTCATAGTATATGCATGTATGCATAAAAGTAAAAATAATAACTGTATCACCAGATATGTTAAGGATCCATCTATATAAAGATGTTGTCAAAACTCAAGATCAAATATGGATGTAAATATGATAAAAAATACCGTATGACAACAGCTAATAAATTTTTTACAACCCACGTTTCTCTTAAGTTAATAGAGCTAATATTACTACCGTTTTTTATTAATAAAAAGAGAGCAACTATTACTGAACAGTTAACATTCCAAAAGCATAAGAAGCTTCCTATTACTACAACCAAAGAATGATACGAAAATAACTCACAGGTAGTACTTGAAGAGTGAAAAATAGATGCCCTAGAACAAGTGCATCTAAACTAGATGGCCTGTAATTTGACAAAGTGCAACATCAAAGTATTAGGATAAGACGTATCTAATATACAAGATATCCAGAGTGCCCAAGAGACTCACCTGTTCTCAAATAAAAAATTCTGCTCTCCTAACCTAGTTGACAAAGCTCCATAAGCAAGATTTGCATTTCTATAAATCTGTCAACCAATAAATGCAATCAATTTGTAATATGATTGATGAGAGTTAACAAGAGTTGATGAAAGCACATGTACAAGGTGAAAGCAACCACAAACATGAAAAACAAAAACAGATCTATGACCTGCTCTTCTCTTCGTTCAACATTTGCTTTGTCAATCCCAAGTTGGAGCTTCACAGAGTGTACTTTCTTGAAGAATAAAACTTTACCAATCGGCCAAGGAAGGTCAGAATAATAGACCTTTTTAGCTGAACCACCATCAGTACCCAACCAAAGCTCGTACATGACTGCATCTGCAAGCCATGAACCAACCATAGATTTTGTAGATACCCATTCTGGAACTGACTGAAACTCGGAATCGAGATCGACGATACCATCCTGTCTTAAGCACTCAATGACTCCGCCCCTCTCATTATTGTACGCAACATAATTACCAGTCTCAACATAAGGAATTATATCTGCAAGAGGAAAAAAAACAGATACCATACTGGTTAATTTGCTGGAAATGGCACATGAATCTAAAACCTAATCTCACACAAGTAACTACAGCAACTAGTTGACCCAGAATCAATGACTGTTCGATCAGACTGAAGAACTGTAAACACAGCCAGTCTGTCTAGGAACACGAATACAAACCAGATAAACACGAAAGTATCTCTACAAAAAGAAAAGTAAAAATGCCCTGCTGGGAATTCCACTTCCAAACAATTTCATCCATCCATAAGATCAACACTCCAAATAACTACAAAAATGATAGAACAAGAGAAAAATGGAAGGAAATAAGGCATAGACATGAGAGATTACCAGACTCAGGACACATGAGATTGAAATCCAATTGAAAATGAAGATTGGCCAACTTTAGATAAACATAAACAGGCAAGCAATCTGGGCATCCGGTGGGCAAATTGAAACACGGTTTCCTCACGACCAAAGTCAAACCTTCTTCTCCTCTTCCACTCATTTTCTCCACGAACGCAAAATCTCTGCAACTAAAAGTTATACCAAATACCCCACAATTCTGGTAAGTCTATTTATCAACAAGCATATAAAATCATGTAGTATCAGCTTACGCCAAAATGACAAGTTTAGAACATTATAGATTACTCACTTTTTATCTGAACTTAGACTATTTTGATTAAATATTGTAAGCGTCATATAATTTGTGTTAAGAGCGATAATAGCAATATAGAAGTTTAGAAATGAACATCAAGTATCACCTTTTACCTCAAGATGGATTGATTATGATCAAACCAACACTTCGGCAATGTTAGTTCTGGCTTTGACACATAGCCTATCCACACCAACAAATCTCGAACGTGTAAGAATCAGGAGGACAATTGCCGGTTGCCACCGGCCGGAAAGACAGCTGGGCAGTGGAATTCACGCCACGGGAGTAGGAAAACGCGAGGTTGCTGAAGGACAAGCTCCGTCGCCGGAGCTTCCGTTCGAAGGCCGGAGAATAATAACAGAAGAGAAACGAGAATCGAAGATAGTGATGCGGCGTGTTGAAGACAAAAATAGGGTTATAATTTTGGGATTTTTTATGAATACTAAAAAAAGGGAAAGAAATTATATGGAGGTCAATTTTTTTTAAAAAAAAATCAAATATTTAATTGTGTCAATTTTTCACGGATTCAATCAAGTAAAATTAATAAGTTAAATTGATTGAAAATAATAAGTGAAATTAATTGGAATCAATAAATTAAATCAATTTCCTTCGAAGAAAAAATAATTTGTAAAAATAGATGAAAATAATAAGAACTGAAATATTTTTATGCATATACCATATTTTTGCGAAGTGAGCTTCAATTGAGCGGGTCTAAATATATACCATATTTTTAAAAGTTTATTAAAATTAAAATAGGTAATCTACAATATTATGTACAACCAATTTCATTTATTTTATACAATTTTCTGTTTTCTTTAATTTACTACACGAGTCTTAATCATCTCTCCAATGTTAGCCTTTTATTATTTAATTTCAATTTTACTTTTTTAGTTCAACCAAAATTAATGTAAGAGGAGTTTAATGATCTTTTCTATTATAAATACACATGTATCTCGATGGAATTATGACATGATCAAATTATGATTTGGTTAGGTTTTATTCTTCAAGCTTTTCTAGCAGTGGTTTGTTTTGAAGGACTAGTCATTTAACGCCTGCATATGATTTAGTTTTATTGAGGTGAAAATATCATTTTGATCTTTAGATTTTGAGGTTAATTGATGTTTATTTTATTTTGGTCTTGTTCAATTTTAGGTTTTAGATTTTGGTGTTTATTCTACTTTCTTCTTTAGACTTTTGAAGGTTTTAATTTTGGTTTTTAAACTTTAAACAAAAGATTAAAAAAAAAAAAAACTTTCTCATATTATTTTCTTAAGTATAATATCTAGTTGGAGACCTCAACTCTCATAGTTGATAATACATTTAGGGGGTATTTGGCTCTAGGTGAGATAAGATGAGAGAAGATGTTGATAGCAGAAAAACTTTGTTTGGATTGCAGAAAATGAGATGACATAAAAACCTTATTTGGGGTGCATGGAGATAAGAGGAGATGACCAAAAACTTTGTTTGGGGTGAGCGGAGAGGAAATGAGATGTTATGTTTTTTTTTTTTAATAATAAAATTATTTTCAAATCTATGTAAATATAACCACTATCATAAATAAATTGTAAGTAATATAAAATCAATATTATACCACTTTGATCATATTAATATTTACATTCAAAAGAAAAGGTGTTTCAATAATATTATGTACGACTTAATAACCATGAGGTCAAAGTTTCGAATCTCTCACACCTAAATATTTTTTAATTAAAAAATAATAATGAAAAAACTTAACACAACAAAAATGAAGTTTGACTAATCTAAAGTATTTGTAGGTCATTCATAACTTCTTCTTTTTTTCTAAGATTTGTTAGAGTTAAATAATAAAAACAAATTTAAAAAATACCAAGATTCTATTTATTACAAAGTAATGAATTAAAAAAATAAAAATAAAACCATTTCATTAAACTAGTCATTAGAAAATCTTGATAGCAATTTTTATTTTTATTTTATTAAAAAAGAAACTATTTTCTTATACATTTTTTATACATTCATATTCATATTTATCAAAGGTAAAAGAATTTTCAATAAAATATACTAATTAATATGTAATAATAAATCAAACATTTAAAGTATTTATCTTATTAGTTATTGATGCTACTAAAACCATAAAAACACCTAAATGTTGTTATTTTTTGCACGTAAAAGTGAACTCAATCACACTTTGATAATAATTATTACATGGAAGTAAGATCATGCTCCTCAAATTTTGGAATTTATTGTTGACATTTTTTTGTTTTTTGAATCCCAAATAGATCTCAATCCCCATGTTGACTTATACAAGTCTTGAAACTTATAGTTATTTTTTGTATATACAATAAAACTCTCAAAATTTTTTATATTAATTTATCTCTTTCCAAAAAAAATTATAGATCTCTTCCTACTATTATTTTAAAGTGTAGCTTTATACTACAAAATTTGAATCTCATTTTTATAACAAACAAAATAAGTTCAATATTTTTAAATTTATTGAAAATAAGTTCATATTTTAAAACCTATTGTGAATTATGAATAAAAATTCAATATGTATTGATTATTTAAATTTACTTGTTGTTTTAATAATAAATTGATGTACATATTGTTAATATTAAAAAGAAACACAATATTGTATAACAATAAATTTTTAATTATAAATTTGTAAATATGATATTTCTAATTTATCTTTAAATAGTCGAAATTTCATAAACTTTTAATTTTCAAGAGATAATGTATATTTATTTATATCTATTTATTTTAATTTTTAAAATTCAAATTTATTTAAATAAATATTTGATATAATAATAGTATAATCATATATCGATATATTAATATATTTAAATAATAAGATTATTATAACATAAATATATCAAACATAAAAAAATAAAAAGTAAAAAAATAATAATAAAAAAGTGAAAAAAAATATATAAGAGGAGATGGGAAACACTTTGGGCCAAACAAGGTGTTGAAGCCCAATATCCCATCTCATCCCAAAACAAACACATCCTTAAGAGATGTTTGTTTGTTGGAGTTAAAATAATCTATTGGGGCTAAAATAACCCTCCACCAAAATGAGAGTTTAAAATAACATCTCCATTTTTTTCTTTTTTTTTTTTTAATTTATTTTTCAACACTTTTATAATTAAATATGTTTTGTAATTTTAAATTAGTAATATTTTCAACATCAATTTTATTTTTTATTTTTTATGTTTTGAAATATCTAATATTTGTTTTAAATTAAATAATTGAAAATTGTTTGTCTTTTAAGGTATAACATTGTAAAACATATTTTTTGTATTTAAAATTAACAATAATTGTATAACCAATTTCGTATTTTAAATTATATTTTGTTATTTAAAATTAATTATAGTTTTATAAACAATTTTATTTATTTTTGTTTAACAATTTTAATTATTATTTTTTTGAAAATAATTTTAAATAATATTTATACATTTGTTTACCATCATTAAGTTTAAAATAATTAATTAGAATTTTTTTTCTTATTTAAATAATATCATATTTTCAAAATATGCTTTATAATTTGAAAATAACAATAATTTTATATTCATTTTTTTTATTCTAAACTTCTTTTTTTTTTTCTTTTTTTTTTTTAAATTTGTATTCATCTAACATAATATGATTGATTCATCACTAATTCACTAATTATCATAAAATCAGTTATTTTACAAATTTTTGAGTATTTCTTTAAAATATAAAGTAAAATTCACAACCTAAATAAATTATTATAGCTAAAAATATGTTTTTTTTCTTGTTTTTTTTTAAAAAAAAATTCACCATTTTTATTTTTAGTTATGTTTTGTAATTTTAAAGTAGTGATATATTTTTTTAATTAGTTTTATTTTTGTTTAATACTTTATTTATATTTTTTATTTACCTAATATTTTTTTTCAATTAATTAATTAAAAATTATTTTTGTTTACCTAATAAAGTATTTTTAAAAAGTATTGTTTGAATTTAAAAATCAACTATAACTTTATATTCAATTTCATATTTCAAAATAAATTTTGTAATTCAATATAGTTTCCTAATCAATTTTTTTTTAAACATTTTTATTAGAATTTTTTGTATACTTAATATCATTAAGTTTGTGTTAATTAATTGGAATTTATTGCCATCACATAATATTTAAAAAACATCAAACTAGTTAATTTGTAAACTTTTTATGTGATTATTTAAAATAAAATTCATATCATAAAAAAAAAAAATTATGGTAAATACCAAATTAAATAATATTAGTCAAGAAAGTTATGAATATAAAATATAATATTTGAGATTTGAAATAATAAATAATTAAAAGAAATTATTTTTATTAAAAAAAACTCATAAATGTCAAATCATTCATAAATAAAAAAACTCTCCTACAACTCCACTACAAACATCCAAACGAGCTCTTATTATACCTCATCTAAAAATAAACACATTCAAACAAGCTCTTATTATAATTCCTCTACTAAACCCTCTTAAACTTATCATCCAAACACCTCTTTAAAATAATCCTTCAAAATAATCCATCAACCAAACACCTGCTTAGAATGCCACTCGAATATTATTAAAAAAAATAATAATAACAACGCTTGAACTATATTTCTTACATTTTAATTTTTGGTTAAATATTTTATTTGTTATTTTTTCTCTATCCTAAATTTTTCTCTCTCTTACATCCTACAAAGTAATGCATTGCCACTACTAATTAAAAACAGGCTTCCAACTTTAAATCAGAATCATTAATTTACAAAATGAAAAGATATAATTAAAATATAATAAATTTCCCTTGCAAAGTGGTCTTCCATAAATGTTGAGGCATTTGAAACCCAATTCAAATAGATAATAATTCCTGCTTGTAAAAAAATTGGTTTTTTTTTTAAGATCTAAACCAAGCCAATACTTCAATCATAGTAATTCATGCTTGTAAAAAAATTGGTTTTTTTAGATCTAAACCAAGCCAATACTTCAAATATACATAGTGAAATTAGGAAGTTCTAATGATAAAAAAAAAAAATTAAATCATGCTTTCATTCTTTTATATAACATTCAAAACTCAGGCAATTTTTTTGCCTTTCATTTGAATGCTATCCTATCATTTTGAGAAAATGATCCAAAATTCTTTTTCTTTCTCTCTCTTATGAGTATAATATATGGTTACCAACAGTAGTGTAGCTAGAAGGACATGTTAATGACTTTAACAACACATGTGTGCACATGCACCACTCTTCAAACACCACAACCATACCACTGTTTTGTGGAATGTTCAGCTATTTTGAGAGACTTTTTCGTTTTCGTTCTCTCTTTTTTTTTTCTTTTGTTTATTAGTATCTTCCACAGTTATTTATTAATTTTTTTATATGGAAGATGAGTAATAAGATTGTATGATGTCCTAAAAAAGTAACCCACCGATTGAGGGTAACGACTTCAAAACATGCTTCTTTGAGAGATCTCTGGTTCGAGACCACTGAAAAAAGTTTAAACTATAATACCCTTCGAAATATTCCGGTACCACAACCTAAGGAGGGCCAATGGTGTCCTGAATATAGAAGCGCGAAGCTCCAATTTTCAAAAAAAAAAAAAAAAATTGTATAATATCTGTGAAACTTTTCATTTGGATATTCCATTAATAATTTTATTTATAATTAAAATTCAAGTCTCATTTAATTAAAAAAAAAAAAATAATGCTGAGTTTTGAAAATTAAAATCATAAATACTACTTTTCTTATTTTTTACCTTTATTAATGTTTTTTAAAAATTAAGTCAAGTTTTAAATTTAAAAAAGAAAAAAAAGTTTTCAATGACTTATTTTTAGTTTTGAAATTTGACTAAGAATTGAAGTGTTTTCTTTTTGATTCGTCATAAAAAAATGGTAAAGAAAATAAACACGCCATATATTTATTGAATAATATTTAGGTAAGGGTAGATAAATATTTTCCTTAGAGCCACATATATTTACTCTTTTTTTTTAAATGGCTTTGATCGATGGAGAG
Organism: Sechiopsis laciniata; assembly: GCA_037833695.1. NCBI lineage: Eukaryota > Viridiplantae > Streptophyta > Magnoliopsida > Cucurbitales > Cucurbitaceae > Sechiopsis > Sechiopsis laciniata. Next base: position 320,492 of record JBBMKA010000004.1, read on the forward strand.
AGAAATGTTAAAGTGAAGAGAGAAATGCAAAAAAGTAAAAATATGTGGTTTTAAAGATGGATAAATATTTCTAAAATACTTACCCACCCTTATCTAAGTATTGATCATATTTCTTCACCCATCACTATCAAATGGAGTTGATGCCCTTCACACACGAGCATTATGTTCGGTTTGTGGACAATATCTTATTGATCATTAATCTTTTTTTCTTTCTTCTCGACGACACCTATCTTTCTTTTTTTTATGCTCGACCTTTTTCTTTTGGTGTACGTGCGAGTTTGTATTATCTATTTAATCTTTAGTATTATCTCTTTGATTAGCGTTATTTTATGGTCTTTTCCCTCCCTACCTCCCATTTATCTTTGTTTTAACAGACATCTTTGTAACACTTTCTCTTATCAATAAAAATATTTGTGTTTCCTATTAAAAAAGTATTATCAATATTAATAATCTTTCTACAGTTGTTTTTACTGTGAAAGAAAAATGTCAATCCATCTCTTACCTCGATGGATGTAATGCAATAAAGGAAGAAAAAAAACCGACAAAAAATGAAATAATAGGAAATAAATTAAAGCAAAGGGAAAGAAAAAGGCTGGCATCCAGGTTACCCTATCTTTACCGGTGGTCGAAATCATTCACCCAAATTCTTCATTTCATCTGAATTTGCATTTGCATTTGCATTTCATCTTTGTTTTTCTTTTTTCTTTTTCCTTTTCCATATAAATCCTTCTTTTTCCCTTCACATCTTCCATCGTTTCCTTCTCTCCATTTTCGATCTCACCTTCTCGCCTTTGCAACCGAGAGAGACTGAGCCGGAAAAGGGAGAGTTGGCCGTCGATTTTCCTTCTTTGATCTTCTTTTCAGGTATGTTCTTGTTTCGATCTGATTTTGTTTAGATCTTTTACTTCGCTCTTTATTATTCGAGATTTCGATTTGCTTTTGCTGCCATTTCTGTTTTTTAACACTGTTTTCGGCTTTGATCTAGCTGTTTTCTCTGTTTTTATCAATGTCTGTCTTAGTTAGCGTTGATCATGAGAATTTTTACTGTCCAGCTCTTCGACTGCATCTTTGTTGAGTGGTTGTTTAGTTCCTTTGTTGTTCTCAGTTTTCTGATGCGATTTGTAAATCGCAGTGCTGTTTCTTGCTGTAAAGGATTCTATTCTTTTGTTTTTATTCCATTTTCTTTCTTTTTCTTTATTGTGATCTGTTTGGATTGTGGCCTTTTAATGCGCATTTGCAATTAGATTCTAAGATTTCAGTGGCTGATCTTTGACATTTTGCGTGTTTTTATGTAAACTTTGTGGTACTGGAGCTGAGATCTTGTGTTTGATCGGAATCCGCTTGTAGTTTTCTCGATGTAATTTGGATTTTACTTGCATTGTTTCCATTGCCATTTTGCTTCACTGGACTTCAGAAGGAGTTTCAATTAAAGATCTCGTCTACTTTCATTGTTCTGGTACTAGGAAATGTTATGTTTGTTGACAGACTTAGGATCGTTCACTTAATTAATAGAATTGTTTGATTAAAATTGTTCTGCTGCTTACATTTCTCTCTCGTGTATCTGTTTGGCTTCTTTTTTTCCCGTAATGGTTTTTAGCAAATTCACGTTGTAGAGTTTGCCGATCACCTTTGCCAAAAAATTATAATTTTTCTCTTAAAGCTGATCCATTTCTTCTCGTTAGAATTCAATCTGTTTAGCCGTTGTCTGTTTTGTTTATTGTTTAGACAAAAGTAGAAGTTAGATGGGTTTCTAGAGTAGATTTGATTATTAGGTGGTGAAGTTTTTTTATCAACTTTGGGCCTTATATTACAAGGTGGATTGTCTGTCTTGTTCTTACAGCTAACTGACTGTTTGATGATGCATAGCACAGATGTGCCTCGAATTCTATGTTACTCTTTGCTCATTTGTGTCAATTTGTGTGTGCCTTTCAGTTTCATCAATAAAAGATGGCCGATGCTGAGGATATCCAGCCTCTTGTTTGCGATAATGGAACTGGAATGGTGAAGGTTAGAAAACTGATCTTAAAAGCATGCAGCTTTTTTTTCTTCTTGTTGTAGATCTATTTATGTGCTCAATAATTATTATTGTTTATCTCGGCATGTTCTTTTGTCTTGACTCTGGTAATTGTTCTGAAGTTTTAGAATTTTATCTGTAGGCTGGATTTGCTGGTGATGATGCTCCCAGGGCAGTGTTTCCCAGTATTGTTGGTCGACCTCGGCACACTGGTGTCATGGTGGGTATGGGCCAGAAAGATGCTTATGTTGGTGATGAGGCTCAATCCAAAAGAGGTATTCTTACCTTGAAATATCCCATTGAGCATGGTATTGTGAGCAACTGGGATGATATGGAAAAGATTTGGCATCACACATTCTACAATGAACTTCGTGTTGCACCTGAAGAACACCCAGTGCTTCTTACTGAAGCTCCTCTCAATCCTAAAGCCAACAGAGAAAAAATGACTCAAATCATGTTTGAGACTTTTAATGTACCTGCCATGTATGTTGCCATCCAGGCCGTTCTATCTCTGTACGCCAGTGGTCGGACTACAGGTTCGCATCCATTTCCTCCTTGGACTTTGGACTTCGATTTGGATAATATTTAACACATTCTTTGAACAGGTATTGTGCTTGACTCTGGTGATGGTGTTAGTCACACTGTGCCAATCTATGAGGGTTATGCTCTACCTCATGCTATCCTCCGTCTGGACCTTGCTGGTCGTGATCTTACTGATGCTTTGATGAAGATTCTCACTGAGAGAGGGTACATGTTCACAACCACTGCCGAACGGGAAATTGTCCGTGACATGAAAGAGAAGCTTGCTTATGTTGCACTCGACTTTGAGCAGGAACTCGAGACTGCTAAGAGTAGCTCCTCAATTGAGAAGAACTATGAACTGCCTGATGGACAAGTCATCACAATTGGAGCTGAGAGATTCCGATGCCCTGAAGTTCTTTTCCAGCCATCCCTCATTGGAATGGAAGCTGCTGGAATCCACGAGACTACCTACAACTCGATCATGAAGTGTGATGTGGATATCAGAAAAGATTTATATGGAAACATTGTTCTCAGTGGTGGTTCAACCATGTTCCCTGGTATTGCAGACCGAATGAGCAAAGAGATAACTGCTCTTGCTCCGAGCAGCATGAAAATTAAGGTTGTTGCACCACCCGAAAGGAAATACAGTGTCTGGATTGGAGGGTCAATCCTTGCATCGCTCAGCACCTTCCAGCAGGTGAGACACTACCTACACTAACTCTTATCTCATTTATTCCCATTTTGTTGCTCTTATTTTGTACTGACTAATGTAAACACTTCGTTGGTTCTACCAGATGTGGATTTCAAAGGGCGAGTACGACGAATCTGGCCCGTCCATCGTCCACAGAAAGTGCTTCTAAGTTCAGTGTGTGCTTGAATGGTGAGTTATTTCCTTTAGTTGGCTTTTTTGTGTCATTTGTAATGTGAACTCTTTCGGTTGAGCATGGATATGGGTTATGGAAGGAGGGTGTATTTCTGAGGTCAATTCATTCATATGCTATTGCTTTCCCAACCGCTGTGAGTTTGAGGTTCGTAATTCTACTGCGTTATGGATCTGGATGTTTATGTTGTTGTTGGTGGGCAAAATGAACTTCCTTCCGAAATTTCTCCTTTGCCAAATCTGTGATGCAACCATGTCTTTTTTAGTAGGAGATGATTGTGATGCCTTTTTTTTAATCCTACCTTCTTTTTCCTTCTATTTTCTATTTCAAGTTCTTTTTTTTTTTTTTGAGAACATTAATGTCAATAGTTATTGTATGACAAATATTAGTAAGTTTGCTCCTTTTGCGGTTATAAACTTGCTATGGAAAATGATATTTTATTATTGGCTTGGAGGCTTATTCATATTTACACTGCTTCTTCCCATCCTTTTGTTTGTATATACTCATTTCTCCAATTATTCTTCATAAAGCTAAGTTATTTGGAGCATATTAGCCTAATTTATATTCTCGATCACTTGAATTCTCTTTTATGAACTAATAAAGAATGGGGCATATGGACCTATTAATTAATGTGTGCTGAGCGTATTACAGGTTGGCCTTGAATTATTAGGAGTTATTCGTATATAATTGTTGTTTCAACATATGATATTTAACTGTTGACTTTCGATGGTGGTTGAGTTGTATAATTTGCTGGTTGCAGCTGTAGTTTATCATTTTAAGATAATTGAATCAAGTAATTTCTTGATTGCTTGCATTTTTTTTTATGAAATCTTCATAATTTCTTTTTCTTTAGTTCAATAATTGCCATAACTATTAGATAGCAATTTGAGGCAGTAACATTACTAACTTATCCATGAATTTGAACTATAATACACACAATAACATGATGTGAAAATCTCTCTAAATTTAATAGTTATGACTTATAATAAAATGAAGTTTTGCACAACAAAAGTTTAGATCTTACTAGTGTGTTTGAATGAGAAGTTATGGAAGTGTTAGTCGAAGGGTTATTTATTTATTTATTTATTTTTAATATATATTTTGCTAAATAGTTGAAGGGTTATTCTTTTTTTTTTTTTTTTTTTTTTTTTTTTGAATCATACGAAAACTTAAAAAGTGTATAAATTGCAACACCTTAAAGTTTACATATCTAAATTTGAGGTGGGATCGTGAGTGGCAATTTTTCTTTTTCACAAATGAAATAATAAGGCTCCCCGTAGAACCTAGACCCCAAAATCATCACATGGAATGACTCCATCCGTGGTGATAAATCCAAGTCGATGGGGCAATCCTTTTTGAAGGATATTATATTCATTATATGGCCCTGCCTTTGGCAAATGAAATGAGACTTGATCTAAACAAACAATAGAGCATCTGAAATGTATGGTTTTGGGTTCGCTGAAAACTTTGACCATGAATTCAAGAGTGGGCAAACAAAAGCAAAGTTGTTAAACTATGACTGACCTCGAAGCTCATCCGGGCAACATCAATTTATTTTGGGGCTGAGGTAGAACTTTGGATCCTTGAAAAATGTTCTAATTCTCTCTGCCTTCTCCACTGGCAGATCTGTGTTCTCCAAAATGTACTCCTTGGATGCTTTGGCTATTGCCTCAATTGAACCAATAGCTTGATTTAGCTGAGGAGTCGAAGTAATTGAAATAAGAATGTGATTATCATTTATGTATGAAATGTAAGCAAAAGAACTGTTTTAGACAAAACTTGCAAATAGTAGAAACTTGCAAATGTTGAGCAAAAGAACCAAGGTCAAGATTAAGATTAAGCTACAAATATGCTTTCATGAGCTAACTATTTAAATATTGTCACCCCTTCGAAAATAAACTGATGCTAAAATGATTAGGAATGTGACAATCACAAAATATTGTGATGTAGGCCTTCTGACGAGTGATGCCAGAAAAGTAAGAAAGCAATCTAGAACGAAAGATGAAAACTTCTATTAATTTCATTTTTCAGTATCAAAATCAATATCCAAGTGAAAGCTACATGCTGCAATTTCCTTTTATCTGATGGTCAATAACTCAAGCTAGGAACGGTTTCTAGGTTATATCTGAGATATTTACGCCAAGAAGTGGGAGAAATAAGAAAACGATGCAGAAAATGAAGAACGTGAGCTGGTTTTGTGTAAGTAAACTTGCCGAATTTGCATCATGATAATCAATGCTTGGTACAGAAGACATGACTCTGCGAAAAGCATCCATGGTTTGCACTGATCTCTTCCTCTTCAACAAGAGCCCCGGAAGGGGGAAATTATGATTAAAACTCTTGTAAAAAAGATACCATATGATCATCATTATAAATTCAAGTAGAATATAATCTACACCAACTCACCTCGGTCCTCAGTTTTGACATGACATCTTGCTGCTTGCATGCTGTAGTTTTATATAATTATTGAGGATGATTAAGGAAAGTAAGTATTCAATCTGAAGTTAAAATGGTTACTACCTCCACGAGAGTGTGCTATCTTTACAATCTTCTCAAAGCCCATTTCAATATCCTGAACTGGTACAAATGGTGGCTTACCAATCTCCATCCCATTTCTCAGCGAGATTTAGGGGAGAAGGAAAAGATAAGTTCCCTAGAGAAAATAAAACTAAAATAAAGCAAGAACCATTCAAGATACAAGACTCGACTACCTGAGGTAAGATTGAACAAACGAATCATTCTGCTCCTGGGTTGGAAGGGCCACAACAACATAGAAATTTGCAAACTGCTTCTTCAACTCTTGAACTCTGTCAAAAGGTGACTGAATCAAACACAGCAAATAGCAAGACCAGGAAAAATCACTAACAACCTCAGTACCTGCTAAAGATCGATGATGTATTGCTGGAATCCCAACTTGTCACAAAAACAAAAGCCACTGATAAACCCCCACAATTGAATATCATGTCCTGCAAGTGATTGACATGAGTATGAAATGCTTGTCAATGGAATTTAAACACCGAGAAGATAAAGGATATTACCGGGGCGATTGGAACAAAGTTGAGGCGAAATGAGTTTGTGCAAAGGAAATTTGACATAAATTTGATGAAAGATGGATGCTGCTCATCTTTCCATATATTACTCATCAGACAAACTCCATTACCTGCATTTGTGAAGCAAACAGATGGCCCCAATACACCATTCTAGTGCTTGATCGGACATTTAAAACATGTAAATGCAAGATTTCTAATAACATCTTCTACATGCATTTATTCATTTCGCGTGAAAGCATCACATGGAGAAATTTGACATGGTTACAATTTGCACCCAAGTCCACTTTTATAAAACCACTACTCAGGTTTCTTTTATCATCAGGATCATCTTTCTTTTAAATCATTTAGCAAATTCGATAATTAACATAACAAAAGGAAAAAAAAATGAGGTGAGAGAGGCACTATCTAACATTGGATAGCACACTGAAACAGATTTTGACTAGGTGGTGGCAATAAGATTCGAAAAGCTCGAAGATGAGAAGTTATGGTTCCAACAAATTGTCCAATGTCTCGTGAAGAAATGCATCAAAACGTAAGTGCTTGTGATAATGCTAGTCTATTAAGTGTTGTATACATTCTCTTTTCCTTGCTTAGATTAACAATAAGAGTTGGGAGCAAATATTTAACACCTCCACAACCGAAACCAATCCAACATAACAAAAATAATACATTTTCCCCTCCCTTAAGTGAAGCAAATCAAGTTAAACAACAATAACAAAGTAATAGATGATTAGGGAAAGAAAAAGTATATGGTTATTCTTTGCTTTTAATCACCCAATAATGATTATTAGGACAAAGTGAATAAACCCTCAAAACTCCAACTAGGAATGACTATTGACAAAGTTTATAAATCTATACTCTACTCTGACTGTCCAGAAGCAATATTTTCACTTCACAAAAAAAACCATCGAAAAACAGAGGATTTTACAGAATGTTGTTGCAGCGTCTCACATTGTACTCTAAGGATCTCGGCCATTTTGGCTCCATGTCCTCCTAACATAACGACCATAAGAGTTGTATAGGATCTATTTTCCTTCCTTAGATTCACATTAAGACCGTTAACTCTTACTAACATCATTCCTAAGGAGTTTCTAGAGTATTTCGGAGGAGATAAACCTTTGTTCGAGTTCTCTCTGAAATAATCAGCATTGAAAAACAAAATTTCCTTTGCTTAACATCATTTGATTTGTGAAAACTACAAACAAACGAACAAGTATGTGAGTTCCGCATTGGTTTTAATCTATGAAATTCTATCATGATCTTTTGAACCTAAATTGAATTCATGAGTCCAGAATTTGCATCCGATCAAGATAAATTCAGCTATCTAAGAAATAACATACGAAATTCAAACCAATAAGATAATTATTAGGAGCAAGATTACCGGAGTTTTTTGCTTTCACTTGATTTCCAGCCATTTGATTAACGCTCTTGTGACAAAATCGCCACAGCAAATTTTCAGTGAAAAAGAAAGGCGAAAGAGAGAGAATAGGTAGCTGAGAGAAGAAGGAGATGGCCCGCGAAAATCGAAATCATATGGTTACAGCAACAGCAGTATGCCGAGACACAGTCCCACGCCTATAAATTACCCCAACTCCAAGCCCATATCTAGGCCCATAATTATTTTCTTAACTTTTTTTTAATTTCTTAATTATTTTCTTTAACTATCAATGAGGATAAGAGTTATTTTTAAATGCTTAGGATGAATGGTTGATTATGAATTATTTTGAGTAATTAAAATAAGTAGTTATTTGAAGTGCATAGAAATTAAGGTTGTAATAATAATTCATTTAAAAACGAGTGTTTAGGGTATAGGAATTGGAGACAATGTAGATTTAGATTTTTATAAAGAAGTTGTAGAGTTTTGTAAAGAAGTTGTAATTAATAGTTTGGTAATGTGAATTTTGTAGAGTTATAGAAAAAAGAAGAAAAAAATGGGATGGAAAGAAGAAAAAAGAACACTCCCATGCAACTATAGTTCAAATCAAAATGCCTTCGACAATGCAGCATACTTGTTGTATGACATCAACTTTTGTCCGAACTGTCATTGACCTCCACATTCAATCTCTAATATAAAGAGCATCTAATAGTAAGGATGCCAAAACAGATTGTGAATAAAAATTTAAAGAATCAAAAGTTCAAAAACAAAAATAGGAAACAAACAAATATTCAAAATAAAATGTTAGACCAGCACAGCTTCAGGATGGTATTGAAGAGACATAATCTTTAGTTTTGGGTAAGCAAGACCAGCACAGCTTCCATCATTAAGATTGATGTGGGTCACTTCAACACCCTCGGGAAGGGATTCATAGTTGTGATTCTGCCACAAAGAACACATAAGTGTATGCAAACACAATGAAGTCTAGATAATTAGATAACTGTAAACAGAGAAAGCAGATTTTAAGTTCGTACGTCAGGCACACCTGACCACTAATTTATAATTCCTATTTTAAAGTTAGGTAATAATTTGATTTTAAAAAAATATTGGGTCAATTCTTGCGTTCAATAAATACATATTTATTCATTAAAAAAATTTTAAAATTGAGATTCAAATAACTAGATTCCATACACCAACTAATATATAGGATTTGACGAATTTGTAAATGAACTTTGAGTTGTCTAAAAATTCTCTAAACTCAAAGATCATGTGCACACTTGACTCAAATATGATTCATATAACTTTTAACTTTAAAAAAAAATGGAAAATAAAGGGATGAGTTCAATTCAAACACTTGAAAATCAATAAATATTCATATACATAAGCACCTTCACCATTCTTGCCGTAATTTCCTTAAATTAACATGTTATTAGATTTATGGGTGATTTAACATATTCAATAATTATCATTCTCGGGGTAATTTGAAACATTTATGAAAAGTACAAAGGTAGTATTACAAACTTTTATAAAACAAAGAGCAACGTTCATGGGTATTTTTTAAGAAAATTTAATGTGTGATTTTTGTAGCATTATTTCGATTAAACGTGATCGGATTAAATTACAATATCTTTTAAAACCTTTTTAATCTCTTTGCAACTAGATCTCAAAAAAAAAAATAAAATAAAATTAAAAAAAAAAAAAAAAATCTCTTTGCTACTAAAAAAGAAAAGGAGAAAAGATGTAAGATATTTTCCTCCTTGTATATCTCCAATTGTGACTGAAAATAATGAAGCGGTTGAAAATGTGAGGGCTGGCACCCTGATTCTTCGGGATGTCTGTTAATATATATATATATATATATATATATATATATATATATATATATGTATTGAGTTTGGATTTTATTATTATTATTGCGTTTGGATTTGTATATAAGGAAATGTGAGGTTGAAGGGACGTTATATTAAGTGCAGATAAAATGGTGAAGGGGGGAATTGGTGATGAAGAGATAAAAAAGTGGATGAGGAAGGCAGATGGACATATAAAATCAATTATCCGGCTTGTTTTGATGCCACTGTTATTATGGGCCGCAACAAAAACTACGACTACGACTACTCTTCACGCGTCGATAATTTCGAGTGTAACTGTTCTGTTGATATCTCGAGTGTTTAAATGGGACGATGTGGATTATGGAGTTTTTGACTGTCATGCCAGTCTCGCCATTACTACCTGTCTCAACATCAACTTCTCCTCTTTTACGCACATCACTTTTTACTATCTGCTTATCCTTTCAATTCTATATTTTAAGATTTTTATATTTGCTTCCCGCTAGCTATGTTGTCTTGTTACCCATGTGTAGATCATATGGATTGGACTGTTACAACGCTCTAATAAATATTATATCATTACATCTTTGACTGATTAATTGATTTTAAGATTTTTTTTTTTTTCTTGATTACACACATGATATTATTAATTAATGATCCAATTAAATAATTAATAGACATAAATATATCTAGTTAATTAATTAGATCAGTTTCTCAATAAAATTAAAGATCACCATCATCACAAGGTTATAGATTCCTATGATCCTCAATCCACCAAATATTTGAATAAAATAAAATCTTATTGTGTTTATTAAAAATGTCTAGTTTTTAGTGATTTAATTTAAATTAAATTCACATGTAATTTTTTTAAGGAAAATTGTGTTAGACACTTAAAAAAAAAAAAAAAAAGAAAAAAAAAAAAAAAAGAAT
>JBBMKA010000004.1:334245-357947 GCA_037833695.1 Sechiopsis laciniata
AAAAAATCTTTTATTGTCACATTTAAAGCCAAAACAAACCTATTTACAGTGCCTATTGCTAAAAAGTGTCCCAAGTCCACCCCCCACTTAAAGCCTGGTCTTGCCTTCCTTTGGGTTTTGGCATTATAAGCCAAGCCCATATATATGGAGGTATGGGCTTTGAAAGCCTAGGGTTTCTAAAATCAAAAACTATGAGGACAAAGCAAAGCATTTTCCTAAATATTACTAGAGATGGAGATTTCTTATGTAAGTTTGTTTATTTCTTTCTATGGCTATTATGTTGAATGTTATAATTTTTTTTTCTTCACATTATGATTATAATGATAAACAATTAGCAAAATTGGTTAAGTTTGAATCACACATTATAGTTTACCTTTAAGTTTTTTTTTTTTTTTTTAAAAAAAATCATGGTAGAGTCTGGGTTAAGTTATCTTTAACCTAATAATTATACATGATTTTATTGTTGAGATATGAGAGAACAACTTCGTCTTCATTTGTACCATTCCTTCAAGTTCTAGGTTGTAACATTCTGAATGAGAAATCATCTTAGAAATTCTGATAGTAAATATAGGACAAGTTGTCGAATTGCTTTAAATTGACGTGTTGATATTTTTCTTGCAGCTCTTCATTTTCATATTTTGCATTTTAGCATTCGCTTTTGGAATTAGATTTGGAGCAATTTGTTCAAGAGAACTAAAATAATTTCATTCTCCAAAAGTGTCTACACAAATTAGATCAAATTGATGAAATATTTTATCACATAAGTACATATAATAGTTATGAAAAAGCTGGTTGCACAACAAAAGTCAAGGGCTGCCTTAATCAACATAAGGGGTGTGTTTGTTTGTTAAATTTATAAAGAATTTAGAATGAATATTTACTAACATACTCCTAAAAAAATCGTTATTGTAATTATTCAAAACATCTTCTCATTTCTAACTATTCAAAATAATTTTTTATTTTTAACCACTCATTTTTAATTATTTATTTCTAACTATTTAAAATAACTCTTCATTTAATAACCACTAAAAAAAATAATTTTTAACCATTTATTTTTAATAATTCTTTGTTAATTACTCAAAATAACTTTTCATTTCAAATTCGCATCTAAACAAGCTCTCAAAACCCTAAGCCCTAAACTTTGACTCTAACTCATCTATAAAAAAATCATATTCAAACGAGTTTTTGGTCGTAGCTTCTCCAATAAAAATGTATATTCAAACAAGCTATTACAAAAACTTCAATTTTCTGATTACTCAAAATAACTCATCATCCAAAACTTCATCCAAACACCTCTAAAAAACCCAAATCAAATAAGATAGAAAGAAAAGAAAAAAAAAAAAAAAAAAAACATTAGTTATTTTATTAAAATAAAATTAACGTGAAATGGGGCCCTATGATTTGGTTACTTAGAAGGAAAGAGATTCACGGGCTGAGAAGTTGTTAAAAATTGGGGAAAATAAAATGAGAGTTGAAAACTTGTGACCACAAACACAAAGAAGCCATCACGGGTGCCTTAAAACTTTCCCACCACCTATTATTTTAGTACATTCCGACAAACACAGTGGATTTTTTTTTTTTACCAAAAATATTATATTGTTATTTTAAAAACAAACAAATAAATAATACTAGGGTGTCTATTATGTATTTCTAGTATTTTTCTTTAATAAGTTCGAGTGATTAATATCACTACTTCATTTTTTATTTTGATGCTGAGCGAGAGCTTGAACTATCGACTTTAAAAAAATAAGCATTGTCTTGTGCACTAAAATTGTTGGGGAAAAAAATCATTCTTTAATTATCACAAGAATAATAAAAATATATAATTTAAAAAATTAAAAGAAAAAACAATAATTTACGTTTAAAAATTCAAAAAATGAAAAAATAATCACACGCAAATTTCATTTTAGGAAACAAAAATTAATTATTAAATAGGTACAATCATCTCCATTCAATATATATATATATATATATATATATATATAAACTATATTTATCATCTATAGAAGTGTGAATTTTTATAGTAAATGATAACTTAGTAAAAACAAAACTATATTTTCTTTATTATAAAATAAGAAATTATTTGCTCAACAAAACGATTTATTGAGTGATGTTAAAATCATATGTAGAAAGAACCATTTTATAGGCATTATTCATAACACTTCACTTTCCCATTTTTTAAATTATCTCACCAAGTACTATTTAAAAAAAAAAAAAAAAAAAAAAAAATCGTAACAATAACTTCAAACAAAACCTGAATTTCAAAAAGTCAAAAGCCATGTAAAAATATTTGACAAATAATTTGGATATATAAATTTTTTATGGCAAAGGACAAAATATAAATTGGCAACTTTTGAGCACAACCAAGCAAGTTAATTTTTTACAAAAATAAAAACACAAATTTTAGAAAGAAATCTTCTCTTTTGCTCTCATCCACAAAAAAGGGTGAAAAAATCATATATTTCATCTTTCCTTCAAACTATGCTTTGAGTAGACGCGAATCCTCCACCACAAAAAACTAAGTAAATAAAGGTTATAAATCCGATGGGTTTTAAAGAAAAATAAAATAAAATAACTTGAAAAATTGTGGTCCACTAATTTTGCATGTAATCCAAATCTTTGGGCCCATGGTGGGGAAAATGAAGAAATTTGTCCATGACAGTAAATATTTCTAAAATTTATAAAAGAAGAATAATATACAATATTTTATTTTTAAAGAAAAGTTAATCAGAAACTTAACATGGATTTTTTTATGTATAATAAAAAAAATAAAAAAATTATTATATGAATAATTTTAATAGGAAAATTGTGCGAGTCTAAGAAAAAGACGAAAAATTGAAATATTTATAGCTTCGATTATTGTATATATAATTTTCAATTAATATCACAAACAATTTTCATATAGTGTCACATACAATTTTTAAACAATATAATTTTCGATTAATATAATTTTAAATAAGTTTATATATAGTTTCCAATCACTGTATTGAATAACATAATTAAAATATGTAAAATTAAAAAATTAAAAAAAAACTATTCAATATTATGTTGTGAATCAAATATTTCAAAAAAATTGTGTTATAATTAAAATAGACAATAAAAAGTTGCAATTTAGAGCAAATTTTCTAACATAAATATCATTTTAAAGTATATAGATTAAAATTAAATCTCTAAACCTACAAAAAATCAAAATGGCACAAGCTCTAAAATGCACAAACCAAACAAATATTTTAACCTGTATTATTCCATGTTTTTGTCCACTCATATCCAAATGATAGATTTTAAACTTTTCCCTTAACTTGTTATTCACCATTTAATTCTAAAAAATTCCCGAGTGAAATGCATCCACATACAAGTGGACGACAACATTTAGTTCTCTTTCAATCCTTGCAATAATTTGGAAGATTCTTTGTTCATAAGCAATATATATTTCCAATTCATATGAATCAAATAAGGTAGCTCATTTTAGATTTCAGAAAAAAAAAAAAAAAAAAAAAGTAGCCATTTTAAGTTTATTGTGAATTTGATAATAACTCCAAAAGGGTAAGAACCTTATAAACTTTATTTACCTTAGCTAATTATAACGATGAAGGCAAGTTTATCCTTGAATGAAACTACTTTATCTATACAAGTAGATGATTAAGCTATAGTCCCGAGTAGTACTTCAATAATATCATTTAAAATAGCTAGAGCTCCCAATGTAGTTGACTTTAAAAAAAAAAAAAAATAAATAAACTCATACAAAATCCAATAAATATTTAAAGACTCAAACTCCATATTAAAATGCTCAAATAAAAAAACTATTCATAAAAATACTTTTTGAGAATGATAACTGAAAAATCATAATCATATTAGTACGATATTGTAGATAATGGAGATGGTTATACTCATTTATATATTTCATAATTTTTTGTTTATAGTTAACAAATGCATGACTCCTATTTTGTTTGTATTTAAATGTGAGAATTAAGAGATAATGAGTTAAATCTAAGGTGGTCGCGTATTTAAAAATGAGTTTCGTAAACTTTCTTTGACATTCAAATGTTGTAGGATTAGTCAGTATGTCCTTTTGACATTAATTGAGGTGCACACAAACTGGACAGTTGTGGATAATAATTAAAAATTAAAAATAAAACTCCTATTTTGTTCATAGTATTTCAATAAGAGAAATACTTACATAAGGGTGGATAAGTATTTTGAAATACTTACCCTTAAAATTACATGTTTTTACTTTTTTTGCATTTATCTCCCCACTTTAACATTTTTCTCTCTATCAATCAAAGTCACTTTAAAAAAAATAAAAATAAAAACAAAAACATGTGGTTCTAAGGTGGGTAAGTATTTCCAAAATATTTACCCACCCTTAGGTAAGTATTACTCTTTCAATAACTAGTTATGACTGCTCTCAAATAAATGAGAACTATCAAGTCACCGATTCTTTCGATATATGTGATACATAATAAGACTTAATATGTTGTATATATTGGTTTCCTTTAGAAAATTTATGTGGTCATCATAGATTGAACTCATCACTTTAAGTAGGGATGTTCAAACAACCCCGACAACCCGAGTAGCTCGAATCAACCCAACCCAATTTGATGAGTTGGGTTGGGTTAAATACATTTTTTGGTTGGATTGGGTTGGGTTGGGTCAAGGGTTGACCTAAAATTAACTGAACTCAACCCGACCGACCTGAATTTATTATTTAGTTTAAAACAAATATTTTTTTTTACCTATAACATAATTATTATGTTATTTAATTATTTAGATTATATGTATATGTATATTTATTTTATTTAATTACTATTGTTAGACTTTTTTTTTTTAATATTTTTTTAAGTCTTATAATCTATATATCTTGATAAAAATATATGCTAAAATTATGTATATTTTTGTTTGTTTTAATTATTATTTGTTTTAAGAAAGTCGAATTATGTCATCTGTTTTTGCTGTTTTAATTATCTATTTGTTTTATGTTATATAGTTGGAATCTTCAATCATGATGGTAGAATTAATAGTGAGCGATTGTTAATTGAATATTTTGCATATTTAATATTTATGTACATATGATAATGATTGAAGATTATATTTAGTTTATGTATAGTGTATGACTAATTTGATAACAAAATATTTATATTTGCAATGTATTGGTGAACCTGTGATCCAACTCAATCGAATCCAAAAATATAAAAATTAAATTGGGTTGGATTGTCTCTTTAATTGAATTGAAAAAGTAACCAACCCAAAAATTTATGTCAAGTTCAAAATTTTGTTCAACCCAATATAACTCACGTAGACCGCTAACCGTAAGCACTTCAAAACCTTGTTTGACTCATTTCATGATATTAAAATTGTTTAACATTTTCACTTGTACATTTAAATTAAGTTAAGTTATAACCGATCAACTAAATTACGTACAAATACCCTGCTCAACTCAAGATAAGCCTGAAATGAACAAAAATAAAGTAGAAAAATATAATAATTAAAAATAAACAGGAAGAATGATTATTTAAACAACACATGCATACATTGGCAAGGCAGCAGAGACAGAAACATCATTCATTTATGAAACAGTGTAGTGGAGAAACAAACCAGAGATCTGAGCTACTAACTGCACACTCAAACCAGCAAAAACCAGAGACTTGAAAATGAAGAAAGAAGAACAAGAACATGAAGGATGCGAGATAGAAGCCATAGGAATCAGCTTCAAGATCCAAATCCACAGCCCCATATCTCCATTCGAAAACATTTTCCTCCCAACAAAACCCGCCGTCCGCCACCGCCTAGTACTTTCCGGCGTCAATTTCCAGGCTAAACCCGCCCAAATCCTCGCCATTGTCGGCCCCAGCGGCGCCGGTAAGTCCACTCTCCTCAAAATCCTCGCCGGAAAAACCACCCCTCACGGCGGCTCCCTCCTTCTCAACCACCGCGCCGTCGACCTTTCCCATTTCAACAAAATCTCCGGCTACGTCCCTCAGAAGGATTCCCTCTTCCCTCTCCTCACCGTCCAAGAAACCCTAACCTTCACCGCCCAACTCCGCCTCTCCGGCCGTTCCTCCGATTTGACCGCAAAGGTCAACTCTCTCATCCACGAACTCGGCCTGACTCACGTAGCCGATTCACGAATCGGCGACGACCGAGTCAGGGGAATCTCCGGCGGAGAGCGCCGGCGAGTCTCCATCGGCGTTGAGGTCATTCACGACCCTAAAGTGCTTATCCTCGACGAACCCACTTCCGGCCTCGACAGCACTTCGGCTTTTCAGATCATCGACATGTTGAAATCCACCATGGCCGAAGCTCGCCGGAGAACCATCGTTCTGACCGTCCATCAGCCCGGGTTCAGAATTGTGAATTTGTTCGATTCCATTCTCCTTCTTTCCAATGGCTCTGTTTTGCACCACGGCTCAGTCGAACAACTTGAACTCAACCTCGCTCAAATCGGCCTCGATCCTCCAATTCATGTCAACATCGTCGAATTCGCCATTGAATCAATCGAAACAGTCCAACAAACCCAAAATCAACAAACGAATCAAACCCAATTAATTCCCGAATTTCAGCCATCGAAATTCACTCTGCAGCAGCTGTTTCAACAATCAAAAGTCATCGACGAAGAAACCATCAAAATCGAAATGGAATTAGCCCCACATGATTTCGCGAACTCCCGATTCGAAGAAACCGCAATTCTAATGCACAGATTCTCCAAGAACATTATAAGAACAAAGGAGCTATTCGCGTGCAGAACAGTTCAAATGTTCATATCAGGGCTGGTTCTGGGTTCAATCTTCTACAATCTGAAATTCGATTTACAGGGCGCAGAAGAACGCGTGGGTTTATTCGCATTCATTCTCACATTTCTCCTCACAACATCAATCGAAGCCCTCCCGATTTTCCTACAAGAAAGAGAGATTCTAATGAAAGAAACCTCATCGGGAAGCTACAGAGTATCCTCCTACGCCATAGCCAATGGATTAGTTTACCTCCCATTTCTACTAATCCTGGCGACTCTGTTTTCAATCCCGTTATACTGGCTGGTGGGTTTGAACAGAAATCTAACGGCGTTTCTCCATTTCATGCTGCTGATATGGCTGATTTTATACACGGCGAATTCTGTGGTGGTTTGTTTCAGCGCTTTAGTGCCGAATTTCATAGTGGGTAACTCGGTGATTTCAGGGGTGATGGGTTCGTTCTTCCTGTTTTCTGGGTATTTCATTTCGAATCGGGAGATTCCGAAGTACTGGATATTCATGCATTACATATCGGTGTTCAAGTACCCGTTTGAAGGGTTTTTGATAAACGAGTTTTCGAAATCGGGGAAGTGCTTGGAAATGATGTTTGGGGAATGTGCGGTGAGAGGGGAGGATGTTTTGAAGGAAGAAGGGTACGGCGGGGAAGAAAGCAGGTGGAGGAATGTTATGGTAATGGTGGGTTTTATTTTGATTTACAGATTTGTTTCTTATGTTATTCTCAGATTTCGTTGTTGCCGGAAGAAAACTGGGTTTGTTTAGCAGAGATGAACTACGAAGAAGAAGAAGAATCTTTTTCTCTCTCTTCACGAGATGGGTTTGGATTTGGAAGATGATCGGTCACGTGGGTTAGTTTTAATTGTAGCCATAAGAATTATACGGACACGTGTTTGCTTTATGTTTCTCTCTTCTTTCTAACTAAATGTGTAAAATTTGTTTTGAATTTAACGATTTGGTGTTTGTGATTTTTAAGTTTCAATCAATTAGTTTGATGATACTTAGGGGTGTTTATACATTTTTTTTAAAATAGATTTGATCAATTGAAATTGACTAGATGTTTAAGTTATATGGTATGTCATTACCATTGTTAATTTTCATAAAAATTTGGCACCCACCAATAAACATTTCTGTTAAAGATAGATGCTTTTCTAATTATGAGTATCTTAAGCATATTCTTACAATTTTATTTTTTTTCTTTTATCCAAAAGATGTCATATCAATAGAAATAATTGTTTTCGCTTAATATAACATGATTTCTCTTTATCTAATCAATTTAAAATAATTTTGTTTATATTCAAATAGTAGAGTTATGTTGGTAATTCTTAATACATTCAATATATTAATTATGAATTACCTTTACTTTGACTTTTTCAAATTAGATTGTTGTTATGTGTCATAGATGATTGATTTATTTATTTTTACTCCAAGGAGTAGTTTTATTATTATTTTTTATTTTTAAATACAAGTAATGTTCGAGTCAACTTACACTCACATGTAAGACTATTGTTATAGGATATACCGTCTAATCCTACAAAATTTTTATGTCAAAAAAATTCGTAAGATATTTATTTCTTGGCAGATGAACACTGAACACCATAAATTAAACTAATTATTTCTTAGTTTCTTAAGATCATCTTAACTACTAGATCACTCAATGATTGAGGAAATTTGATACTTATATCACCTCGACTTTATTCTTATAATATGAATCCAGTTGCAATTTGTTTCATACATTTTATTTTGTGAAAAAATTATAGGAATTAATATTACTTTATTTTTTTTTCAAAATGATTTGTTTTTATAGTTTGAGTTTGAGTTAGGTTGAATTTGGTAGTGTGATTTCAAAAGTTTAAACTTTGGTTAATTGACTTGTTATAAATTGAAATTCATTTTATGTATTTGATTTTTTATTTTTTTTTGTTCAAAATAAATGGGTATAATAGTATATTTTAGTTTCTATATGTTACTTGTGAAGTCTTTGATTTAGTTCTTTTCAAAAAAAAAAAAAAAAAAGAAAAAAAAAAGTCTTCTATTTAGTTTCAATTAGATATTCCATAATTTTAGAAGTTCTAATTTGGTATTTATTACTCCGTGAAATCTTACAAATTGTTAACATATATATATGTGTGTGTGTGTTTTTTGGAAGTTACAAAATTTGAATACATGAACTTATGAACTCATGTTAATAACTTATACATCATGTTAATTGAGATATGCTCTTCTTTTTTTGTGGACACTAAATTATCATGAATGAGCCCAGAAGAAAAAGACAAGATTTCAAGACTCTAATATGAAAATAAGTTACCACTTTTCCCCAAAGTAAGCAATATATAATACAATTTTGCACCAAATGGCGCAAGTAATAGATTGCTCGCAAGTTTTACAACCCACAAGTGTTCCAACAAAGCGTTTTCATAATTTTAAAAGGGTATGGATAGTAGCCTCCACTAATCTCTATTCCATGGCTTCCAAGTTTGTGAAGCATATTTATTTTCATTGATTCAATCTTACCATTCTCTAAACTCCATATTCAAGACATTAACGGGAAGAACCCAACTTCTAAAAACAGTCATAGACCCAATTTTTACTATGAATTAAAACAGTTATAATGAAAACTGAAAATCAAATACCGCTTTATTTAAATCAATAAATGGTTCCAACAAAATAAACCTTAAACACAGTTAAGCCTCTGGCCATAGATTATTAAAAGAAAACGAACATAATGAAATCAATTTAAAGGATGTTCCCTAACTAGCATGTTGAATCAAAAGAATAAAGAATGAATAAATAACAATCTAGTCAACAGACTCCCACGATCCACCAGCTCCTCCTCTAGCCATCTTGGTGTTGTCCCAAGTTACCTGGTAGAAAACCACATAAATAAAGGTGAGTACGAAGGTATTCAGTAAGAATCTCCAACCGTGGTACAGTACACAAATCATCAAATGATCTAGCATTCTAGCAATATATGCAATACCAATCATCTTTTTACCCAAACTTGAGTTATCAACATAACTCCCAATATCGAGAGCTCACTGACTCCCGACCTAACAATCAACTCACTGCACTGATCTGAACGCTTGGGGGACGGTACAAGTGTTCGACTTTAGACAAATACAGGGAAAGATGTACTGACGACACTAACCAGAGGGAGCCTTTCTCTCCACATCTAATGCATGTGCGCTCACACCGCATGCTGCTGCAAACCAAGTAAATCAAGGCATACGCAGACTATACTGGTCCAGGTCTACCTGCCTAACAAGACTCAGAAATGGTGTCCACTGATCCACAGTCGGTGGGAGGCCCTTGACACCCTACTATGGTGTCCACTGATCCACAGCCTGTTCACACCCATCACATGAAGCTAAGGATTCTCCTACAACAGGCTTACGAGGGCGGCATGTTACTTCACATCCTCTCATGGCCACTAGATGACGACAACCTAACATAAATGTATACATTCTAAGAGTACTACATGTTCAGTTTCCTAACAGATAACAATACCTGTCAAATAGATAGCAGTCAATCCTAACATGATACTAACACAACATACATGGAATTGATACATGCTAGCAATCATAGACAGGTCATCATCTCAACAAGATATCTACCTAAACATGCTTGAGAATAGTAAAACACACATAATGCATCAGATACAATCCATGAAAGATAAGTGCAGGGTCCACACAACTCAAGTAAGAAATCCTTACCTGATATCAACATATAATAGATACTAATGCTTATTGAGCTACAGATTCCAATCACGAATAGTTTCACAACCTAACACATAATTCTAATTTATTAATAAATAAACAACTATCTAAATTAATAAGAATTCAGGGAACAAAGGTTACCCCAAGACCTCGAACGAAGGGCCCGACAATCGATAGGTTGCTCGGCGTGGCTTGGTGTGCGGACAGACTCGCTGGAGAGGCACGACGGCTGCTGCCCAGATGCGCGTGCAGGCTGCGTAAGGTTATGTGGTGCAGTTGCAAGCAAACGGTGCTAGGGCTACACGAGAGTGGGGCGCGCACGGGCGAGGATCGTTGCGGCGATCGCTGCTTTGCGACTGCTGCGCGCCGTGGAGAGGTGCGCTAGGCGGCGATCAGGCGTGAGGTAGGTGCGAGTGGCAAATTTGTGCACGGTTGTGCTGCTATAGGGATCAGGATTGACGAGGCGACGACGGGGAACAGCGGCGATGGAGCTAGGTTGAGCGGAGTAGAAAAGATCAATGGAAGGGAAGGGAAAATTCTCTCCAGCTCTTCGCTTTTTTGATCAATCGATAGAGCAGTGACTGAATACGATCGATTAACTTAACCCTTTTTACGCCATATGACATTTGATCTCAAATTGCAAAACTAGCCTTCAAGCAGTAAAAATCATAAAATAACTCAAAAGCTCATTAAATCGCTAAACTGGCCTTAAGGGTGAATTTACCAAATTACCCATTAAGGCTAAAACCACCATAACGGCCTAACGAACTAACTGAACTGAGAGACATTCATACTTGAAGAACCGTAATAAAAACCTGCGTCGTTACACTAACTTTCTAAACATCTCAGCATTTATATGGATCTAACAATTGGAAGGCAAACAGCTTTGTGTTAAAATGAGTCCTCCATTTTACCCCTACATGAACAAGAAAACCAAGCTTCCTAGATGTAGACAAAGCCCTCGACAACACAAAAGCATCACTCATTCAACCACAAAGCTTCTCCTAACTACTTGCCCTTGTGACTGTCTTTTTATTATTATTATTATTATTATTATTATTATTATTTAGGAATGATATGATATTACTTTAATCATTCACATTTTTTTTTCTTTTTTAGAAACATTCACATGCATTTGCAAATAGTGGAATCATCAAGTACATGGTGCCCAACAACCAAAGCTATAACTATATGCTATAAGGATAAAAGTCCAAAATGACCCTTGTATTTTTCTTTAACATATTACCTCCACATATCTAATTTTTATTGGGAAAATTTTAGGTTGTGCCAAAGCATAATCTAAATTTTATGTGTAGTTCAATTTTTATTTTTTTAAATTGATTTTTCTATTTTATTGAATTTAAAATAAAATAGAATGTGATTCAAGTTGAACTACATAGATGATTACGCTTTTCTAATTTTTATCAACAACATTCTTCATTTGATAATCTACCTACTGGACTTTTATCTTATATTTGTAATCTAACATTCAATTTTAATAAAATTATTGTAAAATAACATGTCAATTACTTTTAAAAAAATGAACTTGGTTGCACTTGTTGGAAAGTTACCATGAATGCAAGGTGTCATGGCCAATATATTTCGTTACTATTTATTAAAAGTATTGTTGGAAGTGCAATCAATAGTCCTACATGAGAAAGAGAGTGATGAATAATGGGTATAAAATGAGATGACAACAACCTCCTAAGCCACAAGAGTTTATGTCCACAGTGATCAATAGCATATCGATATTCCGTTGTAGGATAGTTATCTCTAACATCTTGTATCAAAGTTAGGACTCTTTCCTTGGTCTTTGTTGACTAATTTTCTTGAATATTAACTTGTAAAGCAAGTCTAGTCATAATTTAAATTCGTAGTTGTGTTTTAAAGGCGAGAGTGTTGTGCTCAAATCTAATTTAATTAGATGACATACTATTTAAGGAGAGGTTCTTAGTATTTTGGTCGAAGGGAGAATGAGACCTTCTAAAAAATGACTAAAAATAAAATCACTTAGGCTTGTGACCAAAGTATGAGGATTTGTTAGGTTAAAATATTTTTTTTCTCATGTAAATTTATCTTTTTCCGCATTGTACATCATACGAGCTCTTTTTACGCAATCTAAAAAGTAACTTACTAGAAGACAAGATTCATTATTTATTTTGAAAACAATTCAAAAAATTTAGAATACTTTACCAAAAGTAATACTCTTAACAAGTCACATTATATATTATAATATATTATAGACTAAATGGTTAAATGTTTTGAATTCTTGCTCTTAAATTAAAAAGGGGAAATTAAGATTCAATTAGTAATTATTTTATTTACACAACTTTTTAAAATATTTACCTTTTTTTGTTCAACTATTGTTTTAATCGACAAATTTTTATTTCTTACCAACTAAGTAGATATTCATGGTTTTAAAAACTTCACAAAACACTTTTTAGAGGGTAAATGAAAATATACATATACACACACAATAAATAAATAAATAAATATATATATATATATATATAGTATTTTAACCTTGTTTTCTTTTTATTTAGGGTAAATTATAAATTTGTTCTCTATGATTTAAAGAAAATTAAAATTTAGTTCTTAAAATTTTAAAAATTGAAATTTTTAATCCTTATATTTTATAAAAGTTAGAATTAGTCTTTATGATATGATAAAATCTAAAAATGAGTCATTGTCATTTGTAATCACTTAAAATTATGTACGTGTGAATTAACTATTGATATGTAAATTATAAGTATGTTTTGTTCAATAAATTATTTAACTTACACATTCATCATATTGACATATTAATAACTAATTTTAACATACTCAATTCACTAATGATTAAAAATTATAAAGACTATATTTATATTTTATTAAATTATAAGAATCAAATTCTAATTTTTTAAATCCTAAAAACTAAATTTATCACGAATGCTTAATTTTCAAAATGAACTAAACTCCATATTTCACATGACCATATAAATTAAATTTATAATTTACTCTCTGATTTAATAGTTTGTCAGTTATTTTTACGGTAGGAAAATGCCAATCCATCACTTACTTTGATGACAAATTTTTTTATCTTTTTTAAGTTAATGTGAAAAGGTTAGGAGAAATTTGACAACCTAAAATTCAATCAAATAGATCTGACAAATGAAAAAGAAATGAATTAAAATCCCGAGGAAGAAAAAAAAAAAAAAAAAAAAAAGCAAAGGAGAAGAAAAGGCTGTCATCCAGGTCAGCCTATCTTTACTGGTGGTCGAAATCATTCACCCCAAATTCTTCATTTCAATTTCATTTCATTTACATTTGCATTTGGTTCCTTTTATTTCCTTTTCCATATAAATACTCTCTTTTGTTTTCTTCCCTTCTTCCATTCCTTCTCTCCATTTTCGATCTCACCTTCTCGCCTTTGCAACCGAGAGAGACTGAGCCTGAAAAAGGAGACGAGGCCGTCGATTCCTTCTCCTTGGCTCTCCGATTCTCCTTCTTCAATCTCGTTTTTTCAAGGTATTTGTTCTTGTTTCGATCTGTTCTTGTTTAGATCTCTGAATCTGCATTCTTTTCCAGATTTCGATTTGCTGTTATCACTCTTATCAACTTCGATCTAGTTGTTTTCTCTGTTCATATCAATGTCTGCCTTGGTCTTGCGTTGATCGTGACAATTTTTAGCTTCTAGCTCTTCGATTGTCCTTTGTTCGGTGATTGTTTAGTTCGTTAGTTCTTCTGAGATTTGTGAATCGTAATGCTGTTTCTTGCTCTGAGGATTCTGCTCCTTTGTTTTTTTTTAATGTTTTTTTGTTCTTCTTTGGAATCTGTTTGGTTTGCGAGGATTTGGTGGCCTTTTGATGCGCATTTGCAATCAGATTCTGAGATTTCAGTGGCTGATCTTTGACCTTTTGCGTATTATTATATAAATTTTCTGGTACTGGAGTTGAGATCTTGAGTTTTGTAGGAAATCGCTTGTAATTTGATCTAGGCAATATCTTCAGTTTTCTAGCATCGTTTCCATTGCCAGTGTTCTGCATGACTGGACTTCTGAAGGAATTTCAATTAAAGATCTCGGCTACTCTCATTCTTCTGTTGCTAAGAAATGTTGAAAGTTGATGGACTGAGGATCGATTATTTATTAATATAATTGTTAGATTAAAGTCGTGCGGCTTACACTTCTCCCTTGTGCATCTTTTAGAGCAATACTTGCCTACTCATGAATGAGTAAGCTCTACCCAAAGAGATGTGGTGCCACAAAATTTATAAACAAAAAAAATTTTAAAAAATTGTGGCATCAAATGGTGCCACATACATCCTAATTAGGGCTTGCCTACACAGTTGTAAGTAGGCAGCTCTTATTTTTATAGTGTATATGTTCTCGGGTTTGCCTATCAGGTTTTCCATAAATCAACATTTTCTCTTTAAGCTGATCCATTTCTCCCTGTAAAATTTCAACCTACTTAGCCGTTTTCTGTTTATTTTATTGTTTAGACAATAGTAGAAGCTAGATAGATTTTTAAAGTCGAAGTAATATTTGGTGGTGACGTTCTATATATCTACTCTTGGTCTTATATTACAAGGCGGATGTTTTGTTTTATGCTTATAACTTACTGACTGTTTAATGAGGAATAGCAAAGATGTACTTCAAATTATATGTTATGCTTTGCTCATTTGTGTCAGTTTGTGTGTCTTTCAGTATCTGTAAAAGATGGCCGATGCTGAGGATATCCAGCCACTTGTTTGTGATAATGGAACTGGAATGGTGAAGGTTAGATCACTGACCTTGAAAACATTCAGTTGTTTTTCTTGTTGTTCTACTTAAGTGTACAATAATTATTACTGTTTTGTCTTCATGGTCATTGGTCTGATATTTTGAAATTTTAATTTGTAGGCTGGATTTGCTGGTGATGATGCTCCCAGGGCAGTGTTTCCCAGTATTGTTGGTCGACCCCGACACACTGGTGTCATGGTGGGTATGGGCCAGAAAGATGCTTATGTTGGTGATGAGGCCCAATCCAAAAGAGGTATTCTTACCTTGAAATATCCCATTGAGCATGGTATTGTGAGCAACTGGGATGATATGGAAAAGATTTGGCATCATACATTCTATAATGAGCTTCGTGTTGCACCTGAAGAACACCCAGTGCTTCTTACTGAAGCTCCTCTCAATCCTAAAGCCAACAGAGAAAAGATGACACAGATCATGTTCGAGACTTTTAATGTGCCTGCCATGTATGTTGCCATCCAGGCCGTTCTATCCCTATATGCCAGTGGTCGTACAACAGGTTCACATCCATTTCCTTCTTCTGTCTTAAATTTTGGACTTTTGAACTTTGATTTGGATAATATTTAATGCATTCTTTGAACAGGTATTGTGCTCGACTCTGGTGATGGTGTTAGTCACACTGTGCCAATTTATGAGGGTTATGCTCTACCCCATGCTATCCTCCGGCTGGACCTTGCTGGTCGTGATTTAACTGATGCTTTGATGAAGATTCTCACTGAGAGAGGGTACATGTTCACAACCACTGCGGAGCGGGAAATTGTCCGTGACATGAAAGAGAAGCTTGCTTATGTCGCACTCGACTATGAGCAGGAACTTGAGACTGCAAAGAGCAGCTCCTCAATTGAGAAGAACTATGAACTGCCTGATGGACAAGTCATCACAATTGGAGCCGAGAGATTCCGTTGCCCTGAAGTTCTTTTCCAGCCATCCCTCATCGGAATGGAAGCTGCTGGAATCCACGAGACTACCTACAACTCAATCATGAAGTGTGATGTGGATATCAGAAAAGATTTGTATGGAAACATTGTTCTCAGTGGTGGTTCTACCATGTTCCCTGGTATTGCAGACAGAATGAGCAAAGAGATAACAGCTCTTGCTCCCAGCAGCATGAAAATTAAGGTCGTTGCACCACCTGAAAGGAAATACAGTGTCTGGATTGGAGGGTCCATCCTTGCATCTCTCAGCACCTTCCAGCAGGTGAGACACTCCCTACATTTACTCTTAACCTCTAATTTAATCCCATTTCTGACTATAGTTTTGCACCAACTAACGTATTACTTCGTTAAAACAGATGTGGATTTCGAAGGGCGAGTACGATGAGTCTGGCCCATCCATCGTCCACAGGAAGTGCTTCTAAGTTCAATATGTGCTTGAATGGTGAGTTATTTTCTTAAGTTGGCTTTTTCGTGTCATGTGTAATGTGAACTTTTTCGGTTGAGCATGGATATGGGTCATTGAAGGGAGGGTATATTTCTAAGGTCATTCTTATGCCATTGCTGTGAGTTTGAGGTTGGTAATTCTACCGCCTTTTGGATGGTTAAGAAGTAATTGACCCTCTGAATGTTTATGTTGTTGGTGGACAAAAAGGATTTTCCTTTCAAAATCTCTCCCGCCTGCCTTGCCTTTGCCAAATCTGTGATGCAACCATGTCTTTTTTTTTTAGTAGGAGAGATGATTGTGATGCTTTTTTTTTTCTTTTTTTTTTTTATAATAATCCTACCCTCTTTTTTTCCTATTTTCTATTCCAAGTTCTTTGTTTTTTTGAGAACATTAATGTTAATAGTTATTGTATGCCAGATATTAGTCAGTTTGCTTCTTTTGCGGTCATAAACTTGCTATGGAAAATTATATTTTATTCTTGGCTTGGAAGGCATCATAATTATATTTTCATTCCTTCTCATCCTTTTGTTTGCTCTATCTATATATATTCATTATTCCATTGGTGATTGATAAAGCTAAATTAGTTTGGAGCATGTGAGCCAACTTGATTATAGCTTGACTGGTTTAGGACATGTATCCTCAGCTTATCTAAAGGTTGAAGAGGTTTGAATTTGAATTCTCGAGTTCAAGAATTTGAATTCACATGTCCTTGCAAAAAGGATCCAAACTTAGGACAACCTAACCAATAAATTTAGGTGGAGTAGAATTTTCTCCGACAGGTTGATATTGTGATTGAAGTAATCCATAAATTGGAATGGTCAATAGAGATCAAATAAATTAAATATTACAATAAATTCTTTTGTTAAAGTTTCACTTTTTTTTGCGCCATCACCGTTTAAGACATTTTTTCAAAAGAAGAGAAAGTTTTTCATAAATTTGTGAGCAGCTCCTATTGTGGTCCCTAAGTGTAGTGTGCTTTAATGTGCGAGCTGAGCGTGCAACAGGTTGGTCTTGAATTATTAAGTATGATTCATATATAATTGTGTTTTTCTTTACAACATTTGATTTATAATTGATGACTTCTGATAGTTGCTAAGGTTCATAATGTGCTGGTTGACAACTGTAATATATTATTTTAACGCAGGCGAATCAAATAATTTCTTGATTGATTGCACTTTATTGGTGAAATTTTCATTACTTTTTTCTTCTCTCAGGTTCAATCATTTTTCTAACTTTTAAATAGCATCGTTTTTTAATTTTTCGTTTTTGAGTAAATTTAGATGGCATCTTTTAGGTAGAGTAGCGCATCCATGAATTTCAACCAAGTATACCTTTTTGTTTTGGTAATTCTAATTCAGTTATAGTTAATGACCATTTTGTTTAACTTTTTTAAAGATCAATAAAGATATGATATTTTTAAGTGAGTTTTGTATATTAAAAAAATTAAATCATTAATTTCTTTTTCTTTTTCTTTTTCTTTTTGTTTTTTTTTTTTTTTTTCTATGCACTAAAAGTCTTTGTATGAAGATCAATAAAATTATGAGTATTATTTATTTATATTTGAGTAAGCATATTTCTTTTTTAGGGTTTTTTATGGTCAAGGTAAGCATGTGTGTTAACTACTAAGAAGTCCACGTTCTTGTTTTGACTACAATATTCATGGCACAACTTAAAATTCTTTGACAAAAAAATCAATAATGTATACGAATATAAATAATGATTCGGAGGCCAATCAATGAACAAAACACTAATAACCGAAGATGATAATGGTTCCAAAACAGACTTTATGATTATAAAAAAAACAGACTTTTATTTATGAACATCCAATAGATAGTTCTCCAATACATGAACATAAACAAGAATGGCAAACTAGAACGAGGAATTAACCATGTGTAATATAAGATACGAAAAGAAACGACATTATTCAATGAATTTGAGATTCTCCCAACACTCCCCTCCACTAACTACTTGTAGAACTTTTCAAATTGTACTTTCTAGAATGTCTAAGGGAATTGATATCCTTAAATATTTTTGATAAAGAATGTTGGGAACACAAACAAAATATAATTTCACATTGGATAAATAAAGAATAGATCATAGATATATAAGAAAAAAAAATCGTCTCCAATAAATATAAAGTTTTTAGGTGAAACAAAAGATAAAATCAGAAGGCCTTATAACTAAAAGATAACATCATACAAATGTACCTTTGAAGTTTGTCGTTTTTCTACTCTAACTTCATCTTCACCATATCACTTTTTGCTGTTTGAAAAGAAAGAAAAAGAACCCTAAATAGTTACAAGAAGCGTATGACCAAGGATATTTTTTCGAAATTTGATTCAATTTCCAAAGAAATTAAACGGATAGAATATAAATAAGAAAAAGTAGCATTTTTCCTATTTTAAAAAAAGGGAAAAAATAGCATTCCCATTAAACGATAGTTAAAATCAAAATGCCGTCCACAAGGCATTATATTTGTTATTATTATTTTTTTCAAATTTCAAGTAAAATAAAACGATAAATACTGTAATCTTCCCATTGAACTTAAATAGATATTATTTTTGTGACCTCAAGCAAACAATCTGGCATCTCAGATGCTACTATGATCAAAGAGAAGGAACAAAGTTTAAAAAGGGCAAATATATATTACAGTCCCTTTTCATAACACACCCAAACAGTAACCACTCTCTTTTGAGAGCAAAACCTTATCTGATCTGATCACATTAACCATTTCTCTTTTCTTGCTTCATCATCTCTATGAAATCTCCAAAAACTGCAACCAAACAATGTGGTTTGGTCAGTTACAAAACATTCAAACTTCAAACAAAGATCAACTAATATGGCTGCACACAAATTGCAAGTTATATGTTATAGTCAGCTTTTTTCTCTATAGCTATGAGTTTTTCCTAAACCAACCGTCTAACCCTATTATATTTAGTTGTCAAGTAAACCCGTAAAAAATTAATTTTTAGGAAAGTGGCCACCGTAGATTGAATCCATCATCTCCTAGTTTCCTACAACCCCTTGACTACTAGAAGAAAGAACCCATGATAGTTCCTTGTTGTAGTCTGATTATTTATAAATCATAGTCAAGGTGCGCGCAAGCTGGCTCGGACAGTCACGGAACAAAGAGGTATGGTTACATGATTTTGAGAAGCTAACAGGAGAGTTAGAATCTATTGTCAATGCATGTACAGAGTATGATTTGCAGAACATACACCTAAAAAGGATATGATTTAGAGCAATGCATTCTTCTACAATCTAGAATCCTATTAACATTAGGTAGGAGCAATTTCTGATACATTCATTTATTGTTTAAATATCGCTTGGAACCATTTTTTACTTTAGCCCCTCACTCTTAGAACTCGTTTCTATTTTAGTCGTTTTAACTTGTATAACATCAATTATTGTCCCCAACTGTCATTGACCTCCACAGTCCACATTGGATCTCCATAATGAGAGTCTAATCATATAGAACACAAATTCAAGAATTAAAAGTTCAAAAACTAAAATAGGGATCAGATATTGTTGAGGTGACAGAAATTGTGTTTGTAGTTTTGAAAGAAAATGTTTGTTACCAGAGTCAGAATCATGAGGTCCAGGGGATGCTTCAGGGTGGTATTGAAGAGACATAACCTTCAGCTTTGGGTAAGAAAGACCAGCACAGCTTCCATCATTAAGATTGATGTGGGTTACTTCAACACCCTCTGGAAGTGATGCAGGGTCAACTGCATAGTTGTGATTCTGCCACAAAAAAACACATAAGTGAAAGCAAACACAATGAAGTCTAGATTTGAAGTTGATAAATTTTGACATAGGCATACCTGAGCACTGATTTCTACACGGTCGTTCCGGAAGTTGCGAACGGGATGATTTCCTCCATGATGACCAAATTTCATTTTGAAGGTCTTGCCACCCAAGGCCTGGCCAAGTAATTGATGACCCATACAAATTCCAAAAACAGGTACCTTCCCAAGTAGTTGCTTGACTGTTTCAACAGCATAAGGAACTGCAGATGGATCACCAGGGCCATTGCTCAAGAAAACCCCATCTGGCTTCAACTTTAAGGTGTCCGATGCTGCCCATGTGGAAGGGACGACAGTAATTTTGCATCCATAAGATGCTAAGCGCCTAAGTATGTTACTCTTTATTCCAAAATCATATGCCACAACCTTTTTCAACACAAAATATCAATGTAAAGGCACATTTCCAAAATTACAAAATACAAATGTGTTTTAGTAATAGTAATATCATATTATCATTTATCCTCCAAAGGTTCTTGCAGCACACTCACATGGAAGGTCTCTGAAGCTTGCCCACCAGACTTGAACTCCCATTCCAAATTTGTTCTATCCACCCATTCGTATGGAGATTTGCATGAAACACCACTAATTAAGTCAACGCCTTACAAAAGAATGCAGATTATTATTCGTCACTTCCAAGATCCAGCATTATATGAATATTACAAATTGCATTGTTGCACCCAATTCTTACCAACAATGTCCCAAGATCGAGACATTTCCAATAGCTCATCATCAGATTTTGATTTTTCAGTGCTTAAAACACCTATAAGACTTCCATCTTCCCTTAACCGACGAGTAATAGCACGAGTATCAACATCATCTGCTCCATGATCAAACAAACCCATGCTTTTATAGATTAGAGAAACAAACCAGCAAAACCAATTTAAATGATTCTACATCTTGTCATCAGAAAAATCCTAATATAATTGACTTACAAATTCCCATGATGTTTCTCTCTATTAAATAATCACCAAGCGTCTGTTTACACCTCCAATTTGAAGTGCTGAAAAAAATTAATTGGAACGACTGAGCTCAAAAGTCATGATGATTGACACTAATTGACTATTCAAATAATTTTGTTAAGCGTAGTAAAAGAAAAAAAAATGCACCTGATGCTTAGGCTTCTAATCACCAGGCCAGCAAGGAAGCATTGCCTGGCTTCTTCGTCATCTAATTAGAAAAGATACTTGAAGTTAATATTATGAAACAGTTCTTAGGACAAGGCAACACAAGGATTTCGATCGCATAACGTACCGAAATTTACACCAGTATTGCCAATATGGGGATTTGTCATCAGGACAAACTGCCCAGCATAGCTGGGATCCGTTAGAATTTCTTGATACCTGCAGATTAATTGTGTCAGGAAGCATCAGCAAACTTTCAGTGATAGTTAACTAACAACTGAAAAAGAAAAACGTTTCATCACCACCATAGCTAAGCTCATATGAAGCAAAAGAAGCACCAAAGAGAAAAGCAAAGAACATGCAGAGACTTATATATCATTCCCCATTTGAACATAACTCATTTTTAACCGTTAAAGCATCCTTACAAGTTACAATCCTACCTTTGTCAATAGTAAGCAATT
The DNA here is from genome assembly GCA_037833695.1 of Sechiopsis laciniata. Classification (NCBI taxonomy): domain Eukaryota; kingdom Viridiplantae; phylum Streptophyta; class Magnoliopsida; order Cucurbitales; family Cucurbitaceae; genus Sechiopsis; species Sechiopsis laciniata. The sequence goes on from JBBMKA010000004.1 coordinate 356,244, forward strand.
AAATAGGTTTAAGTCAGTCTTCATGACCACTTCTGAACAACACCAGTACCTTCTATATCAGGCTCTCAGAATCCATCTCAAAATTCAATTTGGATAGAAACAATTTTACAGATATCAGCCCAGCTGATATGAATGGATATAAGCTATCATAGCTTCCAAGTTCCAATTTTGATAACGGAAGAGATCACGGTTGAGAATGAAACTTAAAATAAGTATTTTTTTTATAACTGAGAGTTTATGGGCTAGCTTGCGCACACTTCAATTATTCTCACATTACATATGCCTTGACCCTAAATTAATTACTAGTTAGGTGCCACAATAGATTGAACTCACTGAACTACCAAGGGTGGTTGTTAATAGAACCGTGTAATTGCTCTAGTGCCATGATATTAACAGTAGAAATGAGCTAAAAGCAAACCCTAAAAAACTTACCCAGTCAAAGAAGTATTGAAAACCACTTCACCAAGTTGGGTTCCGGAAGCACCAAAAGACTTAGCCTTCCAGATTGAGCCATCCTGAAGCACCAACCGAGCATCCGATACCTTCCATGGCCGCTCTCCCAAATCTAAAAACAACCCAACAAAATCATAAAAGCATTCAAATAGTAATTGAAAAAAGTAAACAAGCAGAAGAAGGGAAATCCAGCCAGTACCAATCGTGGCAGAGGCATTGGAAGAGAGTGGAACAGAGCATCTGATGGTAAAATCCCTAGATTTCACAAATCCTATGTTGGGGTTTTTGAAATGGAAACAATTGAGAGCGGCTCCGGACACCAAGTCCATAACTCTGGTCGCCATTGTTGAAGTGGGTACTTGGAAGAATGGCGGAAAAATGAGAAATTTAGGCTTTTTGTTGAAAGTGGTGGTCGCTTTCTGAGGAAGAAAAAACCGGAGAACACAAATGAAGTTTGAAATCCAAAGGAAAAGCAAGCTCAAAGTTGAAGTTGAAAAACAACATATCGCTAGAAAACACACACACACACATATGTATATATACATCCGCATCACAACAACGCACTGAAAAATGGAAAGTTGGAACATGAAAGAAAATAGAATCACCCAGCATTCATTCATAGAAATATATTACATATTGGAAATGCGTCAAGTTCTGATTTCTACGCTTCTTTCCGGTTGTGGTCACTGCTTCGTCTGGGGATGATTGATATGGCGTTGCTTGCAGTCAATTGTGGCTTTAGGGTTCTTTGGTAGACATACAATAAATTCCAATTCTCGAGGGTATATCGTCTTTTCGCCGAATTTGTCTTACTTTTTTTTTTATTACAAAATTTATATTTTTCTTTTTAAAAAAATTTAAAAAAATAAGAGGCTGATACTACCATTGGAACGTTGCAATCAAGAAAATGAGAACTCAATCTTTTTGTTGCTTTTTCTTTTTTTTGTTTGCGGAAAAGTAATGGTGTTTGAAGCCTACCAAAGGCCGCAGCAGAAGAAGATCTGTTCCCAAAAACTTGCTTTGCTTTAATTTAACTCCAATTCTTACTTTAAAAAATAAATAATAAAATCATTCAAATTAACTCTATTACGGCTTACACCCACTAAAACAATAGGTCAATAACATCATTGCATACTTCATTGTTAAAAAGTCATAGGTTCAAATCCTCCCTCCAATTTGGGTAACCTCAAAATAATAATAATAATATTTAACTTAATTATACAATTCCATTCCAATTCATTTAATTCATCA